>CAHIKZ030000402.1:3322500-3632500 GCA_903632075.3 Acanthosepion pharaonis | reverse complement strand
TCTATCCTCTTGGAATTTTATTCAAAAATATACATGTACGTGTATGCACCTATATATTTTTTACATATATATGTATATATTTATATATACTAATATTATATATAATATATATATATATATATATATATATATATATATATATATATATATATATATATATATATATATATATATATATATATATATATATATATATATATATATATATATATATATATATATATATATATATATATATATATATATATATATATATATATATATATATTTTTCGTTTATGCAAACTTAGGTAATCCGTATGGGTAGACCCGAGGAGGATGATATCCAGAGAGCTCAATGTGAAATTCAGAGCAGATATGTTTGAATAAAAGACAGACCACGTTAAGATTCCATGTAATAAGCTATTTCACCATAACATGAAAAGAAATTCATACGTTTTTTACGGACCTCATCAAGTCTACATAAAGTTAACGAAGTGAGGGAGTGAGGTGGGAGAGAGGATATGAGTATGTCATATGTATCATTTTAGTTTCCTATTTTAACCCCAGTGTGTCGGCTAGATGTTGCTCAAATTTAACGCGTCTCGTCTCTAGATATAGATGACTAAGGGGTGAATGATAAGAACGGCATTAAAGGAAGAAGTTACAACAACCCCAATAAATTACACGACAGGTTTCATTCAAATTCTTAGACGCTGTCAGTTCGCGTTAATTTCTTTTCATTTTTCATTTCAGCTTTTGGAAGTAAAGTCTGATGATCCAGAACCCTGTTAAAGGGGTTATGGTGAAATAGCTTATTACATGGAATCTTAACGTGGTCTGTCTTTTATTCAAATATATATATATATATATATATATATATATATATATATATATAGATAGATAGATAGATAGATAGATAGATAGATAGATAGAACAATTTAATTAAATTTTAACAACAATGACAATTAATTGGCTTCAATGAAAATGAACTGGTGATAGGTAGATTTTCGCCGTATGAGGGAAAAATGTCGGTTTAGAGAGAATCTGGGGTCGGGGCCATAAATCTGACCATTATTCGCATGCATAAAATTAAAAGTAATTTTTTGTTCAAATGGGATCCTAAAAGAAATAACTGAATGGCTAATGAATGATGCATTCGGCCGCTGTTATATTTTTCTTTTTAAAATTGATGTTTTTTGACAATCTCTGCACTATTTTGACAGGGCCGCCTATTTTATCTTTTTTTTTTTTTTCAGTTAAATAATAGGACATCCCTACAAAATCTGAACCAGTCAACTACTGTATGCTTCGAGTAAATGTAGTGTAGTTACTTTAAAATCAACTACTCAATCGTTTCTTTTGGGTTCCCATCAAAGTGAATTAAAAAATTAGTTCAATTTTTGCACATGCGAATTATGATGTTGGGGACTTGTGAATGTATTTTTGGTTTTTTATCAGAAGAATTTGAATGAATCAGAAAGAAGGAAAACATTCATCTTCAACAAAAGGTTAAAAAAATAAGATATTCCAAGCAAATGAAATATAAAACAAGGCAAAAGGACATGAAACAATGCAATCATTTATATACAATTAAATAGAATATACAATTCAGTGTGAATTTTAATTACAGCTTGAATGCTGTTAGTGTTATGTTTGAACTTGTAAATAGAGGTACAAAGGTAACGTGGACGATTCCACAATGACCCCCGTTTTATCCAAAAACCAGATTCTAGACCTTTTTTTACCGAAATTTGTTCAATGTTCATTAAAGTATTTTAAAACGGAAACCCCACTTTTTTAATTGGAAATTGCTTATCTCTACTCTTCTATCCCTAATTATACTACCTCCTGTGGAATTTTGTTTCGTCTATCTCGAAGACTAACTTCTCCTCCAGTTACCTTGTTGGGGATTAGTGAATGTATTTGGTTTAAATCAGAAGGAATTTTTAGGTGGCGCGTTATTTAACATTCATCCACAACAAATAATAAATGAATATTTAGAACAGGTCATTCAAAGCAGTGTTAAAAACAAAGACAAGTAAAATATACAACAATACGGTAATTTATATACAATTTTACAGATGAGTTATGAATAGGTGATTTGTTGTATGTTGATGTAATAAGACATGTAGTTTGTTGTTGAGTAAGTTTGAATGCTCGATTCAGTGTTTTGATGATTTGTTGAAAGAATTAAACAGTTTGCTGTTCAACATAGAAAAGTGTGCGATTTTACAGTTCATACTTTAGTGTGTGTATACGAGTGTTATTGTAAATATTCTTAAGCTGTACGAAGTTGCGTACCTTGGACTGTTATTTGTTAAATGTTTGTTTGTTACTGTTACTAATGTGTAGTGTGTATAATTTCACTTTCTCAGGTAAAGTAAATGAGCTTTTGCGAAGTTTGTTTAAAAGAGAGATCGAGTATGCCACAAGGTTGTTGAGTCAGAGGTTGATTCGCGCGGGAAAGTCAAAGTTTAGACTGGCGTGGAATTGGTTGGCATTGAAATCTGACTGATATTTATTCGTACAAAAGTACAAATTGTGGCACGAGGCCAATAAAGGGGAGGGGTAGAGTCTGGTCAACACTAACTATCTTATACCTAGCTAATCAGATTCGCGACCCATTCGTACATTACATTTTACTCATTCAAAAAGAACTCGTCCATCAAAACAATCCTTCAACCACCATAATACCACGTGCTTTCAAGGGAGACCTACCAAAATCGTCCCCATGCCATAAAAAAATTTAATGATGATATATATATATACAATTCTAATAATGATAAAATGAGAGGGGAGGGAAATGAACCCAATAATAAACTTAAAATAAACACAAATACAAACTAAACATAATTGATGTTAGTAGGGGACCGTCCAACCCATAGAGACCGCTGTATTCTGCCCAGGGGACAAAATCAAGAGACGCTCTCGCTCAAAAAAGTATAAAATATTAGGCTGGAATGGGAAAATATAAAACTGACCCAGTCGAGATGAAAGGGGGGGGCAAAACAAACTGGGGAAGTTTCTCGACTTGGATCATAACCAAAGAACGGCCGGGATGCAGGCCAGGAACAACACTTACTCACATTAACTAGGTACACTGAAGCTTGTCTAACCTAACCAAGGGAGGTTCCACAGGAAGCCACCCCGATGTGCAATAGGTTGACCTAGAAGAAAAAATCAAGGCTAGCCCCGTTCACACGAAGCAAGCTCCTTCTTTTACCCACCTTTCGTAAAGACTGTCGAATGCAATCGTTTTTCTATCCGATCTAATCTTCATCTTGAGCTGATGCTCAAAGAATCGAATTAGATCCGAATGAGAAAGACGATTGCTTCGCAAGACTAGAGCCGTGGCCAGCAGCGTTAGAAACACCATCCGTTTCATCCCGGAATACGGGGGCGACACAACCCGTATGCGCGATCAATGGACGCAAGCTGTTCGGGAGCGAGACGAGCCGTCAGCTCGCCGACATGGTCCCATAAGGGGCGGACCTGGGGCAACGGTAGAAGGCGTGCGCAGCCATTTCTTCTAAGCCAAGGCCACACCGTTCACAGTCTGGCAAATCCGCCAAGCCCCATATGAAAGCTTTGTCGTTGAGAGGCAGCCGATTCCGGGCCAATCGCCAGCTAAGCGAAAACTCAGGGTTACTGAGGTAATCCGCCGCTGGCGCCAAGACCAGTAGGGCGAAACTCCTCCTCCGACATGCCGAATATCTCGTAGGGATCCTTCGCGGGCCTCTCCACTAATTCACGATAGAAGACCTTCCTAGGCCGAGAAAGGTCAACCGGGGAACGGCTCTCAAGACCGTCCGACAAAGGAAAACCGATTGATCTCGTTTACGACCGCGCTCAACCCGCAGATGGGGGGACTGATGGTAAGGCCAGGAACGCGTCCCCAACAATCCCCTCCAGAATGTCAATGCGCGGCGTAGGAAAGCCAACCTTGTGACTCGGCAGGTGAGGCATTCTAGCCCCCCCCCATGACACGGACGTTTAGTGCAGACTGTCTGTCGACCCGATTCCCGCGTCCCCTCCATAAAATGGAGGATTTTGTGGGTCTTACACGGACAATCGATAAAGAATCAGGGGGAAAATGTATGTTTGACAACCTCCGTCGATTCCAACTGACCAGCGGAATCGACCTTTGCTCGTACTTCAGACCAATTCTTCTCCAGCTGGAGGTCAGCCCAAAACCACACTCCAAGAATGCGGACAGGACCGGCATTGAAATCTGACTGGTGAATTTGTTTCGAATTTCTTTCTTTTTTTAAGTTCTGGAAAGGAAAAATAGGCCAAAACATTTCTTTTTCACGTTTAACCAATGAGAAATTGAGTTTGTCAGAACTAGTGTTTTGATTGGATTAACCGAAAATGGATTGTTCTGCAAAGGGTAAAAGGTAACGTGGATTATTCCAAACCTCAATCTGTAGTTTTCATCATCCCTACAAAAATTCTAACAGTCAACTAATTTTTTAGGGGCTAACTAACCTAATTTCTCTCACCAAAATTTCTTGTTTGGGCTGATTTTCTTTAACCGATAATAATAGGCAAACTTCAGTATCTGTTCTAGCTTCAAGCGCGGGAACCAGTCAGTAAACCAATTGTTGTGCCAAATAGATTTCTTGAAATTACAATTTTATCAATTACACCTTTTTCCTTTTCTTCACCTCAAGTAAAGCAATAGCCATTAAGACTCATGGGGGTTACTGGGTGTTAGAGAATATGAGAAAAAATATTAAAGAGAGAGAAAAAAAAAAAAAACAAGAATTAAGAAGACTGAAGATAATGATTGACATTGCATTTAAATCAAAATTGACAGGGAAGCAAGGAGACGGAAGAGAGTTCCACATGCGAGAGAAGAAACTGTTAGTTAACATAGAACTTACGTTTACATTTTTAGCCATTTCAACTTATAGTGGGTCAGCCAATTTGTATTGGTTATAGATAGACATAAAAACTGACCCTCTACAATTTTTACAATATCAAATGTAACAAAGACAACAACAAGAGAAATAACCAAGTAGAAGGTAAAGAAAGCAAACAAAACAAGACCGATAATATATGTATATACAAATATATATTAATAACAAGTTACAATACATGGAAACAGTACAAAGGACGAAGTGTGTGTGAATATTCTGTATGTGCGTGCGTGTGTGAATATTCTGTATGTGCTTGCGTGTGCGTGTATTATGCTTAGCGTGTTTCCACGCTATCCCTTGTTAGCGACTACTTTCGAGGTTGATAGCTGAAAATCCTCTAGAAATAAGAGAGTTTACCTCAAGGTGTCAGTGCACAGGCCTGAAGGGAAAAAGAGATAGAGGCAAAGAGTCAGCAGCTATTTATAGCCTGGTGAAAGGGTTAACGGACTGAAGGAGGAGTTAACTCCGACAAACTATAATAAAATGGTGAGACCTTGCCGCCAATCTAGTTCTGCGCTTAAATTCAGTAGGTTTCGGTACAATGGAGGAAAGTTCATAAGAACAGTTACCATGGAGAGTATTTCTTCAAAAAAAAAAAAAAAAAAGGCACAGAGAAGCTACATTCTTGGAATGTACGAATTATCATGTTACTTTTACTACTTTGATCTTTTTTTTTTCGGACATGCATTAATTTACTCATTGTTTAGAAAATTTAATTAAATTCTTTTATTTAAAAAAAATTGTTACTTGGTAAGTGGGGACGATATATCGTGCCCGGTAAACGATAGTCAAACCAAAAAAGTTAATCAAAAGCAAAACAAAACCCATATGCATATGAAAATCTTGAAGATTTAATTAATGAAATATTTTTGTCGTCTTTCTACGGCCTTGGTACGTAAAAAAAAATACTGAGTGTATTTCTCATAGGAATAACCAAAAGTTGTTGTTGTTGTTACTGTTTTTCTTCTCTACTTATTCAATACTTTACTGGCTTCGCCCAACATTTCCAGAGCTGATTTGTACGCTTTCGACTCAGATAAATACTGTGTTTTATCTAAATATTTCTTCATGTCATCATAAGCGGCGGTCAATCGACGTTGCGTGTCAGGTACCATCGCTTCTGTCTCTCTAATTACTTCTGTCTGCAAACGCAAATCAGCCTCCTCTTTGCCTAATGATTTCATTCGATCGAGACGAGCTTTTTCTGTGACCACTTCTTCTTCGTACGATGACCGTTCACGGATCAAACGTTTCAAAACTCCAGTTTTTATTTCAAGCTGCTTTATCTCTTTCTGAGATTGCGCCATTTCTCAGATTTAAATTTTCAAATAATTATAAATTAATTTGATTGGACAGTTTTGTTGTTTTTTTTTGTTTTTTTTTTTCCCTTTTTTCTTTTTTTTTTAGTTTGTTTATCGTTGTTTTAGTTTTGGTTTTTTCGTATTTTTTAAATTAACTGTTAACACCTGACTGGGAGAAAAATCCTTGTTCCTCCCGACAGGCGAAAAAATGCTTAATATAAAAAAAAATAATAATTAATTACAAAAAAAATAATAACAAATAAAAATGAGGTTTCCAGCGTTTTTTTTTTTAACTGTAACCATAGTAACAAAGTAACACGTTGCTATTTAGTTACAGATCGTTGCCAAGGCAACGAGTCGAGATCGAGTCAATATGGCGGATTAAAAATAAGACTAAGACTGTGAATGGCGGTGTCAGGATTTAATTAATTTTCTAAGAAATAATTACTGAAATATTGATTAAAAGTGACTGATTTTTAAATTTATGATAAGATTTTAAATATTCATGTCCAAAGCAAAGGATTTATGTTGTTGTGCTGTTACGAATTTGTAGTTGAAAAGACGAAACAGCGTGCAACGACGGACATGTGAGTAATTGGGTTTTTAAAAGTTTGTTTTTAAATAATGGTCGGTTTATTTATTTTTTTTTTTTTTAGTTTCATTCAGATGCTATTACTTCTTTGCTTTTTAATGGTCCACAGAACTCAATTGTTTAAACTAGTCTTCTTAAAACTTTTTATACGACAGGGAGAGGGAGGGGAAAATTATTGGTGGTGGTGGTGGGGGGGCTTGTATTGTTTTGTCACCCTTCTTGCTATCTTATCAACATTTGCTTTTTGTTTGACTATCTACATTTATATACGTTACAAATAAATTAAACTATGCATCCATAGATTTAGTATTATTAATTTTAATTTAGGATGAACATTTTTCGCGGATTTTGACGTCATTTTTTTCATTCAAATCTGTTTTAAAAATATAAAAAAAAAAAAATAGAAAATTCACTATTGTTTTTATCCATGAAATTGAATGTGTTTAAAAAATCATTCAACTTTTTTAACAAGTAAAATTTAAAAATGTAAAATCTCAAGTTGATGTTAAAAATTGTCGCAAACATTGTTGATAATTTAAAAATATGGGAGACACATGTCATAAATTAAATTCTATTAAGCCTTAAGGTGGTCTTAATGTCTTATTCACCCGCTACCAAAAAATAAAATAAAAGTGAAATGAGAACAAAAGGACAAATAATACAGAGCACATTAGAGTCAGCTTATTTACTTTCAGTGATGCTGTCACACTTTAGGAGTTTGTTTCAAAACTAGGAGCTCGTATCAACCATCTGAAATAGAAAATTAGAGGGTGACACTACTTTCAGCCCACCCTGGTTCTAGGGCAAATGCCTCCCTGTATAATTGCGTACCTATGATAATTTTTTGAAGCTTTTAAAAGGCAGTTACCGTAAATTTTGAAAGAAGCATAAGTAGAAATCCCAAATTTTTAAAAAAAGAATAAAATAAAAAATAAAAAGTTTATTCTTGTTTAAAATACAATGACAGATTATTAACAATGTTAGTTCTGACATAACCAGCATGTTTTCGTTTCATCGACATTTTTTTATGATAGTGCTAGAGTTGTAATTTTCACCGTCCACAAATACACCAGTGTTTGATTTTTGGAACTTAATTATGTTATACAAATAAAAATAATCTATAAAATCCAGAATATGTTTGTGGTACACTGTAATGTACAAATACTACTGGAGTGAAGTGAACTGAAACTGCTAGCTAGCTTAATTTTTTCTTGCTTTAAAAAAAAAAAGTCTCTCTTTTTATTTAGGGTAACTACCTTTCTGTTTGTTTAGAGTTATTAGGTATTCATGTGCAAATTTCTATATTAAGCACCTTTTTCGATTTACCAAACAAGGTAAGATGTGGCACAAAGTTTTTTAACGTGAGGCGTCCCAAGCCCGTAGGCAGGTAGCTGTCTTGAGTGTCTATCTCCCCAAATGAGAGTCTGCCCTTTGGTATAGCCTCATCTAGGTTCTCCACACAGAGGCAGAGAGTTCAGCAAGAGAGGAAGAGAAACAAATCTTTAAAAATAAAAAAATGTTTCTTAAGAAAAAAGTATGGTAACTTCAAAAAAATTATCAGAGGTATTTATTTGTTGCAACTGTCCATCCACCTATGTCTTTATCTCTAGTCTAATTTGTATTTTTTACAGACATTGTATTTATTTTCAATTTTTCTAGTTGAATTGTTCACCTATATTGCATATGATCCATTAGTGTACACAATTAGATTACAATAAAATTTGTATTTTATACGAATACTAGCAACCTTATCAAAATTGAGATGTAGTACAGTGGGATACCATGTATCATAGATTCAGAGGTAGGCCACAAGACCCTTGCACCAGCCTTTCATTATCAAAATGCACAAGTAGCCATTTTTTTATTTTAGTATTTAAGATGCTTTTTGTTAAATAACTATGTTGCTGATTCAAGTTTCCAAAAGAAATGGCATCTGAGCATTCGTTCAATAAGTTAAAATTGACTTTACAGAATTAATTGTAGGTGGTCTTGTAGTTTACTTTTTTTCAGTCAGTTATGTGCAAGGCCTGATACATGCTTAGGTGATCATGTATCTTTTAATACATGACTGACAAGGCAGATTTTTTTCCCACAGTAGGTTGCCATTTCTTTCTGCAGTAGACTAGTTGCCATCCAAGGTTATAGAACCTGGACTGTCCTACTATTTACCTATAGCTTGTGGGGGGCAGTGAGAAGAAGAGGATTCATACTTTTCCCAAGGGTATTAGCACGTAAGTGAATGTGATGGATTTGACTGGAAAGTCAGTCAGTCAGTGATGTACCATGCGTGATACACGCTTAAGTGATCATGTATCTTTCGATACATAACTGACAAGGCAGATTTTTTTCCCATAGTAGGTTGCCATTTCTTTCTGCAGTAGACCAGTTGCCATCCAAGGCTATAAAACCTGGACTGTCCTACTATTTACCTATAGCTTGTGGTGGTGGTGGTGGTGGGGGGGGTTGAATAAGAAGAGGATTCAAACCTTTCTCAAGGGTATTAGCACGTAAGTGAATGCAATGGATTTGACTGGAAAGTCAGTCAGTGAGTTATGTGTCATGAGTGATACATGCTTAGGCGATCATGTATCTTTCGATACATAACTGACAAGGCAGATTTTTTTCCCATAGTAGGTTGCCATTTCTTTCTACAGTAGACCAGTTGCTATCCAAGGCTATAGAACCCAGTATGCCCTACTACTTACCCATAGCTGGGTGGGGGAGAAGAAGTGGATTCATACCTTTCCCAAGGGTATTAGCATGTAAGTGAATGTAATGGATTTGACTGAAATTTGAACTTGACTCTCCAATTCTTCTGTCTGAGCCGTTATCCATTACTCCACGGTGCATACCTTTTTTTAGCGTTCCAAATTATCATGGTTATAAGGGCATTGCCGCTCAGTCAATAGTAAAACTAACATGTTTTAAAAAAAATTTCACAGTTAAAAAAACTGCTATTATAGATTTTTTTTGCCCCAACAGTTTCCACATATTCAATTTAATTTCATTCTCATCATAAATGCAAATTTTAATGCATGGGAAGTCAGTTTTAAAAAGTATTAGAATTGATTTTTCATTTATGATGACATTTAAATTGAACGTTTGAAAACTATTGTTTTCAATCAATAAATGTGTTTTCAGTTGAATACAAATTCAAGAAACTTAGACAGGATTACCTCAAGTGGCCCGCAGGCCTTGTACTGGGTGAACCTTTCTAAATTGTGATTTGATGCAAAAATTGATAAAATTTAGTCTTTGAATCTTTGATTCCTCATAAAAACTCTACAAAGTAATCATCCATGATATCATGATTTGTTGGTCCATGCACTGCAATGCAACACAATATACAATGATACCTACCCCTACTGCATTAAATGTGGGGTGTTGAGGTGGGGTGCAAAAGTGAATCCAGGTAAAAAAAAAAAAAAAGTCACAGCAAAAAAGAAACTTTACAAAATTCCAGCCTCTTCTTATACCAAAAGAGGACAAAATTCCAGTGTCATAAATAAATTGAAAATCCAAGGAACTTCTTCTAATTCAAATTTTAAAATATCAAATTGTGACTTTCTTCACATAAAGTCGGGTCTTCTTAAAGCATACTAGGCCTTCTTAATTATGAAATTGGTTGTGACAGAGTGGACCCATAAACTCATGAAGTACCCAACAGAAATAGATTACTATTACCAACCACTAAATTAATTGGGACTTTTTTCCTAGCCAAAATTGTGACTTTTTTCTGTGACTTTATTATTGGCCATGGCAAAAGTAATACTAAGTAAATAAAATTAGCTCCAATTACAAAAGCGAAGTTTAAAAGACTTAGCTATTTTAAAAAATTAAAACTGCCAGTAGATGTGGAAAAGTTCCCAGCCCAACCAAGAAGTCAAAAACAAATTCTGATGTTTGGTCATTTTGGGAAGTGGATTGGGCCAAGAGCTTTTTAGCACCCATCCCATCCATTCCTCGGAGGGTTTTTTAGCTCATTGTTATGAATAAAAATGCAAGTAACAGTCAAGAAAAAAAAAGAAGTGAAGTTGTATAATATGCACTGTGATAAGAATTTATGATTTTTTTATATTACTAAACTACTGCATATACTCAATTGTATTAGGCTATTTCATGTACAATGCAACCTTTTTTTTGTGGAAAACTTGATACTGCTCATGCTTCATGTCAAATATTGCTTTACTGGGCATCAAGCTGGGCATATAACAAATAAATGGTTTTCATTCCTTTTTTGTACAAAGCTACCTCCAAAGTGGTGAGAGTACAACTTAGTGTAAAATACCAGATACAAAAAAGATTTAGATACCGTACTTTTGTTTTCATTCATGTCTGACTAAAGTAGCCCCTTTATTCTGGGCTTGCCTATATGTAGCCTAAGTTTCTTCTCTTTTGTCACTACATGAAGAGCAAAACCTCATTTACAATGCCACTTAAAATCAGCAAATATCTTATATAAATGAAGAATTAATAGATTTTTTTCTTAGCTTAAATTCGCATTAATCTTTGTTTCGTAAGTTTTTACATTGCTCAAGTATTGCCTGTACTGTTAAGTTTGGACAAAGGTAAGGTACCATAGAATTGTAATTCTCTTAGAGAGGTTAATGGTCACCAGAAATGCATGAATTTTAACCCCTCCAGAAAAATTTACCAGTGTTTAGTGCAACTGGTCACCGAAAATGCATGATTTTTAACCTCTTCAAGAAAATTATCTGTGTACAGTGGGACCCTCTTATTTTTAGCATAAATAACTGATCATAAAATTCTAGTATTTATGGTATTTTAAACACTTCAGTCTATTCTATCGCTATTTCCATGGCAAATGTTCAGATGGACTACATGCATTAATTTCATCAGTTCATGCCTTTTACAGGTAAAACCCACCATGCCATGTACACAGTTGAATCAACATAATTCCTCTTTGTATTCAATTTGTAAGAAGGAAGTTTCACTCAGACAGCTTCTTCCTAAGAACTGCTACTTTGCTACTCTGAGAGGATGCTTCCTTGATCACTAGAATGTTAACCTGTTAATTAAGTTTTAGGTCAACCATTATCTATCTTATTTACCTTCATAATCTGCACTTACTTCCTCCTCTTATGTTCATACAACAACTTCATTCAGTAATTCTCTACCTTGAGTGACTTTTGAGCCTTGTACAGAATGATTACTTATTAAAAAAAAATGCATCAGAGTTAATGAGTTTTGTCAATAAGAGTATTTTTCAACATGTCCACATCACTATCAAATGTGACATATAGTCAAGGTTTAAAGTGGGTATAACAGCAATACTGTGGAAAAATTGCCCAACTCCCCTTGACACTTCTTCTTTTGGGAAGTTTCAGGCACTGGACAATGAATCCAGCTCCCTTCCAAAGGAGAAGTACTGCCTAGGGGACTTTGGCTTAATATTTTTTAAACTTCTTGGCATGTGCCAGGGAATCAGTCAATAAAAAATCATTCCATATAAAAATGTTTTCTTTCTTTTTAAGCCAAAATACTGCAGTTTTTGTGCCTATCATGAAATCTGAAAGACCGTGCACAATTAAATGGATTCATTAGAAAAAGAACACTCTGAAGACATTTTTGAAGATGAGCAACTTCAAGATTTGGTAAGTATATTGTTCTTTTACTGAAATATTTTAATCACACTTGTCCCTTTTTTTTTCTTGTGTCTCATATGATTTATATATTTAAAATCATCAAAACTTTACAAATAGGCTCACCATAATTTCCAGGCTTCAAACTAGAAGATGTTCCTATTTTTATTCAAAGTTTAGTTTGTGGTTTACTCCACTTGACTTTGCCAACAAAACTGTTGCTAGGGGGCGCTCCTTAAGCCTATATAAAAGCTTGCATTTATCTCCATAGCTTCTTCATCTCTTTTACAGCTATTCAACTCTGGCATTAACATGTAATCCCTCTCCTGGGTATGACGATAAACTACATCTGCATCCTGGGTATGACAATAAACTACATCTGCATCCTGGGTATGACAATAAACTACATCTGCATCCTGGGTATGATGATAAACTACATCCATGTCCTGGGTAAGACGATAAATTACATCCAACAACAAAGCCTCTGACCAGGAGGTTTTGAGGAGCATAGAACAACCTCTTAATTGCTGGTGGTCCTGGGTCCACCCTGACCCAGTGTGGTAGCACCTGTTAGGGTCCCAGCTATGAGCAAATACTTAACCCCCAAACTGTAAAAATAGGTTTTAATACCAGCAATACATTTTTTTTTTTTTAAATATTGCCAGAAATACATTATTACCAGCAATACTTTTGGGGTAAAAATATTACCAACAATATATTTTTAAAAATAAAAAATCTTGTTGGCATTAAATAATCCATTGAGGTTGATTTGCTGTAAATCATACTAAATTAAAAATTAAGATGTAATCCATGTACAGTTGGAATGTGGCCACTAAGCTTGTGTGCGTTTTTTTTCTCTCTTGACTTTTGAACTCTATCACCGGCACAAGTCTTACACACACAAAAATGCACATTCTCTTATAGCTAGCTTACTAGTTTTTCTATATAACTAGACTTTAAATGTTTTCTTCTTTTATTGTAATTGTAATTCCTTTTTGTCAATACATGAAATTAGTTGGCGTTTGTTTTATATATTGTTTCTTATTACTTACTTTTTAATTAAACTAACATTGAATCTGCAAATATTGTTTGCAGGATAAATGTTCCAGGAGCCTGTAAATATTTACTATCCAAAGTGTTGATTCCCGCAACATAATGGTGGCTAAATATTTACCCAAACATTCTCACAACAGTTTTCTTGTATAATAGAATGTAATCAGATTAGAACAGAAATGGAGTATAGCTGCAGTTGTTATTAAGTTGGGCATTGCGTGTTGACAAACAAGAACTAAAAGTGTTGGATTACTTGAGAAAATAGACAAGCAAAAGAATGAAATAAAGCAATATAGAAATTTTTATCCTATGGGAAACATTTTTATGTAGAGAAAGTTTCAAGGAACTTTCCTAAAAGGAAGTGTGAATTCCAGGAATGTTCTTAAGAGTGTTTCTGTAAAAAAGATGAAGAAAATGTTAAACTTACTCTGGTTGTGAATTAAAGAGTGAATGAGATGTATTATCTGTGCCATGTGTATCTATTGCATGGAGTGCTAATTTTAGCATCCTATCCCGATCTCAGCCTGAGGTGAAATACGATGAGCTTCTCCATTCACAGCACCCATGCTCCCAGTTTTTTGTCTTTTTACGCATGTGTAATAGCTAAAAATGGGTTTCTGCTATTGACAAGAATATAAATACATGCATGTCTATCAAAAAAGTTTAATATTTGTTACACTAACATGAAGTGGAAAGATTATATTGAATAAAATGTTAGATGAGCTGCTGGGAAAGTCAGTTCTCTATGATGTGCTTGACAATTTTTCTTGCCCGAACCTAGCTTACATATTTACAAGTCGACCATTTGTCCATATTTACAATATGGCTGTCACATCTGATCTGGTGCTCCTGTTATATATTTAAAGATAATTGATAAAATCCAAAGAAGAATCTGCAACATCATTTGGCTTAACCTGTCATCTCGGCTGCAGCTACTTACCCACCATCATAATGAAGCTTCCCTCTGACTTTTCTATACATATTTTCATGGTAATTGCTTTGATGAGCTTTCCTCTTTGGCACCTAGACTTAGGAAAATGGTATATAAATTTTTATATATCAAGAAAAATTTTAGGGAAAAAAACTATGACAAAGTGGAAAAAATTTTTGTGTAACACATTTTGTCCTTTATGATTTAAACAGACTAAAATTATGTTTATGTTGATGTGACTACACATGCACACAAAAGAAAGATAACACTGAGAATTTTAAATTTAAATTAAATATTTTTTTTAATTATATGTTTTGTGCATGTAGTCTAGTTGATTTAATTTGGTTTCATTTTCTTTTTGTTTTTCTTTGTACAACGAAACAGTCTGTCTGTGTCTGTGGATGATGATGATGATATATATATATATATATATATCCACAGGCAGACTGTTTCACTGTACCACAGCTCATCAGTGTGGCTAGACATCCAATTGCTTCAAGCCGGAGTTGAAATATATATATATAATGCACATATAATTGAGGGGTTAGAAAGTTTGCTTTCCAACCATGAAATCTGGGGTGTGAATCTAACCATGGTTGATAATCTCAGAAAGATGATTTCTTGATGTTATCAACTTGAGGAGGTAAAATCCCATTGTGTTTCACCTTTGAAATGTGCCTGAAAACCATATCTTGGCTTGATCCAAGTCTTGTTAATAAATTTGGGTAGACAGAAATATTTGAGAGAAAAATATGAAAATAATAAAAGCATAAAATTATCATTTTTTTATTGTTGCTGTTAAAAATATTTGAAAGATAAATAATAAGAGGAAGAAACTGACTATTCTGATCTGAACCAATAGTAAAAAAAAAAAGCAAAATAACATGACTCAAAATAATATGTGGTATACCAGTTTAGCTATGAAGGAAGCATCTGGTTAGAAGGGTCATTTACTGCTTTTAAACTGGTATAGTATGTCAGGCTATATGACGGTTTTGTGTAGGATACAGGTTCAATTCCTGTCAGAGGACACATATTTTCTATGAAATTTCTCAGACATTCAGGCCAGTAAATGTTGTTAATACTGTTTGTTATAAACAGGGCATTTACTTAAATATTTGTGCCTATATAAATAATGTATAACAATATATATATATATATATATATATATATATATATAAGATAATGGACTCTCCCGTCGGTTTCGATGTATGAGGATCTGACAGCTTAGTTGATTCAGTTATGAAATTTTGTGTGATAATCTTAAGTGGCATTTAAGACCTGCTAATGATTTACAAAGGAGGCCACATATGGAACAAGAGTGATACCTTGCTGTGTGGATAAGAACGAATCAAGGTAAACCACAGGAAAGCCCACACAAGTGATTTGATTAAAGTGGTGAAGGCTTGTGCAGAACCATCCACACTTTTTGGAACTATTGATACACTTAGTCGGTGCAAATAAATGCCACAGACGGAGCAGACAATATACCGCAGGCTTTTTGTGTAAGAGTTTTCCATCTCCTAGACCAATCGTGTTCTGTAACACTAAAGAGCTTGGTCAGCCCTGGTAGACACTATTTGCCCATAGCTGGGACCCTAACATATATGTATATAATATAAAAGGCTCAAACACTAATATTCCATGGTTATAACTTATTACATTGGAATTGTAATTATGATCCAAATCATCAGACCTACAAATAAAATTTAATTTAATTTAATTAAGTAAATTTATTCTTACTCTGTCCTGAACATTGAGTTCTACCTGGATTCTATCCTCTTGAGAATTTTATATATATATATATATATATATATATAGTCATTCACATACAAGCCTATTTCACTGTATGACAGCACATCAGTGTGGCTAGATATCTGATTGCTTCGAGCCGGGATCAAAACTCAACCGATTTGGCATCTGTCAGAGACTCCACCACTGAGCTATTGATGCATGGTAGAGAAAGAAAATTTGTCTGTATGTGTTAGTGACTGTTAATTTAGAAGCTTGAAATGTTAAATATTTAATGTTTGATGTATATAATTAATGGAAAATTGTTGGATTCAGTGCCTTGATAAAGAAAAAAGGAAATAAATATTTGTTATGTGAAATAAATGTTTTTTTATTGTAATTTATGTCATTTTTATGACATTCACTACAGACATATGTCGGCAGTCTTATCCTGGAGTGCAATCTGTGCAACATCTTGTCTAACCTTTGTGCAATGGCGAGATGTCTATTTGCAATCTATTCTCTTGTTGATGTGCATTATACCTTAAATTAAAGTAATTTAACTGTTGGAACATTTAAAATAAAGAAACGCTATACTATACATTTATGCGATAACAATATATAAATTTTTATATATCAAAATTAGTTTTTGGAGGAAAGATGTATGGCACATTGATTTTAAAAAAATGACCCAAAACACATTATTAAAAAAAAATTTTTTTTCGACAATATTTTCAAAATTTAAAATTCCCAGCATCTATTATTGATGCAGATGTATAGTCGCATCAACATAAACAAGTCTGATGAAATCCTTAGGGAAGAAATGTGTCACACAAAAACTTTTTCCACTTTGTCACAACAAGACCCAGTGCAACTATATCAAGAAGACATCAAGGAAGTCGGTAAGTTTGTCTACCTGGGAAACGTCATCAATAAAGATGTGGGGACAGATGAAGACATCAAGTTCTGAATCAACAAAGCCCGACACACTTTCAGCACTCTGAAGCCAATCTGGAGATCAGCAGTCCTCTCACTTTACAATAAGATCCAGATCTTCAACACCAATGTCAAGTAGGTCCTACTTTATGGCTCAGAAACCTGGCAGGTACCAAAGACCAACACCCATAAACTTCAGACATTTACCAACTGATGTCTCAGGAACATCCTCAATATCAGGTGGCCAGAAGTTGTCTCCAACAACCAACTGTTGGAGAGGACCAGACAATCCCCAATTAACATTGACGTCAAGAAACAGAAATGGGGATGGATCACACACTCTGCAAGCCTCTGCTTCTAGTGTCATCAGCTAGGCCCTTAACTGGGAAGTGAAAAGTGGGTCAACCAAAACAAACTTGGCATAGAAGTGTTGACACAGAGGTGAAGGCAACCAGCATGACATGGGCTGAGCTGAAGAGGATCGCCTGGAACCAAGTCTGTTGGAGAGGTTTTGTTGTGGCCCTATCTTCCCCCAAGGAATAAAGAGGCATAAAGAAAATCTATAGGTTTATGGTTGTTCAGTTGTAATGGTCAGATTAGACATTTCCTTGTACAGAAATATCCAATATTCATTGACCAAACAACTAGTGTTACTAGCAGTTGAAATTCATAAAATCTTTTTCTTATATCAGTTTTTCAGAAAAATAGGTTTCTCAACACCTGTAACTGTTATCTCTGTTTCTATTACTGATGGAGTTTTCCTGCCTAATTTTTCAACATTTTTATTATATCATTATTTTCCCATCTAATTACATGTGCTATCTATTTTAGTGGTTACTGCTGTTGAAAGTCTTAAAGTGATTTGGTTTCTATTATTTTATATAGTTCTTTCTTTGTGAATTTGTACATGAAATCCAATGAAGGATGGTCCTAAGACCTACATGGTTCATTTGCTTGAAGCCATTTTTGATCATTTGAGAAAGTGGTTGTAAATAGCTGACAATTTAGATATTTTTTTAACAAGTTTGGTGCCATGCATGACATACATATAAAAGTCTCAATCTGACGAGGCTATTTAACAACATGACTTGAATTTTTAGATTAATGTTTTCGTTTTGTAGAAATTTATAGTGTTGGGCAAAAACTGACCCTGGCATAACCCATGTTCAATTTCCTAATTTTGTTATAACTGATCCATATGCCGATCTATTTGAAGTGTTTCATATTTACTAGTTCCACATTCTGTTTTTATTATTGATTCAGAAGAAGTGCCATCACTGCTTTCATTGTAATTCCAGATCTTCGTCTCTTTTTTTTTTTTTTTTTTGAAAGCTTTACCTTCTTGGAACACTTTCTGTTTTGTTTTTTTAAATTGCTTTTGCCCCATGCAAGGCAGTAAAGCCACCAAGACACAAGGGGTTACTGGCTGTAGAAGAATTAGGAATGGAAACATTAATAATGAGCAGGAAAAGAAAAGAGTAATTGGGAGAACAGTGGATAGCGATTGAAACTGCATTTAAATTTTTGCAAATTAAAGTTGGCTGGAAAGCATGGAGCCTGAAGGGAGTTCCACATGTGAGAAGTGCAAGAAAAGAAATTGTTAGCATAGAACTTACAGCTACATCTAGCCAGCTCAACTGTAAATTTATGAGATCTTGAGGTACCACAGTGAAGAGTGATATTTATTTGTAAGTATTTATAGAAAAGGCACAGAGAGGCAACCTTACAGCAATGGGAAAGTGACCAGAGCTAAGCTGCCAGATCAGGACCAATAATATTGCTGATTCTTCTTTGGATTTTCTCAAGTATCTCTAGATATATGGCAGGAGCACTAGACCATATGTGGCAGCAATATTCTAAGCATGGACAAATAGTAGACTGGTAAATGTGTAAGATAGATTCAACAAAGAAAAATTATATGGCATGACACAGTGAGTAAACATTCTTAGCAGCTGACCTAGCAATGCATTTAGTATAGTCTTTCCACTTCATGTCAGCTGTGAATGTAAGCCTGAGAAAGCACAGTGAATCCGTTTCCTGAAGGTTAGCATCAGCCATGCTAATGGAAGGCAGAAAGAAGTGTCTCATATGATTAATGGAGAGCAGTTTAGTTTTGGAGGCATTAAAATTAACAAAACAACTTTTACCCCTGGTAACAACAAACATAGAGGATTTTGATTTTTTTGTTCAAGATCATTTTTGTCCCAACTGTGAATACCTATGTCATCAGCATAGCTTCCCTCAACACTGGCCTCTGGAGGGAAAACTGAGGCACTGTTTTTTATTAGTAGGTTTGTTTAGGTTGCGGTGTGGAGTGCTTAAATGATCAGTGCCCATTGCTTCCCATCTGCACTTGTACAGACACTGAGCATATTCTAGGAAGAAATTAAATTAGAATGGGGATCCCATTTTCTAAAATGGATCTGGATAAATAACTAAAGATCATAAATACACATCATTTTGCCAAAAAATACTACACTTAAATTTGATCTTATATTCAAATAAAACCAAGCAAATAATTCTTTAAGAACTTAGTGCGGCTTGGTAGAAGTCCATCATGCAACCACACAGAAAATATGAACAATTAGTGAAACCGTGGCAAGCAAATTGTAAACCCAACAATGTAGGAGTTGAAGGTTTTATCACTTTGTCCTTCTACAAAGATTTAGAAAGTATCAGTATATCCAGATTAGCTAAAAAGAAAGCAATTAGATCCATAGCAGAGATTATGGATCAAATGAGACAAAACAGAAATAAAAAAAAAAATCTTACAGTGTCCACATTTGTTTTCTATCTTTTCTGGTAAAACAACTTTAAAACTTCTCTCTGTTAAATTTTAATCCCCACCTTCACTTTTAGGCCTTCCTGTTCTTCTTTCGTCTGTTACCCCCCCCTCTCTAGAGCTTTCTTTTACCTCTCACATTCATCCCCCACTCTCATTCATACATACACTCTCACTAAATTTTATTTTTTTATTCCCGGAGTTATTTTTTCTGATTTCTTTTTGAATTTGTAGGTCTGATGAATTGGATCGTAATTCCGATTCCAATGTAATAAATTATAACTATGGAATGTTATTGTTTAAGCCTTTTTATTATATTTTATTATATATATATATATATATATATATATATATATATATATATATATATATATATATATATATTTTTAGGATATCACATCAGAAATGTCAAAATCGCACTACACAATTGCAGTTGTTTTTCTATGCGCATATCTCATCAGACGATTGTAAATTACTGGTGAGTGAACGATTTAATCAAATTTAAAAACAAAATACAGCCTCTTTTTACAAAAAAGAAAAGTGGAGGTAATTATAAGAGCGATGCCTCACTGGTCTCAGATTCCGATTAGCTCTCATCGTCCAGCGGTGGTTGTAACTGCGTCGACGGACGCAGGTCCTTAACGTGACGGGGCACACCGTCGACCCGTACCGCCTGTGGGCTGATCACCTCAGTGACGCGTCCGATTCCGTATTTCGTGGTGCACTTGCTGTGCGGATTTTTTAATCAGACGACATCGCCTTTCTTCAGCCTCTCTCGGTTACTTTCAGTTCCGTCAGTGGGTTGGTTTCTATGCCCTTCACTCTAACGTGGTACCTATGCAATGTGTCTGCTGGCGCCGTAGAGGGCGAGACATCATCCTTCGGGGTCACGTTATAAGTAGACCGCCTCAGACACCGCGCAGCCCGTCCTGGCTGCGATGGTCTTGACGGTCCTGTGGTTCCGCCGATGATTCCATTTCCACTGGTACGGGGCGCACCGAACCGTAAGTGCACTCCCCAGCCATCCGCAAACTTCCCGAACTGCTCGCTGGTGAATGCGGTGCCATTGTCGGTTAATATCTCCGTTGGGGGGCTACGTTCAAGAAAGATGCTGTTTAACTGACGGATGATAGTGGCTGCATCTTGCCGACGCAGCAGTCGCCATATCGCAAACCTGGATGGACCACAACCAATGAGTGTCAGGAAATGCTCGCCGTTGTGGTGAGTAACATCTATCGCCAGCCGGCTCCAGTGGTTCCTCACGCTCAGCTGCCCTTTCTTCCAGCGAACGGGTGCTGGGTCTATAGACTGGCACGCCACGCAGCTTCTGACCACTCTCCCCTGACGTCTGTCTTTTGTACTCCTGGGTCAACCAACTTGGCGAAATACAGTGTCCGCTTGACTCCAGGGTGCCCACTTTGTTGGTGGACTTCTTTGATTTGATTAAATCGAACGGGACTCACGGACGCAGCGCAGGCTGGTTGCACGGGCTCAATGGCTTTCTTAGCGGCGTCAAGCCACCTTTGCGGCACCCTCGTTAAACAATCTGCTTTGTTGAGGCTAGATTTGACCAGGGACACCTCCATTGTCAGTGCGCACTCTTGCACTAAATTCACGATCGTGTCGAGCCGTCGTCGGATAAGCATCTCGCTGGTGGCTTTAGTCCGCACCCTGGCCCTCCCGGTCAAGGTATCAGAGATCCACTTATAAACGCAAGCGGAATCAGTGAATAAACGCAGGGTGGTCGACTTCCAGAGGATCGCCAAGTTGATCCCCTTGATGACAGCATCGAGCTCCGCTAGGTTTATGTGCTGGGAGTCCCTTTCTGGACGTAACCAGCAAGCATCTTCTACCACGGCTCCATCGTGAACTATCGATCGCCGGTTGCAAGAGAGCTTCGTCAACCCACACAGAGGTCTTGGCTGTCAACGCACCATCTGCCCCGCGCTGGGTCTTCCTTCGCGTTTCTCTAGCGAGAGGACCTCCTTCATCATGGTGTTGAAAGGGGCGTCGTGAACCATCCCATCCAGTGGTGACGTCAGATGCTCTCCGCTGATAAACGCCACCGCAACATGCAGCCATCCACCTACAGGAAGGTGTCCAACTAACTTGCCGCACAAGGAAAATATGCTTCGCCCGCGTGACAACGGAGGGCATGTCTGGGAATTCGTTTCCCGTTTCCAATACAGGACGTCATCTTCTCCCCAGACCTGCAAACCAAGCACCCATGCACCATCCTGTAGTCTCTCCGGTTCCTTGCTGAGGAGGCCAAAGTTGTAGAGATGCTCCTTCACGCGCGCCCGCAGATATGACTCCCCTCGTTCACGTACACGTCATCAATATATGCAGATGTTGCCCGCTGTCGCTCATCCTTCGTTAGAATGGCGTCCAACAATCATCTGCATAATCGATGGCGCCACATTGAGTCCAAACCCCATGTGGGTCAGGCAATACCGTTGCCCCTTGATAAGTTTTGTTTGATAGGGCCACAGTGATTGGTGCACAAGCACTTGAAGGTATGCCTTGTGAAGATCCAGCACAGATACATTTGATCCTGCATGTCGCCATTCCCTTAGCTTCTCGGTACACACGTCCGCTGCGGGCAGTAAAAAGGTCCACATGCTCGTTCAGTTCTCGATAGTCGAGCACTGGCCTCACCTTTTGTTTGTTGTGCTGGAGAACCGCCATTAGCGGGATCAGGCCCTTTAGGGGCCCCAAATCCTTCTCTGGATAAGGAACCAACCACCCGTTATTAATCCATGCTCGCAATTCCTTGTCGTATCTCCGACGAGCTCATGGGGATCTTATACCCAGCACACTGTTGTACAGCTTCTCTGGCGGTTGATCATCTGACCATTTCAAGATACCGTCCAGGACTTTGTGCGCTGGTCGAACTCCGCGACGAAAGTCAGGCCGCTCCAGCTCCATTGCTGCACCTAGAGCTAGACCTGTTTCAGTGAAACGCCCTCACCCTCTTCGTCAACACGGACACCACCCAATTTTTTTGATCACGTCCATTCCTAGGAGCAGATCATAGCCGAGCAGCCCTCCGTCCACGACCAGGGCTTGTACAGCTACTGCAGGCCCATCGCCGATGCTTGCGCGCAGATGACGCTCACTCCACAAGAGGTTAGCGAGCCCCGCCAACAGTCAGAACTGGAATACTTTTCTTGTCCCACGTGTCACAACATGCCTTGCGCACAAGGGTCTGGGTGCACCGGTGTCAACAAGCGCGAAGCGCTCACGCCCGTTAATCCGCACGCTCACCGCGGGTAGCGCCTTGTTCAGCAGCGATCTGGGGAGAAGACTGGCGCTGAAGCACTCCCCTGCCCGTTTCCCGGACAGCTTCTTGCTCGTGGCCCAGCTTGTCGCACCTGTAGCAACGCATATGTCTCCGTGTTCCTCGGTTATGCGTATCCTTCGCACCGCTTCGGCAGTCTTTGGAGAAGTGGTTCAGTCCGCCACATTTATAGCACCTTATGTCCTCAGTTGGCGGTGCGGGTGCTTCCCCAGCTGCTGAGGCCGGCTCCATGTCATCTTTTTAGAATATTCCGGGCTCTGGCCAGTAATTCGTCTAGCCCCAGCTCATTGAGCCTTGACGATGCTCGTAGCAGTTGACTTGCATTGTCTGGGAGTCCTGCCAGAAAGGCGCATCCTAGGATTTGGTCGCTTGCTCCACCGAACGGTGCGCCAGCTTCCTCAAATCGGCCAGAAAGACATCTACTGTTTCATCCGGTCCAAGCCGTCGTTCGCAAACTGCCTCCAGGCGACAAAGGGGTCCGCACCAAATGCTGTGTATAGAGCTTGTTTTATTTCCTCCAAGTCTGCGTCATCCCTTAGCTGCTGATACACAGCGTAAGCTCCTTTGGTGAGTCTAAGAGGGATAACCAGTGCGGGATCTTTAATTTTACTCAGCCGGCAGACCCGCTCGGCCTTTTCCCCACCACTTGACCACAGACGGCCAGCGGGGAGCCGTCGAACTCTGGTATTAACTTCAAGTCGAATCTGTCCATGCTGTAATAATTGCCGAAATAGCTTGTAGCAAATGAGTCGACTTAAACAGTGTAAGGGACGCAACTCTTTCCGTCTGAAAATGTCTGACACGCTGCAACGCAAAAAACAATGTACACCAAGCACAGGTGAAATGTTGGTCTGCCAATGTCTCCAAGCAACCTGCTTTTATGGAGCCCAGACACACCTCATTAGCATGTGTGTAACGCGACTTTGCATGACTGCACGAGACCGTGAATATTAAAAGTCACGGACGCCATTTTGAATCTTTTCTTTCCTTTCTCAACCCACAGGCCAGGCAGATGCGAGAACGTTTGTGAGGTAGGCCGTTTCTATTTTCCCCACAGTTTGTAAGCTATGTTTTCAATGTAATATCCTAAAATAAAGAATATCGCTCTACTTTGTATTTAGTCCACTTGTAGATTAAATGTTATGAAAATTGGAATTGTACTTTATTAATTCTCATCTTACCTGGATATATATATATATATATATATATATATATATATATATACAGGGTGTGATGAGTAAAGTATCACCATTATATATTTTTAATTTTGTGCATATGGGTTGTTTGTTTTTGATTTTGTCAACTGCACAGTATAGTAGGGTCAGTTGGGCACCGTCTGTGAGAAAAAGAGCACCCTGATACAATTCACTCTACCAGAATTTTGGCAACAGCATTCTTTACTGCTTGGCATTCATGCCAGAAGCTCCAATACAAACATTTCCAAGTGTTTGGGTGTTAATCTGAGGGCAGTGCAGAGGATTTGAAAAGAGTTGGATGAGTCTAATAGTGATTATGAAGGTGTTTGGGATGATCACTAGTGATGGCGACATTATGTCTCCATTCATCTTCCCACAGTGCCTCAGACTCAACATAGAGGCCTACATCAAGTGCCTTGAGGAGGTAGTGCTGCCCTGGGTCAAGAGAGTCAAGACCATATGTCTGGTAACAGGTCTCTGAATCATGTCACACAAGCAGGAGAACCCAGTCATGACTGAAAGAATTTTTGTGACCACAATATATTGTGTCTACTTATTTTTACAATAATCCATTCTAGTTCTCTAATCAACTTCTTGATGTTAAGTTGACATTCACCAAATTGCCATTAACCTAAGTACTTTCGATCTCTTCCAAGACCATTCTCAAAGATAAATTATAAAGATGAACTTAAGGTAAGTGTGATCGTTGTCATGGTGATTTTTAAAAACACATGTGAACATGTTCTGTTAGAATTATTTTAGAATTAAGGGATTAGACAATTGGAAAGGATTATAAAAATAAGGACACACAATTTATATTATTCAATGAAATATATATATATCTTTTTTTTTTCTTTTTGCAGTGTGGATTCAATGGCGTTGCCTGCAATAGATTGGAAGAAGAAGGAGAAAATGTCCTGGAATTGGAAATGTTTTTCACAGGTTTTTCAACAATCTCAAGCCTTCAACATTTCCCAAACTTGAGGAAACTTGTGGTTATGCATCAAAGCATAACACGTATACAAGGATTGGAGACATTGATTTTGCTTGAGGAATTATGGCTTTGCGAATGCAAAATTAGCGTAAGTCACAAAATTCTTGAAATAATAATAATAATCTGTTATGGTATTATCAACTTTTTACTTATTAGGAAAAATTCATTGACTGAGAAACAAGTTCTAATTTTGGTGGAAATTTATAAAATCTTGCTCTTAAAACAATTTTTCAGCAAGATAGGTTTCACAAGACCTATAACTGTTATCTCTTTTTCTATTATTTTTTTTTTTTTGTAGGGGGAGGCTTATTTCCTTCCTAACCTTTTGTTTCCAGTAATGTGGAATTGCCTTTAAAATTCCTCAAGTGATATGGTTTCTGTTATTTGTTACAGTTCTTTGTTTGCAATTCTGTAGCAGCAATCCACAAGGTTCAAAGTAGGATGTTCTCCACTAAGACCTACACATTTCATTTGCTCAATGCCATTTTTAACCAGAGCCTCCAAGAGAAATTTTGAAAGACAGTACAAGACCGCTTTGAGGCAAAGATTTATCTCAAAATTGAGGATTTGATGTTCAGTAAATTTACATGTAAACTCTCATAAATGCTTTATTTCCATGATCAGATATAACATAATGTAGCAAACATATTTAATTAATACTGCAACATAAATCAGTATTTACGGTTGCATTTTTTGGAGTTACCTCCTCCTAAATTTTGAAACCGCTACTTGGGGCGCTCTTCATATACTATATATACTCGGCGAGACTTTGTCTTGTTCTCTTTCTCTTTTCACTTGTCAGCAAAACACTACAACAATGTAAAGCTCTTGCAGAAGAAAGTGTTCCCTCTTGTGGGGCACACATGAACATTACACGCACACACACGTACATACAAACATTCATTCATACATACTTTCAAACACAAACTTAATTCGTACACACACATTATTGTCTTTGTCATTTGTATCCCTTTTTTGTTTGTTAATACATTATTATTTGTCTGTATATATGTATTGGTTCTTGTTTCTTTTATTTCTTTATGGTGGACTCAATCTCCAAGTCCACCATGTTTGTTGTGGGCCATTTCAGGAGACGCATGTGTTCATCTCACAACACATACACAGGCCCACAACACATTCACCAATCACCTTTTAGCTTTCGTCATAGAGAAATGCTTTTTAAATGTTCCTAATAAGATCTTGAACTCTCTAACAATTACAATACATAAAGTCTTGATACATTCAGGAACATGATGATGCAAAAATTCTGGTGTGCGCTAGTCACATTATTACACTAATTGACACATCTATGTACCTACCTGGGGCTGTAGGTAGATACTCTTAGTGTTATCAGATGTTTATACAAGTTGGCCTATAATAGTTAATAATAAATACTAATAAAAAGTAAGTGTGGTGTGAGAAGTATAGTGATGTTTGAGTATATGAATGTATGTTGGGCTTGGGATAGTAGAGAGTGTTTGTTCTCAAGTCGGGGGATGGGTGTTGCATGGTTACTGTGGAGTCCTTCTTAGTTCTTGGGCCCCAGAACAAAGTAGTAGCTGAAACCCTGCTTCTCATAGACCCTGTTTTTAACCATTGACCTTTACAGAAGGTTAGTGATGTAGAGTGGGAACCAAGAACCAAGCATAAAGTACAAGAAGACAGAATGCATGGTCATCAGTGAAAGGCTGAGACCAAAATGCAATTTGCAGGTTGGGAACACTAGAATCAAGCAGACACAGAAGAGTATTGTGAGACAGGAGGATTTCTTTGGTAACAAAGAAAAGAATACTGAGCTGTTACATGACATCTGTCCTTCTTTATGGCAGTGAATGTTGGAAAATTTTTCTCAAAGATGAAGAAGAGACTCGAGGTGACAGAGATGTGCTTCTACAGAACGATGCTAAGGATATCATGGACCAATTAAAAATTTAGGAGAGAATACATACAACTGTAACTCTCTGAATGCACATCCATTTTTGTGCATGTCTCTGGCAGTCAGATAAACACTTTTAGTCAAATAAAATTCTGAAGCAATGTTGAGTTTCATCCACAGGTATTTTATTCACCAAAAAAGGTAAAACTGAAAAGGAATTAAAATTACAGTTTCACAAAGAATATGAACAGAAAATAAGAAGAAATATGTGCTGGGCTGGGCTTAGATATAACAAAAATGCTGAGGGTGTTAGATAAAAACACAGCGCATCAGACAATTTTTAGAAAAAAGGGTAGTTCAAAGGTCAAAATAATACTAAGAAGATAAAGGCAGTGAGTACATTGAGAATCAATGAGTGAGGCAAATTTAAATGTCCACATGTTAGGAAAAATATTTATAAAATAGTACAAAAAGGAAAATACTATGAAATGTCAATTTATTGAATAAATAATTTCTCTGCTTGCAGAGGAGGAAATAAATAACTCTTACCAAAGATGCTCGAGATAAAAACGGTTTAAAAAGTAGGACTGAGGAAAGGTGTCATAAATTAAGGCGAGAGTTCTCTTTTTGAACTGGTATCATCAGAATTTCCCGTAAAAGACAAGGGCTATTAAGGAAGATAAAAGCTTCAATTAACAGGTAACAAGACAGCTACACTTTCATCCCAGCCAAAAGGCTAAGATGTGATGTACTTAATACAAATGAACTGACAAAGGCAAAATTGGCAGAACTTAAATGCAGCTCCTAGATTAAACACTCACTAACTAGCAGGGTTGCCAAACCACCTGCTGCAAATTTAAATACAGTTAATTTCTGTTGTGGTTTACCATTCTCTCTCTCTTGTATACAACTTGTAATTTTTCTGAAGGTGCCTTCATTTTTTTTTTTTTTTTTTTTTTTTTAGAGAGAGAGGCAACCTGTATCAATCTTGTAAGGCTTTATGTACAGTGGTGTTTCACAATTTTTGAACAAAATGATCAGGCACAAATCAAGGACCACAAATGATAGAGTAATGGAAATTACATCTATTAAAAGGTAAAAGGATAACATTTTAGTATTTGCAACCATTTAGTCTCAAGCATAAACCAAAAATATCAAGAGGAGCTCTAGATTACATGCTCCAGATGTCAGCCGTTCACTTGAAGGCACTTTTGAATGCAAAGTTATTGATAATGCATGCACATTCCTCTTGGGTGATTCCTTGAATCTTCTCAGTGCTGGTTGCCTTCAATGGTGCAAGGGTTGCACTGGTAGATGTTGTGCTTGAGGAATCCCCACAGGAAGAAATCTGGGGGGTTCAGGTCAGGTGATTGATGTGCCCCTTCCACTTCAGTAACACTCCCCAATCTTTTCACAGAGCCATGACATGGTAACATTAGCAGTGTGAGGAGGAGCACCATCCTGCTTGAACCACTGTTCCACCCCAAGATCTCCCCATCTGAGAGCCCCTTTGCTTTGTTTCAACAATTGTGAAACACACTGTATTTCACTTCTTTCAATCATGATATTCAAATTTTATTTTAGCAGATTTCCAACATACAAATCTCATTGATTTGTCCACAAATAAATTTCAAATTTTTTTAACAGTTTAAATTTTTAAAATTTTTATATTGCAGGGTTGCCATGGTACCTATTTTTCCTTAGATTTTTTTATATTGACCTAAAGACTTTTAAATAACAAATACAGGTACACCACTGATTTTTTGGCATCTCTGCAATAACGATTCAATAATGCATTCTTTGACTCTCTAAAAAGGTGTCTTTTGTATCTCTACAGCATCATCGACTAAACAATTAAGTGATTGTGCACCACACACATTGCACCTGTCAGGGCAAGTGTCTTGTTCCTCAACAATTTAAGACATGCACCAAATATATAATACACTCCCTCAAAAATCTTTGATACAGGGGACCCACTCTACTGTATCTCATAAAGTAGTATTCATATAAAATACAAATTTTATTATAACCCAATTATGTACAATAATAGATGAAATATAGGGGGAACAATTCAACTAGAAAAATTGAAAATAAATACAATGTATTTAGAAATACAAATTAGAGACATATCATAATAGATCATTCCAACTTAAATAAATCAGAAATGTTTTGTGACAATTTTTAACACCAACTTGTGATTTTTCTTGTTAAAATGTTAAATAATTTAACACATTATGGATAAAAAAATAATTAATTTTATGGAGTGTATTTGTGAGTCTCAGTATGAGCAAAAGAAATTGATGGATTTGACTAAAAAAAAAATCCCAGACTAATGTCAAAATCCACAAAAATTTTCATCCTTTAATAATCAGCGGTGCTTAGTTTAATTTGTAACATGTATAAATTTAGGTAGTAAAAAGCAAATGTTGATAAGATAGCAAGAGTCACAAAGCACTACCCAATGCTCCCAATAAGTGCTATAATTCTGGGGACTTCAGGGATAGTACACACCAGTCCTAGCACCTGTTAGAGCTCTGTGAATTAGTCTGACATAGGCATGAAATTCAAATGCATACTTGTAATTATGTCCAAAAATTTATGACTAAAAGAGGTACCAGACCATCATTTGCTGGAAAATCAGTTGCTACACCTGTATGGTTTGTTTACATTTTTGGCAATGATTAACATACCAGAATAAAAATGGTGTCTTCACCAGGATGGTTTTTCTTGACACCACCATTACTTTATATACCCTCTACAATTATTGTTGTTTTAAAAATATGTTCATCTTATCTGGTTTTTGCCTGTCCATACATTGAGAGTTTTTCTCTTGACTGAGAAAAATACTGGTGTTATATAGCTCTCCCAGTCCCAGACCCACGCTGACAATTGGCTAATACCTGCCCAGTATCGTTCATGTAGAAATAGTCAGTGCCACCTACTCTCAGTTGAAGGTCTTCTCTCAACAGCCCATCATGGAAAAGGAGGCAACTCCTAGTGGGTGTTTACAGCACCACATACAACCAACTTGGAATCTTTTATCAGGCAGATGCAATTCTCTGTTACAAAAAAGCTATTTTTAGAAGTTGAATAAAATCCAAACACATGAAATTTTATGCATTCTCTTTTTTTCTTTTTGAATAATTGACAACAAAAGAATTAAACACTATTAGGTTGTTTATTTACAAGAATCGTTTTTATTTACAAATCTATGAAAAATATGTAAACCAACTACAAGGCAATATTTATTACTTTTTATATTATAAAGAAATAAGTATGTAAACAAATCTTTTTATTCATAACTTTATTTTTCATAGATTTATAAAATTGTCTCTTAACATGAGAATAAGAAAATTTAAATAAACACAATGTAGTTTGAATGAACAAAGAAGAGAAAATGGAATGTCACTTACCTTGTGGTGAGGGAAAAGAAGAAATGGCGACAGGTGATTTCTTTTATAGAAAGATATTATGGCAAACCAGGAGAAAAAGATAAATTATGGGAAGGAAGGAAAACTATAAAATTCAACCGAAAATGGAAATCAGGGATTTTGTTTGCTTTTTACAAGAAAGGATGCAGCAGAGGAAGAAGGAAATTTGAGAGTAACGAAGGACAAGGGAGAAGCTTCTATCTTCTTTATTTTAAACTTTCAAACCACACAGGAGTAACTGCAGGGTCCACCACAAAAAAAAAAAAAACAGGAAATTTTAGACTTACTATATGATGAAAACAAATTAAGTAACATTTTTTAAAAAATAACTTTTTTTACCTTGAATATCACATCTAACATTTATGTGGGGCACCTGTAATTATAAATTTTGAAAAAATGTATTTTGAAAGCATTTCTTCTATTTCTTCTTGCCACATAAATTCACTAAGACAAAACATTTTAATTTATACTTTTTTTACTCAAGATCTGACAACAAAAATGTTAAATACTATTTTTATATTAGACTGTTTATTTACAAGAATAGTGTTTAATACTTTTGTTGCTAATTCTTGAGAAAAAAGAAACTGTAGAAATCCAGTTTCATGTGTTTGGGTGGGTATGTTGGTTTGCAAATAGATATTGAATAACAATAGACAACTACAAATAAAACAAAGACAAGTAAAAAATATATTGCCAATTTTATTTTCATTAAAGAAAATACATCAATACAAATATGGTTACAGTGCACTAGGCAAAAAAATATCTCTGCATGTTCCTGTAAAGGGTGAGAAGAGCATTGTCCTGAAAAAAAAAAAAACAGTTTTGTAGCCAATGAGAATTCTGGTCTTGTAAAGGACAGTTTATTGTATATTGTTGCTGCTGGAACAGATATTACATTTTGATCCTAGTTGTCTGGGCCATGGATCTCAGTATTTACCCAAGTTCTCGTCATGTAGTACAAGGCTGTTTTTTTTTTTGGATTTTTTGTGGGGTATTCCGAGGCCATAGGCTGAGGGAAAAATTTTCCATAGACCCCACAATAATGGGGTTGGGTTTGTCTACCTCCCCAGATGAGACTCTGCCCCTTGGCATAGCTTTGTCTGGGTTCCTCCCTGCTCAAAGGCAGAGATGTTGACAAGCTAAGAGCTTTAATGAACTGGGCCATGGAACTATACTTTTTGAGCTTTGAGGGTTTTTTTTATATCTTAAATCAGTTTTACAAAAATTTCTAGTTAAGCTTTTTCTTCTGGTTGTTTTTTAAAAAATGTGGGAGTACCAACAGGATATTACATGGTTCATATTAAAATTCTAAAAATGAATTTTTAAAACAATAAAAATTGCTGAGCATGTTTACAGTAATAGCAGTGTTTAGGGAAAAACTTTTCTTTTGACATACTTTTATTTATTTATTTATTTTTTTCTTAATCTTGCAGAAGATTGAGAATCTCAGAAAATGTGAAATGCTGACAAAACTCTATCTTTACGGTAATCGCATCTCCAAAATTGTCAATTTAGACAACCTCATTGACCTGCAGGTGCTCTGGCTGTGTGAAAATAAAATCTCAAAGATTGAGGTAAGTCATATCTCTCCCACCTTTTCAGGTTTGATTAATTGTTCGGCTAATAATGAAAACTATGAGAGAACACAGTTGAAAATTTACAAATAAATTGACTTCACATCACATCTGACGGCATAAAAGCCTCACTAAAATTTATGACATATTTCCATTTCAACAGTGAAAGTCTATGAAAAAATACTTTTGGCAATGTTTAACATTTGTACTTCCAAAAAAACAAAACAAAATGTAACAGTGTGTCAAAAGGGTGTTTTTTTTTTCTTTTTATTGTACATGGTGTCCCTAAAGTCTGGACACAGAAAAGTCAAATGAAACCCTCCTGGGATGATTTGCATTAAATTCATCTGCGATCTTTCAATATGACCATCTTTCACGTCCAATGTTGTTCTTTTGACAAAACCATGTTTAATTTTTGGAGGTAAGAAAAGAAATATAGTTAAGGACATTTCTTAAGTGTCTAGACTTTAGAGACACTTTGTATAATCCCTAAACAATGCAAATTGTTTTAACCCTTTAGTATTCAACACACTCAAACATGCCCCCTAAATATCAGCTCTCAAAGACTCACTTGTTGGTAGTCAAAGTCTCACTGTTTGTGTGACTACCTGCGTTATTTGTGATGATGATGTCATACACCTTTGTGCAAATTAATTGAAAGTAAACAAATAATTCTGTTATTATTTACTTTTTTTCCTATTTTTCCAATGAAACATGACCCAGTACACATATTAGTACTTCATATGTCCATTCCATGAAGTAGTTCCTTGCAGCTCGACCACAGTTTCTTGATTCAATTTAAATCACAAGAGTTTCTGAGCCAGTCAGTAGTACTTTGATTGGCTCACTGGTAAAGCTAGCAAGTGTATTCATGTATTATTACAATTTTTGTACGCTTCCTTGGAATAACATCCATCGCAGACAATGGCCATAGGACAACAAATCAACAGTTGAGACAATAGTGTCTGGATGTGATAAAAATTTGATGCAATCATGGATGATGCAATATTTTTCAGTTACTCATCATTTGTTTATTGAAATTTTTTTCTTCACAGACAATATTTTTATAAATTTATGAATAAAAAAATTGTTTTCATAGTTATTTATTAAATACTAGATAATAAATATTATAGTTTGTTCACATATTTCTATAAACTTGTAAAATTATTCTTGTAAATAAACGAAGCTTATAAAATAAATGGTGTTTAATTCTTTTGTTGTCAATTCTTGAGAAAAAAATAGTTTCATGTGTTTGCATTTTATTGAATTTCTAAAAATAACTTTACAGAACAATAAAATTTGCTATAGGAGTATACAGTAATAGCGGCATCAAGAGAAAAATCATCCCCTTGACACACTCTGCATTTTTGCAGAAACGGATGTCAAAGTTTGCCAAATTTTCAGTCTAAAACTTACAAAAGGGAATTATCTATATAAGACAATATATGTATTTGCATATTTTTTGTCTGTAACTTTTGATGTAATGAAGCAAATATATAAAATAACAAGTGAATCCTGCCTTGATTTGAATATCAGGTCAAGAAATAACCTATAAAAATTTTCTTCTCTATTAAATCTAAGTTCTCGTACCAAACACAAAAAGCTAGTTAGTAGGAACAGCAAGTCATAATGGGTGCAAATTAACAAAATATGACTCAACCACTGCATAAAATTTTAAAGGAAAAACATTTATTACACAAGTACAAAAAAGGTACAAATACAAAATTTGCATAAAAATTTTCAGTTAGTTTGCAGTATAAGCACCAAAAAATGAGAATGTACCATTGTGGTGTGAAATTGACTATTTCAAAAATGACATTAAAACATTGTGCTCACTTACCATTTACGATTTATCATCAATGTAAGTTTGATCTTTTTCATGTTCTCCAACCATCATTACTGGCTTTGTTTATATACATTTGCCTCTAGTCATAGTGTGCGGAAGCTTACTTAGTAAACAGTCTTTTTACAGCTTTTCATATCTTACTGGTCTTGATTGCTGCACAATTTTCATGGATGTTATTTTTAAATGTGCTTATGTATCTGGGCCAGAGCATACAATTGCCGAAACATTGTGATAAATATGGCAACAAAGATGAGGACAATAGTCTGAATAATATAAATAGTTAAGTTTTAAATGAATAGCATTTTTTCTTTATTGTCCTTAACAAATCTAATTATAGCTAATTGTTGAGGGGTCCACCCCTTTTTATACAAATGGACTCACCCAGTGTATACTTATACTACTGCCAGTGAATACCCAAGGAGTCAAGTCGAGTCCTGAGTGACAGAGTAAAAGGTTGTAGGTAACCGGAAGAGTGAGGGTGAGGTAACAGCGTTGTAGGAGTCACAGTGAGCGAGCACGTAGACTCATTAAGAAGTCATACAGTGATACTTCAATACCAAAGACTATATATATATTTTGCTACTAACCCGTATTCCTGGAACTATTAACCTGCTTTACCAGTTTGTATTATTATGTTAATACATTATTTTTTTATATATTCATTCCTGGCATTTGTTATTTATTGGTACTGAATTTCAACTTGGAATACACAACACTAATGAAACAGAATCTCACCCTAAAATGTAATTTATGAAGCTTTAAATTCAAGAAACTTTCACAACACATAAAAAAGTACATTGTTGAAAAAAAAAAGTAAAAGATCCTTTTTTTTACTTTTCAGGCACATATTTTTTTATTTTTAGTTGTCAGATTTTACATTTTTTTTTTGTGCATTATTTCATGCATTCATTTCAAACTTTGTGCAGTAATCAAGACAAGTGAAGACAAGACAAGTGACTACACGAGACAAACATATGTAAGCAAAGCCAGTAATGGCAGACATTCTGAGTATGCAACAAGAAAAAAGTCAAACTTATATTGTTCATAACTTCTAAACAGTAATCAAGCGCAATGTTTTAATGTCATTTTCAAAATAGTCAGGCAATTTCACACCAGAATGGTACATTCTCATTACTGGGCATTTTTGGTACTTATGCTGCAAGTTAATCAAATTTTCTTTGTGTGCCTTTTAAGACAGGATAACAATTTCTGATGAAAAGGATTACCATCAAAAAATGGAAAAAATTACAATTTCTATTTAGAAAAAAAAAATAAAGGATTTTGAAAATGAAAAAAAGAGAAAACTATTCACTTTTATTTACCCCACAAGCATCTCTGGGACATATAGTAATTTTAAAAAAGTCCCTTTTAAATTCACAGTTCATGCTAAATTTCTTTGAATTCTTTTCATTCATTGTTGTCTAACCAAAGGAGAATTCTCATTTGAAATTCAAAATTCTTTAGTCATTCTGCAGCTGGCTCATAACCTTGTGCCATTTTGATGCTCTCTTCTTCATGTCAAATGCCTTCTGCATCTTGATCTTGATTTGCCTTGTCTCCTTGCTCTCAAAAAGACTTTTCTCTTTTTCGCCCACTGACCTGAGTTCTATTTATTTGCAAAAAGAGGCTCACAGAAAACTTCATTCAAGTTTTCACAAGGGCATGAGACCATGGCTCTCATTGGCCACAAAATATGAAAAAATAATTTTCCATAAACTTGAAATGGATCCTTCACAATTTTAATGGCTTTTAATTGCTGAGCCCAAAAAAAATATACAAGTGTAATAATTTTTTACACAAAAAAAAAATACACTTCTCTCAAAAGAGCATGTACTAAAAACAACAACCTTGATAATTAAGCATTTATTCAAGACGAACATTTTTAAAGTAGTAAAATAATTTTTTTATAAACCAGTCAAGTAACATATTCATTATGCCAGTGTTCTTTTGTTTGAGCAGCATGGTAAAATTAATTTACAAATACTAATTCAAGTACTTCACATACTTGACCAATTTTTGATGATGATGATGATTTTTCCATTGACCTTTGCTTTCTTCTTCCAATGAAGATGGCTTAAATTGTCTCTCTTGATATTACCTAGGCCACAGAGGCTCAAACAAAATATAGAAGTGAATAAGTTAAGAAATCCGTGGAGAAAAAATAAATTTCCTCACTAAAAATGTAACAGCTACACAAGTTGTTGGAAATATATTGTAATTCTAAAATATCATATATTTGACAAGGTCAGTTGACAGTCACAAATACCACAAAAAAGCAAAAAAAAAAAAAAGAAGTGTGTTGTACTCCTTTCATTGTAATGAGGCGAGATTTTCTTGTATAAAAAGTTGTTTCTCCCTCCCAAATTCTTCAATGAGAATTTTTGTCTTGGAGAAACATGGTCTGCATTTGTTAGGTTTGGGAAGTTCTTTCGCTTCACACTCTCTATGATAACAAGTAGACAGCAAAATTTCATAACTGGAGACAATAAAAGTAGCCAATACAGGCCATATGTGCTGTGTTAAACCAAAACAACCAAGCCAAACAAAACTTAATTTTTTTACTTTCATTCTTTCTTATTTCCTTCCATATAAGTACTTCAATTGAACAGTTTCTCTCTTGTTCTTTTCCTTCAATGCATTCAGTTTCTATCCTTCCCTCTCTTCATAATACACTTTCCTTGATTCTTTGACTTTCTTTAAAGACACTTCTCTTCCTCTTTTCATCCTATTCTTGCTTTTTTCATTCTTTACTGTTCTTTCTTTCCTCTATATATGAAACTTATTAAATAAATGAAATATAAATTCAAGAAATATGAAGTGGCTTAAGATTTGCCATCAGTGACCTTTAAGTGAAATAACAGACACACACGCACACACACACCTATGTAGATATAGAATCTTTATCCAAATGCTTATCTCACACTGGCTTAAATTTGTTTCATTCTCCAACAGAACTTGTCTTCATTGAAAAATTTGAAAGATTTAAATTTAGCTGAAAATCAGATCGTCAGAATCGGTAAGCCAGTTTTCCAATTATTAAAACTTTTCATGCAAACTTCATTTCTTGAAATAAAAAAAAAAGGCATGAGAATGGAAGTCCCAAAATTCCACTGTGAGTGCATTCTTTGGAACATGAGTATAGGCAGTGGATTCATTATTCCTGTTCCTTGAAAATTGGGAGTTCAATTCCCATGCTATGCAATATACCGACTTGAAAAAATGAGAGGAAAAATTAATAGTTATCAATTTAGTAATCTTTGGAACACCAGATATATCCAACCATAGCTCTCATGTGCAATGACCCCCCCCATACCCAATACTTCATGATCCCAACTTCCAGCACACCATTTGACCCCCTCCTTCTCCATGCCCCATAACCCCCGTGCCTCATGAACTCCTGATACCCTATAAAACCCCATGCCCCATTTCAAAAAAACATTCCAGTCAAAAGTTTCTTAACAATTACTGAATGCAACATACAACAGAGGAAGGCTGAAGAACCCACCAGCAAAAAGGTTGTGATAAAACAGATGAAAGCATAATTAAAATTGTTTATACTTTTTTAAAGAAATAAAAAAAAAAGAACAACTGGATATCAATATCGCGATGGTTTTATTGCTAGTTTTATTCCATCTTATTATAGCTGTTTTTTATCCCAACACTGGGTCAATACACTCTTCATTATTAATATTATTTTTATTTGATTTTTTAAATCCAAATTCGGGGCCTTCTTCCTCCTGTTTGGAAGAATTCTTCCCTGGTTGACCACCACCACTCCCTATCTCTGGCCATACTGGACCATGTGGGTCCATGGTATCAGGTCAAATCATCTCATCATCTTACCTTTGGTTGCCCTATAGTACTTTTCCACTGCCTTGGTGTCTACTTTGTCACTCTAATATTCCACCTGTTGTCTCTGAGATGAGAGATGTGGCCAGTCTATCTATGAGTGTATCATACTTGGCATCACCTTAGATGACAAGAAGAGCAACACCTGGATTTGACAGCGAAGTGAAGGACATAATCAAGGTCATCTAGAAGGGCAAAACTTAGATGGTGTTTGAAATGGGGAATTGTAAATATACTTGAAACATTTTCCCCATATAAAAAAATCAAACAAAAATTATCAAATAGCAGTATGAATCTGCTCCATAGTGAAAGAAAAAAGAGATGGGTCTTTAAATTTGGCATTATATATGGGTAGAGTAATTGGTCATTTCTTTAGCCAATCAGTATCCTTTTTTATTCTGTGTTTGATTATATTTATTTTTCTAATTGATTGTTCTAAATTCCAATAAAATTTTATTTCTGTTGATTTTTTTTATTGCTGAATAAATGTGAAAAGTACAAAGCCTAAAACCTTAATAACTAAATATATATTTTTTTAATTATTTCACCCCAAGCATGGCAGTAAAGCCACTAAAACAAAAGGGATTATTGAATTTGAGAGAATATAAGAAGCAAAAACATAAAGGAGAGAAAACAATAAGGAATTAAGGAGACAGAAGATAACAATTGCATTTAAATTTTTGAAGATCCAAGTTAACTGGCAAGCAAGAAGAGAGTTCCACAAGTAAGAAAAGAAACTATTTGCATAGAACTTACCATTTCAACTATAAAATAATGAGACGTTAGCACCAATCTAGTATTAAATTCATTGGAAGTTTACCTGATATTGATATAATCAAAATATATTGATTTATTTTTATATCAGAATATGGTCTTCATTTTTTGAATGCTCCAAAGCTTATAAAATCCAATCCACTTTTATACACGACTTAAATGTGTTTCTGTCATGGTTGTCAATCTTACAAAAGCTGCTAATCATACATATCTATATTTAATGTTATAGATATCTACCATGAGGGTATCTCTATCATCTATAATATGATTTCAACAGAACAAAGTCAAAAATGGATGAAGAATTTCAATTTTATGAAATATTTATTCCATCAGATAAAAATCTGGTTGCAGTAAACATACACCTTTTGTTAACAAAAGAGTTTGAGTGCAAATATCACTGAACATAGATGATAAGTTTCAGTTGACTGGCTGGAGGGACATATCCCTGTTACTTTCTGTGGCCCAACATGAAAAGAAAAAGAAAAAAAGAGTTTCTTTTTTGAAAAGATGCATTTTTGAAGGTGCCAGTTAGCTACTGCTACTATGTGTATCCACTACTGGCAAATGCCAGTATGGACTGCTGCTTTTGTGGCATGAGTTCACTACTCTTGTATTCACAAAAATCCATTGATTCTGATCGAACCGTTTTTTAATATGACACCATTATCTTTCAGCTTATAGTTTCATACACTGTCAATTATTTTATTTATCTAATTAATTAATTTTCTTACACAGGTGATAGTCTCAATAATAACATTAATTTGGAAAGACTTAATCTATCAGGTAATAAAATTGCATTTCTAAAGGTAAGATTCTTTTTCCTTTTTCATTTGCACACACACACATTCACATACATGCATGCACACACACATACACACACACATGATCCAATTAGCTTTACTTTGCAATTAATTGTATTAAAATTCATGAAGAAATAATAAGCCTATTTTTTTTTTAGTTTTTGAACTTGACCTTTTTTCAATTATCTTTGTCCTAAAAATGACAAGGTTATCTTCCTCAGATTAAACAAACTCTCACAAGAAAATTATTTTTTTGTTTATCATTTCACCCCAAGCAAGACAATAAAGCCACTAAGATGCAAAGGGTTTCTGAGTGTGAAAGAATGTAAGAATTAAGAAGACAGAAGATAATGATTGACATTATGTTCAAGTTTTTGAAAATCAAAGTTGACTAGAAAGCTAAAAACCAAAAGAGTGTTCCACAAGTGAGAAGTGCGATGGAAGAAACTCTTAGCATATAACTTACAGTTATATCTAGCCATTTCAACTGTACAATGATTGCTGCCAATCTAGTACTGTGCTTAAATTCATAGATACTAGGTGCCATAGATGAAAATATAAAAAAGGCACAGATCCTTTGTTTTATTTCAGTGAGAGGGAATTATTTATAATTGAAATGTTTTACAAATACAAATGATTATAGAGTCTGGTAATTTCTTAAAAAGATAAGTTGTTTACAGTTTTCAGAATCTGCCATGTTTTGCATCGTTCTTCAAAATCCTTCTGAAATGAAGACATCAAGATTAAGGATTTTTCCTAGATATTTACAAATCTTAGCTTAGAGCAGCACAGTAAGAAAAAAGGAGGAAATAGGAAGATTGTTTTATCATTTTTTTTTAATACCAGCAATTAATTTTTTGAGGAAAAATTATTACCAGCAATACATTTTTCAAGAAAATAAATATTACCATCAATACATTTTTGTAAATAATTATTACCAGCAATGCATTTTTAAAGAAAAAGATTATGACCAGCAATACATTTTTGAAAAAATATTACCAGTATTAAATAACCTGTTGAGTTTGATATGCCGTAAAACAAACCAAACCAAACCAATGCAGCTCTTAATAAGTTTTTTCTCTGTTATTTCTCCCAAACCCTGTTCTATCATCCATTTACTCAGGCTCACCAAGTATGTTACATGTTGCTTTCCTGTATCCCTTTTTCCCCTCAATCTGTCCTGTGAGTATCAGATTTTCCAAGCCCTCCTTCCTCATTACAGCAAGGGCATCTATGAGCATTAACTGTTCATGTGTTTTAGTTGAATGGTACAATTGCAGCAGGATATTTCCAGTACCATCTTTTATAAATATAAATAGAATATACTAAATGGAAAACTGTTTTGTTGAAACTAGATTACTTGTTTTGTCCTTGCTAGACTTCATCAGCTCAAAAACAAAAGAGAGAAATAAATGTGCATATTTGAGTGTATGCTTAAATAATCATTAAAAATAATTTTGTTCTTTCTTCACCTTGGGGAATGCCAACTTAGCAGACAAAATATTAACAATTTATTATTTAGCATACACACAAATATAGACATATTTTCCAACTTATAGGAACTATTTCTTCCTGGTCTAGTAGTTCATTCAATAATACCACATCTTTCCAGTGAACACTGCTGGGTTCAACATTTCCTTGAATATGGACATTTAGCCAATCTCCATCTTTTCCTTGGTGTTTTGGCTGATATGACAATACCTTGATAGACATCGTTGTGTCATCACTCAGTTTCAGCTGTACATGAAACTTTGATTTTCATCTTGGTACTTTATCACTCTATGATATATAAAAGATAATATATAAAAGATAACAACAACGATCATAGAAATAAGAATAGAAACTGGAAAATCATTTGGTATGCACCCCCATTTAACCAAATGGTTAGTACTAAGTTAGGGTAGATATTATGTTCAGCACTCTTTTCTTTGTTTCTAAAGAAATTTTCCTGCTTCTTAGTACTTTGCTTGCCTTTTGGAAGGCATCTTTCACTGATATTATGTAACAGTTCAGCACTCTTTTCTTTGTTTCTAATGACATTTTCCTGCTTCGTAGTTCTTTACTTACCTTTAGGAAAGCATCTTTCATTGATATTATGTAACAGTCCAGCACTTTATTCTTCGTTTCTAATGAATTATTCCTCTTTCCTAGTACTGTATTTTTGATGCACTTTTTTTCCTAAAAAATACCCTGAAAATTATGTGTGCGTCTTCCAAGATGAATGTAAGGTGACACCAACACTCAAGTAAGCTTGGACAATCACCTAATTGGCTTGACTGATACGGACCTGGATTTGTATCTTGAGTCATTAAACTATAATGTTAGCTATCTACCTAATACAGCCTTTTATATGATGTAACCTCAATACATAGCTGTTAAAAGTATTTCCAAAACTATAAACCTTCCTGGAGCCGAGCCACAAGCTTAAACATGATGTGTTTACTAACAGTGGCAAAAGCCTTTTTGCTCTTGACTAGTATGCCATTGCCATACAAACAAAATTGGACAAGTGATTAATGTAAACAATACATAGTGCTATTATACGAGGGAGGCATGGTGAATGTGTTGTTGTATGAGAATGACTTGTTTTCTTAGGAATTTCTTTCCAATATTAGGATGCATCTTCCAAGCCGGAAAACACGGTATATCTTTCTTTCATTTTTTAAAATCTGATGAAGAGCAAAACACATAATCTAATTGTGTCTTTCATTTGTCATATTCTTCAAATTTTGTCTGGATACTGTATCCTATTTTATGTAAATATAAATAGACAAACATTTCAATTTTTATTATATCATAAGCTCTGTCTAACAACTTTTGTATATGACACCTTTTTTTCTTTTTTTAGGACATGAACGACTTATGCAATTTACCAAATTTGAACCATTTAAGCTTCAAGGATCCCTATTATGCACCCTGCCCAGTATCATTGCTGTGTAATTATTCTTCCTATGCCCTTTTTTATCTACCTCAACTGATATCTTTAGATACATATAATGTGAATTCCAAGGAGATTTCAGAGATCGTAGAAGTAAGTTTTTCCTTCCAACTGTCATTGTCTTTAATAGGATTACCTACAAATTATCCATGTTTGAGAAACAACTGCATTTCACTTTAAAGGATGGATTACCTGTTCCTTTTGAATTTTTTTTAACAGAACTAGTGAAAAAAAATAAAAATTGAAAATTAATTTATTATAATTTTCAAGGCTTCTAATAATGATATAAAAATTCTTAAGTTAAGCTACATCGAGCCTGATCAGTACTTAGACAGGAGACCACTTCGAAACACCAGGTGCTGTAAGCTTAAATCAGTAGGTGGAACTCATTAGCATGGGAGAGCAGTCCATCTAAGAGAACGGAAACTCTTTGCAGTGAAAAATATGTGGTAGATGGTACTCCTTAGCCTGGGATGGCAGTCTGTCTAAAGAAGTAAAATCTATGATATAAAAACTATTTCATGAGGCTGTAAATTCCAGGTTAGTCTCCAACCATTATACCACCCACACATCCTATCGAAAAGGAAAGCCTTATTTCAACAAGCTTGTGTATAAGTCATTTCAACCCTTGTGTTGGTGTATAGTACCTTCTTCTAAGTTGCTCTAAGCTAATAGGCTGATAAAGTTAATATGGAAATATTATATGAAAGATTTCCAAACCAGAGAGACCCTCCTTCAAACTTTTGTGATCAGAACTGATCAGATGTCCTTGACTTGAATGACAGAAGTGATTAGAAGATCACTCCAGCAACCTTAGACTGGTATGCTCAATGCAATTAAAGGAAAATACGCACATCTACTCAAAACCAAGATTTTTGAAGAGAACTATCTCATGTTAGTTTACAGTCAACCTTGGACTGAGTCAGTGAAATATGATGAATGAAAATAAAGACTCCATTGTTCATTGTGGAAATATTTTAGCTTGGTCAATTGGATTCATTTTCTACAGCTCCAGCAATTGTACTTTTACAAGTTATTTTTTTTCCTTTAGTTCCTGTATTTTTTACTTTAAAGCTTTTCACATGAAAGCTATCAAGATTAACTACTAAGAAAGTTAGTCATTGTTCCAGGGTTGTAAAATGGGGGGGGGGAAAGCACACAAAACAGATGCCAAGACATGTACCAGATAATGTTAAATTAATAATAGCAATTTAAATTAATAATAACAGTAGCTAAATAAGAGAGGCAATAAAAAATGTACATTACCATAAAGTGGTAATATCAAAATACAAAACAGAATAGAAAAAACAACCATCAATATGTCTGATCCTATAACTAAGACATATTCACAGTAATGAGGAAGGTTCACTTAAAATTTCACCTGAAGATTTCAGAGTCTGCTTATGTTAAGTCTTACCAGCCATCCTTCTGTAATAATATCCAGTGTTTGGTGCTTATTTTAGTTGCTCTGAAAATTTCTCATCTTTGATAAAGCTCTGATGAGAGAGGAGTGACAAATCAATTAAGTTGTTTTTTTGTTGTGTTTTATATTATGATATTATCACCTTATGGTAATGGAAATTTTTATGTTACTCTATTTTTTTATGTATTTTCATATATAGGAAATTCAGTCATCCAGGTTTTTTTATAATAAAATTCTGAACATCCACATTGCAAATAATAATAAAATAAAAATAAAGAAAACATGTGCATGCCTGTTAAGTAAACATTTTGTATTTACAAATACCTGAATTCAAAAGAGTCGAAAAGGATTAAAAATAGTCTTCAGCTGAATTAAAGACTTTGAGTAGTTGATATACAGGAAACCTATAATTTAAAAGAGACAAATAATTAGCCCACAGGAAAAAAAAAAGCTGTGGCTGCAAAAACACTGTTATCATGAATGAATATTCATTACTGTTGTTGTTGGAGATGATTCATTTGAAGTTGCTGACACATGTTTCTTTCAGCATGTGCTGTGGAGGAAGATAAAAGCTATGTAGTCACATCTTCAACTGTGTTCGGCTTGGAGACAACTGAATTTCTCTTTTAAAGTCAAAATCTGTGGTTTTATATAAGAAATATTTCCCGAAAGTACTCTCAAGAAAAATAGGGTTTTAATTTTCTCTGATTGGTCAAATATTTCAAATGGTGATGTTAATTTCTAACCACTAGACACCTTGATTTAAACAGCGTGTTGCACTGTGGAATGTTTTTGGCATGTTTGTAATATTGTCTGTTGTTGGGTAGAAAATAAAGTTTGGGTGTATTTTAATATGTTAAAAAGAATATTGCAACCTATAATACTAATTATAGCTGTAGTAGTAATGGGGAAAATTCTTTTTAGAAATAAAAATGAATTTTTCTTCTTTCAATATGGCACAAAGATATTTTTGTCCAGTAGCCAATGAATATCAAAATCCCTATCAAAGGCTTGTAAGATTATCACAGTAGTCTTAACCAATCGATAAGAAAGAGTGTGTCACTTCCCAAAATATGACCAAATGACCAAACATCAGAATTTTTAAAATCGCTTTTTAGTTAGGTTCAGAGCTTTTCAGTACCATTTCATATATTGATGTAGAACAAGGATTCCTTGAAAGAATAGATCCGTAAGTAAACTGCAAAAATTATCCCTATTGTCACCAGAATCGCAATTACTTTTATTATATCTATCACCATTTTTGATTTTCTGACAGAGTCTTGTCGAGAAAAAAAAATTTTTTTACAATGACCAAGTAAAGAGTTTGGATTATAAGAAGAGTTGCTGGTATGATGTTGCCAACCAACTCAAAGAATACATGTTGGTCAAATATCATAACAAGATGAAGCAGTTGGCAGAGGCCATCAGAAAGGTAAGTACTCTTTTTTTTTTTTCTATTCTTTGGTTCTTTAGGCATTATTAAATTCAAAGAACACAATTTTCTTCTTTTGATATTGTTCATCATTTTCTACTGCTGACTTATCTTCTTCAGCTATACTAATCTATCCAACACCTATACTTCTTCTTCTTATTATTATATTATTACTATTATTATTCAAAGAGTATTTTGTTGGAATTTTTTAGATAAGAAATGATTGTTTATATTTGCTTTCCTATTTGGACTCTCCATTATTTGTCTTTTGAATGATAGTAGTGTTTTACAATTTTCTTCTCCACAGTGACTTTATTGAGACACCACGTTTAGTTCACTGGCCATTGACTCATTTGAGTTCATCTGCCCTTTTTTATGTTTCTTAGGTTATTTTTTTGCTCTACAGAGTTTCTCACTACTTTTGTTGAACCCTACCAGGTCGGGGAGAGGAGGAACCAGTTTAGTAGATAGCTACATGACAAATTAAAAAAAAAACAACTAAGTATCAAAGTATTGGGAAACAGAAAGATGCCATTAGAAACAAAGAAAAGAGTGGTGAACTGTTATGTAATATTTAATCTCCTATATGGCAGTGAATGATGGACAATCTCCTCATGCCTTTCATAAACTAAGCAATGTATTAAGAGATAGGAAAATGTCTTTAGAAACAGAGGAAAGAGCGCTGAACTGCTATGTAATATCTAATCTCCTATATGGCAGTGAATGATGGACAAACTCCTCATGCCTTTCATAAACTAAGCAATGTATTAAGAGATAGGAAAATGTCTTTAGAAACAAAGGAAAGAAACGCTGAAACTGCTATGTAATATCTAATCTCCTATATGGCAGTGAATGATGGACAAACTCCTCATGCCTTTCATAAACTAAGCAATGTATTAAGAGATAGGAAAATGTCTTTAGAAACAGAGGAAAGAGCGCTGAACTGCTATGTAATATCTAATCTCCTATATGGCAGTGAATGATGGACAATCTCCTCATGCCTTTCATAAACTAAGCAATGTATTAAGAGATAGGAAAATGTCTTTAGAAACAAAGGAAAGAGCGCTGAACTGCTATGTAATATCTAATCTCCTATATGGCAGTGAATGATGGACAATCTCCTCATGCCTTTCATAAACTAAGCAATGTATTAAGAGATAGGAAAATGTCTTTAGAAACAAAGGAAAGAGCGCTGAACTGCTATGTAATATCTAATCTCCTATATGGCAGTGAATGATGGACAAACTCCTCATGCCTTTCATAAACTAAGCAATGTATTAAAAGATAGGAAAATGTCTTTAGAAACAGAGGAAAGAGCGCTGAACTGCTATGTAATATCTAATCTCCTATATGGCAGTGAATGATGGACAATCTCCTCATGCCTTTCATAAACTAAGCAATGTATTAAGAGATAGGAAAATGTCTTTAGAAACAAAGGAAAGAGCGCTGAACTGCTATGTAATATCTAATCTCCTATATGGCAGTGAATGATGGACAAACTCCTCATGCCTTTCATAAACTAAGCAATGTATTAAGAGATAGGAAAATGTCTTTAGAAACAGAGGAAAGAGTGCTGAACTGCTATGTAATATCTAATCTCCTATATGGCAGTGAATGATGGACAAACTCCTCCATGCCTTTCATAAACTAAGCAATGTATTAAGAGATAGGAAAATGTCTTTAGAAACAGAGGAAAGAGCGCTGAACTGCTATGTAATATCTAATCTCCTATATGGCAGTGAATGATGGACAAACTCCTCATGCCTTTCATAAACTAAGCAATGTATTAAGAGATAGGAAAATGTCTTTAGAAACAGAGGAAAGAGCGCTGAACTGCTATGTAATATCTAATCTCCTATATGGCAGTGAATGATGGACAATCTCCTCATGCCTTTCATAAACTAAGCAATGTATTAAGAGATAGGAAAATGTCTTTAGAAACAAAGAAAAGAGTGCCAAACTTTTATGAAATATTTAATCTCCTATTTGACAACTACCAAGATGAGTATGCTGATCTGAAATGGCTACTATGCATATCTCTATTAAAGTTTTTTGCTTTTAAATTTTAATAAAATACATTGCGTAAATTAATTTTTCAAGTTTCTATGCATTGTCTGCTTAGCTAATGTGGCCAAAATGGTTGTACAGTGTTTAAGGTTTCATGAAATAAAAAGAAAAAGTATTTTCTTCCTCAAATTTTTTTAGATTTCAGGGTCTGCAGAATCCAGATGTATCGTTCAAATTTGTCACACCAATGATGTACCATAGAGTTAAAAAGCAAAACCTAATATGGCCTCTGTCTTAAAGTACTCTCCCTCTGAGAGCCATTTTCTGTCAGAATGGAAACAATCATGGCTCACCACAGCCTGTAAACTTAAACTTGCCATGATTGTCCTTGAAAAAGTGAAGTGTTTCCAATTGCATTCTCCATGGTTTTAGAATTCAGATTTGACTTTCTTCTTGACTGGTTGCCAACCAAGGCTAGATATCTTACTCTATAACTGTCAGAGGAAGAAATAGATTTATATGTTTTTCAAGAGCATGAATGCAAAGTGAACATTGAATTGAATTTAAACCTGGCTCACATTTTTGTCCTTTTTTTGGTACCATTAACTGTATATCAATTGTTAAATATCAAGATTGATGCATCTATAATCCACTGTTATTAATGTTAGAGTTGTAAGCCTTGATTTGTAAGTTGACTACACAAAATACTAGAATTAAGATTTTTTATCTCATTATAGTTTCTTAACTTGTTGAATTGGAGGCATGGTGGAGTGATGGATAGCGGCTCGGATTGAGGAATCGGAGAGCCGAGTTCATATTCCAGTTGAATCCATTACATTCACACACATGCTTGGGAAAGGTATGAATCCTCTTCTTCTCCCTGCCTCCAGCTATGGGTAAATAGCAGGACAGACCAAGTTCTATAGCCTTGGATGGCAACTGGTCTACCACAGAAAGAAAAGGAAACCTATTGTGGGGAAAAAATCTGCTTTGTCAGTCATGTATTAGGTTGGTGCAAAAATAATGTCGTTTTTTGATGTTCAACTTCAAAAGATCATAACTCCTTTCATAATAAACTTTATTAATCGAAATAAGAAACATTAGAATCGACACATTTTTGCCAACAAGAAACAAGTTTATTTATCCCATTAGCATAGAAATCCAGAGTTCTGGAAGCGATGAAGTCATTGAAGGCTGATTCGGGATCATCTCGGCTTTTGAAGCATTTTTCGCGCAGGAAGTTGTCGAGATGCTTGAAAAAGTGATAATCGGTGGGCGAGAGGTCTGGTGAATATGGCGGATGAGGCAGAGTCTCGTAGCCCAATTCGTTCAGCTTCTGCAGGGTCAGTTGAGCAACATGCAGGCGAGCGTTGTCATGGAGGAGAATTGGTCCCTTCATATTGACCAATCTCAGGCACATACGTTGGAGCTTCTGGTGCATTTCGTCAATTTGTCGGTAGTACTTCTCCGCCCGTGTCGTTTTGCCCGGATTCAAGAAGCTGTGATGGATGAGACCAGCCGCAGACCACCAAACAGTCACCATAACCTTTTTTTGGTGCAATTTCGGCTTCGGGAAGTGTTGTGGAGCTTCTCCGGCATCCAACCACTGTGCCGAACGTCGCCAGTTGTCGTAGAGGATCCACTTCTCATCACACGTCACAATCCGCTCGAGAAATGGGTCGTTTTTGTTGCACAGAAAGAGCGTAGAAGACACCTCAAAACGACGATTTTTTGATTATCGTTCAATTCATGCAGCACCAATTTATCCAACTTTTTTGACTTCCCTATTTGCTTTAAATGGCGAACGACTGTTGAGTGGTCGACCTCGAGTTCAACAGCAACTTCTCATGTGGTTTTGCGAGGATCGGCTTCAATTAAGGCTTTCAAATGTTTGTTATCAACCGCAGTCGGCTGGCCACGACCGTCTTCATCTTCGAGGCTCTCATCACCATTGCGAAATTTCTTGAACCACCGTTGTGCCACACGTTTGTTAGCGGTTCCTGGGCCAAACGCATCATTGATATCACAAGCTGTCTCGGCAGCTTTTCAGCCTAGTTTGAACTGGAACAAGAAAATCGTGCGGATTTGAATTTTATCCATGCTGTCGAAAAGCCTGTAAAAAAATGAATGAAGAGATTGAGAACGGTAACGAATAACATGATTCGATAGAGCAAAAAATGCGCTTCAAAATGATATATAACATGGCTATATATATCAATGAATTAATTCAGAAATCATATATAAAAGTAACATATGTGAGAAAACGACATTATTTTTGCACCAACCTAATATCTTTCGATATATGACTGCCTAAGTGTGTATCACGTATGGCACATAACTGACAGACTGAAGAACTTGTAGAATTAAGATCAGGAGCCAATTTATAAGAATAAAAGCAACAATTCTACTTGATCTTAACAGTCAGTCATCTTTGTGCTAAACACATTTCTGTCACTATCCTCAAATTTATTTTCTAGCTTTAACATTTCAATTATCTGGACAAGAAATAAACATTGATGGTATAAGACAGATTTGTTGAACAAGCAATCGAAAACATGCTGTGATTTGTTTTTTTCATTTTTTGTTTTTTGGGGTTTTTTTTTTGGGGGGGTTTTAAGAAGATAACTTGTTGGTGTTGACCAAGTTTGCCAAGGTTGGGGTATCATCACAAACGGGGTGAAGTTTGGGAGAGATTCACTCAGACATCCCAAAGATAACAGTAATCACTTTTTGATAAAAGAAGCTCCATTTATTTGTTCAACAGCACTTCTGACATCAGTGCATGTGACACTGAGACTCAACACAGTAACTGATGGATGCTTTGAACAGCCTGGGGATCACAGATTTTTTTGATTTTTTTTTTTTTTTTTTTGAGAAGTCTACTTTTATATTCTTTTCTATTTCTCACACTGCCTAAACAATAGCATATTTCATCTTTATTCTTATTTTATGAAATGTATATTTGGGGTGTGTGCATATCATAGTAGTTTTTGGTGCAGTAAGATAGATTGTGTTGCAAGTTCAAATTCTAGCCAAATTTGTTGCATTCACTTTCATGCAAATACCCTTGGGAAAGGTATGAATCCATCTCTTCCCAACCCAGCTATGGGTTAAATAGCAGGACAGAGTAGTCTCTTTGGCCTTGGTTGGTAACCAGCCTAGAAAAATGATAACTCTGAATTCAGAATCAAAAGGCCTGATCCAACCAGCTGGAAAGGTGAAGACATTTAACAGCTAAAATGGCATAAAATTCTGTGGCCAGCACTGCCAATCTGCATCTCATAGTCTGTTCAATCAAGATGATCAAGTTAATGTCTATGCTTGGTCTACTGATCAAGTTATCTAAGCAGATTCTTCCAACTTTCTTAGGATTGCTCTCTGTCTGCTATGTAGTTTGAAGCAGCTATATTTAATTCCTGTTTGATCACCAAAGTTAAGTACTGTCAAGCCTGGTCAGTACATAGATGGGGGACTATTTAGGAACACTGGGTACTGTAAGCAACCTCTTACAATCCAAAATATATTTTGGCTTTAAATAACCCATGAAGGGTTGATAAGCTATAAAAAAAAACAAATCAATCAGTCAGTCAACCAACTACATACACTGATTAAAATATCTTGCTTGACATCATTCCAGCAAGAAAAATGAATCAAAATTGTTTTTTGTTCTAATTTTATTTGTTAACTGTTAACTATTGTTTATTGTAAATGGTATAACCAGTTACTCCCCCCTCTCTCTAACTTAATGGACTGTTCCTATCAGCAGTGGCAGCAGGAGGAGCATAGACTTGTGTCCTCCTTCTGCACAGGGTGGATTGGGCCATTAGATACTATTTAAACTGCTGTGATTTCTCTCTTGACACTTTGATTTTGACTAGAGGAACTATGGATATTTTAAATCAGACCTGTGCTCTTATCATTAAATATGATCCATGATTTTCATTCTGATTTTGTTCTTTAATGTTCTTTCATGTTTTCAGGTTCAAAGCTCCTCTTTCACTGAAATGGCCAGTCAATCAAGCAATTTCCCAAATCTGGAAAAAACAGAAACTGAAACAAATCCAGAAACAGAAGTAAGATTTTATCTTCACAACTAAACAAAAACAAGTTAATGCTTCAGAGTCAAAAATGCGAATGATGAATACATGTTCATTATGCAAGTCGACTCGGTGCAGAACTTCCGTTTCTTTCAAGTTAAAAAAAAAAATTAGATTGCATATTTCAACCAATCATAGAACTACCTGCCTAAAAGATTGGATAACCACTTGATCCAGCACTTGTTTCAATAAAGTGTGTATAAAAGAAAGGGTCCCTTTCTCAACCATGCTACTGGAAACCACATTAGCCATTTCATTGATTCATTTTCAAGTACCCAACATGTAGGATTTGAGTTTTCTCAACTGATTAAAACATTCTTTTCTGTTATGCACACAATTACAGAAATATTATACACTGCTTTTCTCTCACCTAAGCGTTCAATACAAAAAAAAAAACAGAACACACATAAATTAACCTGATATTTCTTACTAACACTCGTACAGACATTTTTGAACACAAGTATCTTTACTCACTCATCAAATATCAAAATTGTTGTTATATAAAATCACTCTTATTGAATCCTATTTCCATTCTCTTTGTTCATTAAAATCTATTTGTTATGAGGCTGTAGTTCTGCAACAAGGGTAACACTGAGCACAGGATATTCTGAGGTATTCGTATTTATAAAATACCATGCCAAATTGAATGCTTTGACCAAATTCAGTCGCTGCTAGAAATGTTGACAGAAATTTTTGTACAAGGAAATATCAGCAATAATTCATAAGTGTCTGAGTAGTATAGAGCTAAAAGCAGAGACAGAAGCATTTATAATGGCTGCACAGAAATTACCAGGCAAACATAATTAAAAAAAATGGTATAGACCCAATGTGTGGATTATGTGAGGACTATTGACCACTTGATGTCTGGTTGTTCGATCTTAACAACAAAAGAAAACAAAAATCAAAATGATAAATTTGAGCAGTGCATTCATTGGAAGATATATCAATACTATAGAATGTTGCAGGCTGAAAAATTGTATGAAAATCACCCTGAACTAGTCACAGAAGAACAGGAAGTCACTATCCTTTATCATTCATACTGACAGGCATATAAAAGCTAACAGATCAGACATTTTGTTTAAGGACTACAAATCATAAATGCCTTCTCATAGATGTAGAAACATCAGATAACAATATACCTAATAAATATGACAAATATATAAGAGTTTTGAAGTTGAAAAAGATGCACCTGAAAACTACTGTTATACCAATAATAATTGGAGTACTGGGCATGATCAAAAAAAGGTACAGAGAAGGACATTAACAAAATCCCTGTATCCCCCCCCCGACACACACTGCTCAAATACACATTAACAAGACCACTGGCAGATTAATAAATAAAGCACTTTGTGGGACTACTACTCTACTCAGAAGATTATTATCAATGTAGAGAAAATATAAACACTCTACATATTAAATAGCACTTCACATCATAATGTTATTGTTGTGTCGTGTATCCTGCCAAGTAAGCATTCTACCTCTGTTCTAGTTGGTGTCCATTTATCATATGAGCTACCTGCTCATATGCAAATTATACTAATTTGCATCTCACTACAGTTATATAATATTATTGTCTTCTTAACTGTTTTATATGCATTCAAAACTTGGAAAACTATCACAAAAGTTATTCAAGTTTTAAATGTCCCATTTAAGCTGCCTTCACAAAATACTAAAGTTGTCTTGGAGATAGATTCATTTTGATAGTTAGAAATTTATATATCATATTCTTATATATATATATGGATTTATTTTTAATCCAATATTTAATTACTTCAAACGTTATTTTGAGTGAATTCCCATATTTGAAATAGACACTCTGTTTTTATTTTAAACAGTGTATTACATCAATTGGCCTCTGGTCTGTGTGCTGAAGAATAATTAATAAAGTAAATGTGCTCTATGTCACCTTTCCTTTATTTAGTTTTCTTGAATGATTGCACAGGCTGATAAATGTAATACACAAGACATTGATTTCAAATAAAGGTATCCACTAAAATAATGTTTGAAGAAATATATATATATATATATATATATATATATATATATAAAGGAAATATGTTGTAGTGGTTCCAACGAGAGAAAAGTATGTATATTAAAAAGAAGAGGGTGCCATAAACGTTTTTGGTTGTAATGTGGATTTATTGAGAAAAATATTATACTTTGTTTTACATAATTTCACGACACGTGTTTCTGGTCTGGTCTCACTTAACCGTCTTCAGGTGAAAGTGGAGATTTTTACATATTATTAAAAAATAATTAATTTTTCTTCATGTTCAATGTGGAATATTCTCGATATGAGACATTCTGTTTGTGTGTTGGCAATCCGAATTTTCTTTCTATATATATATATAGATGAGCTTTTTTTCTTTTCTTTTTTTTGAATTTGTAGGTCTGATGAATTAATTTGTTATGAATCCAATGAAATAAATTATAACCGACAAATATTAGTGTATGAGCCTTTTATAATATATAGTACAGGTAATAAATCAGTTGGTATATAATCCAAGTAGATCCTAGTAAATATTAAAACTGATCCACAAAATGAGCTCAATGTATTTATTATAACAGAGCATATGAATTACACAACAAAATCAAAAATTACTTCTTATGTTGGGGTGGGGGGTATAGATCTATTTCAACCAACGAGAAGTATGTTACCCTTATTCAACCCCAGTGTATAGACTGTGTTCATGTCAGAATTCGAAATTTAAATTTTAACTCTGACAGCAGTTGAAAAATTGATACAGAATTTATCCATTTTGATGTTTTAATCAGATGAAATGCCTGAGTTGATAAAAAAGGGAGGGTTGAAGGTATTTGCCTTCTAGGGAAGAGGTTTTGTAAAATTAACTTAATAAATTGATTTTATAAATTCACCTTAATTAATAATTAATAAATTGACATAAAAGAGACAATTGGAAATTGTACTTAGTCCTTGCTGATGTATTTTGCTATTTCAGTTAAACAATGATAACAAAAGCAAAATGTTGTATAGTTACATGAAATTCAAGAATTTTAAAAAGACGCTCATGTTTAAAACTCTTTTTAGATATTAATAACTTTTCTTTTTTTCTTTTTCACTAAGAGTGTGTTTTTGTTTTCCATGTTTACAATGTATTAAAATTTTCAGAATAAATCAAACACACTGTCAACAGCAAAAACACACCCTTAGTCAATAAAAAAAAAAGAAAAGTTACTAATATCCAAAACACAGCTTACACAGAGTGGCCAACTGTCGCCTGTCAAAGGAAGTAGAGAGATAACTGGCATTCATGCTAGAAGGAGCATTCACCTTAGGGTAAACAGCAGGCCTCCTCCTCACATGATTGCACACTTCTCAGAGATGGAAAGTTCTTACTGGCATCTTCCTTCCTGAATTCACCATTCCCATCCACTTACAAACTTAAATTTGGTTTAGAAAAAGTGATGCATAATGTATGTTGATGAATCTCAATGCTAGGAATACCCAAATCACCTTCAGAAGATAACAGATCTCCTAACATACCTTAGGAGCCTTGCGTCCCCACAAGAAGAAGAAGAACAAGGCTAATTGTTTTAGTATGGCATGTGAGAGTGGAAGTACAAAGAGTCGATAAAGGAGAATTGGGTAGATGTGCAAAACACATCCTTCTGCCTTCCCCTTTAAGTAAGGATTCCTCTGAGACTGCAGACAAACTGCGACCTTGGCCTTCTTCCATACCCCTAACCAATCCGAACCAGATGTAGAGTGACACATGTGATATGTGTCACATGTTCTCCACTACCTTAACCAGGTATTGAACTCACACTCTTTGGGTCCTGTCACTGAATCTAACCATGGACACATGGCACAGTGGATAAAGGCGTTTGTTTGTAGTCATGTGACTCATGTGATATGCCTATTGGATGCATTTCTAACTTACTCTGCAGACGGTTCAGCAGCCGCATTCGTTGCCTCAGATGACATTCTTTTTAACTTAGCCCTAACTACAAGAATTTTGATACTTCTTGAAAGCAAGGAGGCCAGTGCCGCCCTAGCTAAGGCAACTTCCCCACTATCACAGGATTTAATTGCCTGATCAACTTTAGCTTCACATGTCGTTTGTGCTGCTAACCTAATTAGATTGAGTTGATAACTATAATCAGCAGCAAATTACCCAACTGTAGATTTCAATACACCCTACCACTTATTCCCAAACACTGCCTTCGACAATTCCTCTTGTAGCATTAGTAGCAGCTGGTTCTGGAAATCTCGCTCATCAAATAATGATGTGTTCAATTTCCAGTAGCCAGCCATCCTAACCTTAGGCTTATGTAAGTTTACATGAACCCAGACGAGCATATAATCTGAGTAAACTATATAAATGAAAACTTGAACAACCTAAGAGCTCTATATCAATTTGCTTAAACCCTAGAACATTAACCATTAATTAAAGTTACACCACTACTAACCATGGATATATCATACCCGATTTTGAAAATATCAAAAAAAATATTAAATAGAAATCTTTATTTAAAATATTTGCAGGCACTTTAAACTTTGTACTTTGAGTTAACATTAATAGGAACTGAAAAACATTATTAAGGTAAGAAAATCAGGTACTGAAAATTGTAATAGCTAGAACACACCACCAATGCCAAGCTGCCTCCATTAGTCCAAGTTCACACTACCTCTCAGGGTTTCTCATTACAATACTTATTGACAAGATCAAACTTGTTGATAAAGTCACAAAATGTTTTCACATCTGGGTTGCTTATACCTGATATCTCCCCTATGCAATCTATATCAGGGTCAAGGACGACATTCCAATTGCCCTTTAAAACTACCCAGTGAGTCATTGTCAGAAATGGGTCAGTCCGCCAAAGCAAATCAGGCCACTCCTCATGGACATTGGGCTCATAAACGCCAATGAGACAAAGAGATTTATCCTTATCAAAAGCCTGCCTGCTGGATCTGCAAAGACAACAAAATTGCAACAAATACCATCAATGTTGAATTAAATGCAATCAAAAATAACTTAAAACATTTTGCAAGTCCTAGAAAAATAGAAAGAACATGAATACAAAATGCAAACACAAAACCGTAAATGCAAGATTTAATTTGTTTGACGGAGTAACAAACAGGAATTGACCAGGCAAGTGAAAGTGTTTCTCCACTAGAGAAAACCAACTAGCTTAAATTGAGCTACTTGGGCTGAATCCATCAGGGGAGACAGTTTTATTCAACAAAGTATTAGTTTTTATAACTAAGAGGATGTAAATTCAATCTTTATGTTGAGTAACAAATATTGTCCATAGAATAAAACTTAACAGGTACTACATGTGACTATGTGACGAGAAGAAAAAATGGTAGCATGAATGAATGACAAACACATGACCAAATAATCAACTTGCAATCTGCACATTTACTTCATCATACAAAACTGGGGAGGAATTGAGGAAACCTTTGGTTGTAAAGGGAGACTCTGAAAATCAATCATTTATCTATTTGATCAAACAGGCTGTATTTTTATTTATTTTGTATTTTCAAAAGAAGAATTTCAAATCTGAAAGCATTTTTTTCCTTTCAGCTGGAATTGCTCAAATCCAAGCATGCAACTCTGACTGAAAATCTAAAGACTCTTCACGCAGCGTACTCAAAGTGTGAATTGCAATGTACCAGGTATGCAGAGGTTAGCCTTCATTTGCAGATCTATAAATTGTTCAGAAGAGTTCACTATTTACATTAATCAGACTATTGTCCTCATCTTTGTCACCATATTTATTACAACGTTTTGGCCGTTGTACGTTCCTGCCTTCTTCAGGTGGTTGGAATGTCTAACTGAGCCCTTTATTTCGCTCACTGGTGTAGACTGTTCTAGTTCCACATGCCATGTCTAATGGATGTCAGTTATCCGTTATCTCCTGTTAATTCCCCTCTCCAAGTTCACCACCACCTTAACCAGGTATTGAACTCACACACTTTGGGTCCTGTCACAGGATCTAACCAAGGACATATGGCACAGTGGATAAAGGCATTGGTTAGATCCAGTGACAGGATCCAAAGATTCAGGGCCCTGATAACATGACCAAATTATTGCAATTTTTTCTTCTTTATTGTTGTGACCAACTGCCTATCTGTTACCATCTCCTCCAGGACTGACCTTTTTGTTTTGTGGTTCATCCAGTGCTCACCTGTAGCATGTTGTCTCAAAAGACATCAGCTTGTTAACATCAATAACAATCAGTTTCCAGGTTTCACAGCCTTACACTGCCATTGGCTGCACTAAGGTTTTCAGGAGCTTCAACTTGAAATGTTAAAAAATGACAATGACTAAATCTAAAATATTTTGTAAAAGGTCAATATTCATGAAAACAGTCAAATAATTATAAAATTGTTTTTGATAACAAGAAGCTGAATACATTACAAAAAATATTTTTTCTTTTTTTTTTCCAGGATTGAAAAAAGAATTCGTCTAGCCATTAATTATGTTGAGAAGAGATACAAACGTCTTGTGAATTATCTTCAGTTGGAACTGGGCACCTGTGGAAATATTAGAATTTCTCAGTGCTCAAAGAATGATCTCTGGTAATGAAACTGGCTAATGCAAAATCAGCAAACTTTGACCTTCATGCCTGAAACAAAATTTGAGTATCAAAAGCACAGTTTTCCTCTTGACACTGCTATTATTTTAACTACCTTCAATCCTTGACAATGTTTATTGTTTTAAAATGCAATGATTAGAATTGCAATTCAACTTAAACATATTATGAAAGTGAATTTATACATTTTTTTTTTGTTCTTGAGAATTTACACCAAAAATATTAAAAACTATTTATTAGATTGTTTATTTACAAGAATAATTTTATATTTACAACATTCTAAAAACCAATACAATTAAAACTAATGCAATGCAATATTTATCATTTACCAATTTATAAAGAAATGAATATGAAAACAATTTTTTATTTATAAATTTATAAACATTTACTAAATTATTAAAATATGTGAACCAGCTATGAGGAAATCCTTATTTACCATTTTATAAAGTTTAAAAACCAATTGGCAATTAGCCAATGTTTTGCCAACCATTCCTATAAATAATATAATAAATAAATAGCGTAAATAAACTATCTAATAAATAAATAGTGTTTATTATTTTTGTTGTCATTTCTCAAGAACAAAGGAAATGTATAAATTCACTTTCATATGTTAAGATTTTATTACAATTCTAATTATCACTTTATAAAACAATAAATATTGCCGAGAATTGAAAGCAATTACAATAATAGTGGTGTCAAGGAGAAAACTGTCCTTTTGATACACTGTTTTATTGCATGCACAAAGGTCCAAATTTGCTGTAAAATCAATAATCAACTTAATAGAAATTAAGGTTCTTTTATTCTTTAAATAATTCTGTCTTGCGAAAGAGCATTTTATTGATCCATCCTTGAGAATTATAAGAGTTGAGTGATTCTCCAATCTAATTCAATTGACAATATTTTTAAATGAAAACTATAAAGTTTATGAACAATTATTGGTTTCAGTCTCATAGAATTAATCTCTAAAAACATCTCCTTCCAAAATTTATACACAAATCATACAGATACAGACTGGCATTTCTTCCTGACCAGTAAAATGGACCACTTCTGGGTCTCAACCATTATATTTTTGTTCTGTCTTGTCTTGAAATCAGAATGCCACAATCACTTGACTGCATCCCTTTTGTGTATGAACACCATTCTTACTGTCTATATTTCTGAGATGAGGTATTATGTACACTATTTACATTATTCGGACTATTGTCCTCATCTATGTCACCATATTTATTACAATGTTTCGACCGTTGTATGCTCCAACCACCTAAAGAAGGCAGGAGTGTACAACCACCGAAACGTTGTAATAAATATGGCGACAAAGATGAGGACAATAGTCTGAATAATGTAAATAGTGTACCATTCTTACTTTATGAACTTTTTGCCTTATTGCTGTTGCTTTGTCTACTTTTGACTTGCATATATATTATTTGCTTAGTATTATTTTGTCGTTCTTTTCCTTTCTTTTGTTATTGCTTATTGCAAAATTTGTCAATTACATTTGTTGGACATTTTTGTCAGTTAAACTTAACCATAGCAAATTAACAGCACTAAAAACATTCTGTAAAATAATTCTAATATCTAAGTAAAACTGTGTTTTATTGTAAAGCAATCACTTAAGATATTTTAATGCTTTTTATTACATAGATGTTGAAGTTGGTGAAAATCTGAAAAATATTGTCTGATTGTTGTATTTTCATAGGTTTGATAAGGTCTAATGAGAAGCTGATCTCAAAAATGACCTTCAATCAGTTGTTAATTGGGGCAAGAAATGGATTATAAATTTTAACACCTCCCAAACAAAACTGCTAACTTTTAATCATCATAGAGAACCATTTTTGGCTTCCATCAGCATGGCTGATGCTGAGCTCCTGAAGAGCAACTCTTTGCACCTTCTTAGTCCCACATTTTACACTGACATAAAGTGGAGTGATTATATTGTACCAGTTGTCAAATCTGCTGCTAGGAAAGTTGGTTCACCATGTCATACCAGATAATTTTTTGCAACAATCTTGCACATTTATAAATCTACTAATTGTTCATGCATTGAATATTACTGTCACACCTGATCTGCTGCTTCTACTTTATATCTCAAGATTCTTGACAAAATTCAAAAAGGGGTCTGCAATGTTATCCGTCATGACTGGGCATCTCAGCTTCAGTCAATTTCCCACCACCATGATGTGGCTTTTCTGTAGCTTTTCTACATATATTTTCATGACAATTGTTCTAATGAACTCTCCCCTTGATGCCTCAACCACACAAATTTAAGCGTGCTATTAGATTGATAACTCTGCCTAATTGTTTTACAGTTAAAATTGCTAGACGTAAAAGTAAGTTTTATGTAAACAGTTTCTTTTGCACTTCTCACTTGTGGAGCTCTTTTCCGGCTTCTTGCTTCCCTGTCAACTTTGATCTTCAAACATTTAAATGCAATGTCAATCATTATCTAATTTTACACTTTTATAGTGTTTTAACCCTAATTTGAGGGTTCACTATTTGCTCATAGCTAGAACCCTGACAGGTGCTACCACCCTGGATCAGGGTGGACCTGGGAACACCAGCAATTAAGAGGTGGTTCCACGCTCCTCATAACCCCCTGATCAGAGGCCTTGCTGCTGAACATAGTTTATCGTCTTACCCAGGATGTGAATATAGTTTATCATCGTACTCAGAACGGTATTTGATTTTGACTTGGGATAATAAGTAGATACACATTCTTGACTAAATTTGATGTTTTTCCTTAAGAATAAAACTTTGCCTAGCGTTTCTTAGTTGAAATGGCTTGATGTAACCGTAAGTTCTATGTTAACAGTTTCTTCTCTCAAACTTCACAATTGTGGAACTCTTTTCCAGCTTCTTGCTTCCCTGTCAATTTTGATCTTCAAACGTTTAAATGCAATGTCTCATTCTGAACATGTATGTATGTACTTGGTTCACTCACACTAACAATCCACCATCCACAGCAGCATTTTCTAACTTTTGTAAGCACACTAATGAACAACCTCCTCTGTAAACAATACATAAAGACACTTTTTCCTTTTTCTATTGCAGTTATGATTCCTGCTGCAATGTGGTACTGTCCAAGTTTTGTCCTGTTGATTTCCAGGCCTTCAACGTCACTGGGATTGAAGTGCAGAACATCTACAAAATAGTCAACCGAACCCTTATTAGGAGATTTGAAGATAAAATGATTGCCTTAATACCCGACTCCAATGATGACTTCAGTTTCGTTAACAAGTGAGTAGCTCCACTTATGGTAGCCTGTTCATCCTGCAATGTTGATATTTAACTGTTTTCTTTATCACTTGTTAAAATCTGCTTTTCTTTTTCCAAATTACCATTTTTTGCAGGGTGAATGAATTAAAGAAAAACCAGGATTACCTGTTTTGGATTTACAACCCTGAGTTGCCGCCAGCCATGAGTGACATGGAAATGATTATTGAAAATGGATTCCCTGCATCACATTTATATGAGGTAGGCTTCTCTGCTGCTCAGGCATTGTACCCAGTCAGTTAATTCAGTACTCGTCTCTAGGTCTGTTTTGACCTGACAATTTTTTTAAAGGGATTGATTGGTTTATATCATTTTCCAGACCATACACAACAATTGTTTTAAAGTGATTGTTTGTCATGTCATTTTCCAGATATAACAAATTAATTTTCCAGACTATATACAACAATTGCTTTAAAATGATTGATTGATGGATATGTGTCATTTTCCAGACTATACACAACAGTTGTTTTAAAGTGATGGATTCACTAGCATATGTCATTTTCCAGACTATACACAATGATTGCAGCAAAGTGATGGATTCATTGGCATAGTCATTTTCCATACAACAGGCATAACAAGGTTTATATGTCTCATTTTTTTCACATGTTGCACAAGATAAGTAGTAAATATGTTGTTTTTCAAGGGAATTGCAGCCAACTGACCACATTAAATAGAAAGTAGCAATATTAATTTTTGGCGAGTATTTTCTTTCATCTTAATTTCACTTTTTCATATTTGTAGAAATATTACCTTGAATTTATTAGTAGATGAAATCTTCTCAGCCATTAATAATTTTTATGCTAATATTTCATTTATTTTAATTTGAGTTGTTTTTCCTCACAACTTTTCAGACAATCAATCTGTAGCCACAATTAGCTGTAATATCTTCTTGAATTTAAGTATTTAGAAGAAGCAGTGTCAACAATCGATAGAGCTTATTAAATGGGGAAAGAACTTATTTTTAATTTTGATTTGTATTTAAAATAATAATGAACATAATAAAATTACCATAGACCAATGCAATGAATAGTGATTTACTAAGCATAGCTTAGTTGTGACACAAGGCCGAAAGTATAGAGCGTCAAATTCACTACTCAGTTGTAATTGATCTTGCAAGACATGCTTGCTAACCATTACAACACAACAAAGTACCCAATCTAATGCAATGAATAGCAATTAAATTTCAGATGTCAGAAAAAATACTAATGTTGTTAGTGCTTCATTTAATAATAATTCAAGATAATCTTTACTATTTTTCTTGTTAATGGTCATTATACTAACAGTCTAAGTATTTATGATAAAAAGCAACTACTATTAAGATGAAAGTAATGCTAGTCAAAAACCAACCTTACAATCCGAGGAATATTTTAAAGTAGAAATTAACTAAATAATTCATCACTTTTTTGTTTATGAGCATCATTTGAAATGCAAAAAAAACATTTTTGATTTACTTAAATATGGGCTTGTGTACTGTGTGGCTATCTCATTCACAAAGGTCAGGCAAGTAGATTAGCAAAGTCACGTGCAAGGATTTTTGGCTAAACATAACATTACCCATCTCTATCAGCTTCTTCCCTATCAACCTGCAGTCCATATTTGGCTCACTCTGACTTATGGATGTGCCTATTGAAAGGAGATTTTTGACTATGGTTGAGATTTAGGAGAATGTGATGGGGCAGCTGATGGTAATCCCAAAAGAAGATTTTGCAGACTATTTGGTAAAGTTGAAGGGATGCTGGGATAAGTGTGTTAGGTTCCAAAAGAAGTACTTTGAAGAGGTCTAAGTAGGCTATTTTTAAATGGCAAGATGCTTTGTAAACAGACATTATATGAATCAAAAAATGCAAATTCATTAAGGAAATGGTAAGAATAATAAATAATTAAAAAAAAAAGCATTAACATATTTTAATATGGTTTTTTGTATTGTATTTTATATCTCTACCAAATATTCTTTTTACGTCAACTCAGTTCAGGAATGACATTGCACAAAGCATACTTGGATACTTGTAATATATGAAGAACTAGCTTAAATGCAGCATTTCTTGTGGACTTTTAAGCTAGCTTCGGCAGAGGGCTGACTGGGCCTCCTGCCCAAAATTAAAGAGACCTCTGGTCCACTTTAGAAAACTGCAATGATAATTTTGAAGGAATTCCTCAATTCACATCATGGAAGTTCAAACCCTCACTTTACCTCTTATTCAAGTTATAAGTTCAATTCTGGACAAAAACTGATTTGAGCCAAAAATTGAATTCTTCAAATCATAAACTCCATAGAACATCAATTGATTTGATCAAATCACAAATTCTGTGGAACTTTAAAAGCTAACATCTTGAAATGTTTCACTTTAACTTTGATTCCTTGGTATTTTGAAGAAATAAAACTGATTTCTTCAATTCACAAAATTTTGGAGATATTTTAAACTAAATTTAAAACAAAATTTTTTAAATTCACCAAACTTTTGTGCTACTTTAAACTCAATATAAATTAAAAACTTTTAAAATCACTAATTTTTTTCAGTTATTTTTAAAATTTGAATTTTTAACTGTTCCCTTCTCATCCAGACCCAAATTTCAATGCTGGATGTCCAATCCCGGGATCATGCTGATTCACAAAAAGTATAATATGTCTATTTAGAGCAATGTAGTGGCCTGGATTAGAGAGGTTTCAGGCACACGGACAGACAAACAGAATTTGCTGTTTATTTATTTAGAAGACTGACAAACTTTTACACTAAGTAGTTACATCAATTTTTAATGACTTTCTTTTTTGTGTGTTCATTTTTCAGAGACTGGGTATGAATGCTGCCATCCCATTGGCTAACAGTCTTTATCTTGCTGATCGCTGGCGGATCCACCAAGAATTCATCTCATCAAATTTTGAGAATCAACACGCCAATGCCTGTTTTTTTAGACATGGTAAATCATTTTGATTATATATATATATATACATATATATTAAATTTAATACAATTAACTTAATCATCCATAATAACTCCTCCTCACCATTTACCATATTGCAGAAAACCAACACTATATATGCATTTAAATGTCCCTTGGGAGATTGCATCTCTGACAAAAAAAGTTAATGTATATGTTGGTTATTCTACAATAATGATATCAAGACCACTCACTATACACATGAATGATTCATCGTCCATTGCACAACATCTGCAAAAACATTCCTGTATACATTCACAATTTAGAAAAATATCAGTCAACAATAACTGTATAGTTTATCAAGAATGTAGTAAGCAGAAACTACAAATTATTGAAGCTATCTTTATTAAAAAATTAAAACCAACACTTAAAATTAATTATGAATATAGCACAAATGTTCTGAAATGCTTATAGTATATAGTTCTTTAGTTTAATTTGGCACTGCATATAATATCCATATGAAAGTTGCAATCTGACTAGATTAATTTTTTTTAATCTTATCACTCCATGCAAGGCAGTAAAGTCATTAACACAAGGGTTGGGAAGAGAGATTACTGAGTGTGAAAGAATAAGAAAAAAGAGAAACATTATGAAGAAGCGAAAACAATAGAAGAAGAGTAATCAAGAAGACTAGATTACAATTGACATTGCATTCAAATTTTTGAGGATCAAAGTTGGCTGGAAAATATGGACCCAGAAAAGAGTTCCACAGGTGAAAAGTGCAAGAGAAAAACTGTTAGCATAGAACTTACAGTTAAATCTAGTCAATTAAACTGTGACTTGATTAGACCTTGCCACCAATCTAGTACTGCACATAAATTCATAAAGTCTAGATACAATAGAGGAAAGTTTGTCAGAAAAATTACCATGAAAGTATGTACAGAAAAGGCACAGGGAAGTTACATTATGGGAGTGGGAATTGTCTCGCCTGACACAGTGAACCAACTTTTTTAGCAGCAGACCTAGCAATGGATTCAATATAATCTTTCCACTTCATAGCTGAGAATGTAAGCCCAATAAGGTGCAATGAGTCATTCTCATGGAGGGTAGTATCCGCCACACTGACAGGATACAGGAAGGGGTCTTTTAAGTGATTGATAAAGAAAAGCTTCATTTTGGAGGCATTAAAATTAACAAGCTATTCCTTGCCCCAGTTAACAAAAGACTATAGATCATTTTTTAGATCAGCTGAAGAACACAGCTCAAATGTTTAGGTTAAAAAATGTTTTGGTTTTGATGCATATTGTGGTGTTGGGTGAACCTACCCCATGTACAGCTTATTCTATGTTCAATTTCCCTATCACCTATGCTAAATTTGTTATAACTGATCCATACACCAATGTATTTGAAGTGTTTAGTGTTTATTAATTCCAGGTTTGATCTTTTGGATTGACTTTAACCTGTTCACTGCCAGAGATAGCAAGTCATCAATTTGATGCCATGGACAATTGTATATTTTTGTATATTATTTCCTTCAATAAAGATTGTTTTTTTTTTTTCCTTTCTTTTGTCTTTTAGGAATTCTACTGATGTGTCGTGTCTATCTTGGAAGAAGTACTTCAGCTGTAAGCAATAAAATGTAAGTAAAAAACTATTAAAAAGACCAAAATTATAAAAAGTTACTTGTATGACTGCAAAAGGAGGAAATAAATGCAGATTCTGAGGATATGTAGGATGGATAACAGTTGAGCCTAGACTTGAAGAGGTTAAGATTGTAGTGATCAGGGAAGCATCCACTCGGAAGTCAGTTTCACAAAGTATCGGTTCTCAGGAAGAAACTGTCTAGTTGTATATATATATATAGAGAGAGAGAGAGAGAGCGCATGGCAAGAGAAGAAGACAGATACTTTCTAAAGCATGACAAAGAATTGAGAACCTGAAAAATGATGATTGTCCAGCTCCAGACCAGATATGGCAGCAATACTCCATTTTGAGGTCTGGTCTGACAGCAGTTTCTTACTTGTCCACTTTGGTTTATCACTTATTGTTGTTCAGAAGTGTAATTTAAGCTGCTCTACATCTCATCTTATAAACAACGCTGTGGCACTGCAGTTTTATTTACAGTTTTCACAAATATCTTTCAAGTTTACTTTAAAAACAATTGTCATTGTCTCTTCAAAAATTTTATTGCTGTTCTGAATTATAATTAATTCATACTGTTGTTCAAACACAATTCTGATTGATTAATACCATAAAAATAAGAGAAACACAACCCATCCAGAAATGAAAAATGATCAAATGAAAATATCATGGCAGAATTGGCAAGATTTTTTTAAAAAATATGCACACAAATATGAACTTATTATATATACTGGATAGAAATCAGGTTGGGTGACATGGAGGGGAATGAGATATAATAGTTCAGAGTACAAAGTAACATACCTTGCAGGTTTAGTCAGACCTACCCCCATGCTACCCAAAATTATACATCTTTCTCCCCCTGAGCTATTGGTTGAATAGCAGGTCAAACGGGGTCCTATAGCCTTCGTAGTGAACGATCCAATGAGAAGGACGAAACCTGCAGAGGATCCTTTGAGGACCTTGCGGCATACTGTGCACCATTTCTCTGCATTCAGCTCTTCCCCCCAAAAGTGTGATTGGTTCTGCACAAGCCTTCACCACTATAATCAAAATATCCGTGCAGGTTGTCTGACTGTCGGTCTTAAGAACTGAGCTGCTTGACCCTCGTACATTGTCGTCTTCAGTAGCAGTGTGTGTGTTTCTGATTATTTCACTATGAATTCATTTGGCATTTCAGATAAACCTTATCATATACTAGATAGAAATCGGGTTAGGTAACAGGGAGAGGAAAAAGAGAGATAACAGTTCAGAGTACAAAGTAACATACCTTGCAGGTTTAGTCAGACCTACCCCCCATGCTACCCAAAATTACACAGATGCTTACAATTCACCAGAAGATAGATAAATTTTGGTAAGTTTTCAGAAGTGAAAATTCTTTGTTTCCCAGTGGCAAAGTAAGGATCAATGGCCTGATTTAATTGGTTCAGAGGAACAATGAGGTGGTTAAGAGTTAAATATAACTCCCTCTCCACCCCGTCCTGTGTCTGTCAAAAGTTGAACAACCAGTATTAGAAAGAGCAATAACATTCAGTGGATTTGAGAAGTCTAATATCTGTTTAAAAAAAAAACTGTTTAAAAAGTATTTTACATAATTCAACTAAAGACAGTAATGCTGACTGTTCGGTAAATGAAAAGGTGCAGGTGGTGTAATGAATAGCAGCTGAGAATGAGAAATCAGAGAGCAGAGTTCAAATTCCATTTAGGTGCATTACATTCATTTACTCACAAATACCCTTGAGAAAGGTAAGAACCCATCTTTCCCCAGATATAGGTTAAATATTAGGATTCATATCTGGGGAAAATTATTGTTATTCTCAAAAAATTGTTAATGCAATATTCACTCCCAAAGAGAATTATTCTTATGATTCAAAATATGTTTCAGTTTTAAATAACCCACAAAGGATTGATAAGCCGTAAAAAACAAATCTATCAACATTCCTGTATTGAAATGACTAATCTTGTAATTACCATTTTCCTCAGATCAGTGAATAAAAATATTTTCAAATGAATAAATCCTTTAAAACATGAAGATGATGATCCTTTATCAGATCACATAGACTTGTTCTACAAAATCCCAAGAGCTTTACCAAATAACAAAAACCACATCACTTGTAGACATCCATCATCAGCAGAAATTGGCAGCACATGTAACTAGAAAGAAAAAAAAAATGATATAAGAAATCTGTTTACTTTCCACATTACCAAAAACAACTGTCCTTAGATTGACACCCAAACACTCTGAAATGTTCATATTGGTTCTTCCAGTGTGAATGCCAAGCAGTACATCATGCCGTTTCCAAATTTCTGACAGAGTGAATTGCATCATGGTGCTCTTTTTCTCACAGATGGTACCCATCTGACCCTATTAAACCGTGCAGTTGACAAAATCAAAAACAACTTAAACTTAACCTATCTGCTAAAATCATTTTCATCAAACTGAACAAACGAAATAAATGGAATTTCAATCTGTAAGCATAATCAGAAATAAACAAGAATGAGCAAATGAAAAATGGCAAATGTGTGAAAAAATAAACTTACTTGCTCTTAGAACCTTAGATAATTTAGAGAATTTATGACTACTGTATGCAACTTTTCATCCGAGAAGAAACATCCATATTGTTTTGTTTAGAAAGTGGTCAGGAATCCTTTTACACTCATCTGTCAACAGGGCTCATTTTGTAAACCACAAATAATTAAACATTCAATGATTTTCTAAAGATTTTGTTTGATTTGAAATTAAATACTATGACCGTGGTATAAAAATGCAAAAATACAATGTATAGGTTGATCAACTCTAATCTGACATCATTGGGACCTGAGTAGTATGATACTCAATAGGTACCCCATACTTTCAGCCTTGTGCCACACCTAAGCTATGCTTAGAAAATCACCATCATTGGGACCCGTAGAATGCTGGATAAGTGATTTTGATGAATTTCTCATGGTTCCTTTATATCATTAACTGCAGATGCACTAAATGCTGTAATATAAATTGCACAAGTTTTGCACAGAAATACTGCTCTTAAATTTTTTCAGTTTTGCTTTATTTGTTATGGATAATGTAATGGTAAGCATATGAAGCAACCAAAGAAATGTGAAAATTACTCTTGTGCAAATTGATACCGGATTACTGATTGTCAGGTTGATGATGGTCAATCTTTACTGAACAAATACAAGAAAAGCAGAAATAAGAAATAATTCTTCAAAATTCTTTTACAGAATCTGCCCAGAGACTTACACGGATACTGAATCAGTCTTCAAAACCAAAGCCATGTTGAACCAACATGCCGGTGGGTATACAATGCCTGTATAGTGCCCGGGGACATTTGCACATGTGTGTCTTTCCCAGGAATAATTACTGTATCTGGGGTTTTATAGAGCTCATGGGTTTATAAGACACACAGGCTTCCATGACACCCTTGCACTTGTTTCAGTAGGGAATATTAAACAAAAACTTCAATTTCATATATAAGAATCAGATGATATATTTTAACCCTATTTTACGATCTTATAAATCATAAAATATAGTATATATTAAAATGTATGTATATGTGCATAAATTGGCTGAAGATAATTCTCCCTCTCATTCTCTTCTCTCTCTCTCTCTCTCTATATATATATATATATATATATATATATATAAGGTGTAACAGTGAAATTGTCCAATTGTTAGATTAAGTTTTTAAGTTAACTATTGTATCTTAGAAATGATTAAAGATATCTTACTGGAATTCTTTGAGGTTTAAATATCACGATTGGACTCTACTTTGAGCAATAAAAATGTATAACTACTCTCCAAGCTTAACAGAAAAATCCTGATGAAATTGACCATAAACAAAAATTCATCATTAATTAATCATAGCTAAGGATTGCAAGTTCTATTTTTTAATCTAATCAAATGTGATGAGTTTATCTTTCTAACAGAGATTCCTGAAGTCTTGGGCCAACATTTTCCTTGTTCTTGCCTCAAAGACCAACAGGAATGGTACATCTTCAATCAAGAATACATTGTTCCTGAATATATTATTGAGTTCAAATACATCACAATGGTAAGTATTAGAAATACATAGCAGTTCAGTACTTTTTTTCTTTGTTTCTTATGAAATTTTCCTGTTTCTTAATACTTTGTTTCACATTTTAAAAGGCATCTTTCCCTATGCACCTCCAGATTCTAGTATAACATTTTCCATCATCTGTTATGACATTTTCATTTCTGTACTTAATTGGATTTGATGTTGTGAATTTATATCTCCCATCTTGGACTGTCTAATTTATCCATGGAAATATGTTGTTCCATTCCATAACTGCCATATGTGATGGCCTTGTAAATTTCAAAACTTGTAACGAATCGGGGATTAAGTCATTGGCCATTATTGTAACCTACTGTGCCAGAGGTAGTTTCGCACAATACCGCCAATTGCTACAAAACCAAAACATCAACCTGAAAACTTGAGTCATGTTCTTAAATAGCCTTGTTGTCAGATCAGGAATTTAATATGGTTGTCATGCATGACACCAAAACTATTAAGAAATAGTTAAACTGTCAGCTGTATACAAGCACTTCCTAAGAACAATGGTGAAAAAAGGCTTTGAGTGTCTGAAACCTGACGATTTTGGCAAAGGTCATCCTTCTTTGAATATTGTGGACTGGAACTACTGATTCACAAAGAAAGAACTGTACCAAATAACAGAAACTATATCACTTGATAACTACCAACAACAGCAACAACTAAAACAGATAGCACATTTAAATCAAAATAATGGCATAATAGGTTGTTGACATTCCACACTACTTCAAATAAAAGATGAGGAAGGAAACTCCCATCATTACTGGAAAGAACAATAACAGCTACTGGACTTGAGGAACCTGTTTTCCTAAAAAATTATTTTAAGAGAAAGATTTTATAGATTTTAACCAAAAATGGTCTGGCTGCTTGGTCAGTAATGTTAAATATTTCCTTATAGGGAAATGGCTAATATTACCATTCTCATAAAAGTCTGGTTGTTGTAGTGATGAAAGTAATATACTAAGAGCAATGGAAATAAAAACTGGTCCAAAAAGAATCAATGTATAATGTTGTATTCATATGCAAATCTCCATCATATAAATAGCAGTTGATACAAATGGAGTCTAAACGAGTCCTGACCTTGAAAACTAAACTTCTAGAGAAATAGTAGAGAATACTTCTAGCTAATTATAGCTCACAACATTCTATTCCATACTAATTTATTTTGCTTTGGATATCATCATGGACAGTCTACTAAAACCTAAAATTCTGGATCTAGAGAGTAAGATCCCCAGCGCGAAGAAAATATGGAATCATTGGTACTGAATATTTTTAAATTTCCTCAAGCATATTGAGAATAAGGAGTTGAATATTGTTATAAACTCTGTCTCATCTGATGAATATAAACTGTTGAGCAAATGTACAAATTTTGAAGAAGTTATAACATTCTAACGAGAGCTTTCATCCAAGAAAAAAGTGACATATATGCTAGGCATGTGCTTGTGATCAGAACTCAACAGGCTGGAGAAACCTTGAATCAATATCTTCATGAATTGCATGTTCTGGTGAAGGACTGTAAATTCAAAGATGTTACCATTCAAGTTTGCAAAGCAAAAGCTATTGGAGATACTTTTATTTCTGGGTTATCCGCACCTCCTATTTGGCAGAGATTTCTCGAAAACAAAACACTCACCCTCACAGAAGCTGGAAATGAAGCACAAAGTGTGGAAAGGGCTATCCTAAATTCTGAAGCCTATTCTGCTGATTACCCAAACAAGTTATTGAGCCGCATTAGTATCAGAATCGTGGACTAACACCTTAACTTCTCAACAAGAGGAAAATGAAAAGGAGGAGGACTCTTGGACATCCACTGCTAGCAGTTCTCTTTTAAGTAAAAGATGCTTTTTCTGTTGAGGTACTAGGCACCCTATAAGTAAGTGTCTGGCTTGAGGAAATAGTTACTACAATTACAAGAAGGAAGGTTATTTCACTAAAGTCTGTTGTTTGAAAGCTAATATATTTTCTGCTGCATTACCCACCATGGCTGCAGTAACTACTGGGCTACACGGAGTTTCAAAAGCCACATTAAAATGCTTCATTTAACAAAAAAAACTTACTATGCTAGTACATTTGGGAAGTAGTCAAATTTTTATTGATGCCAATATAGCTCAGTCTATAAGTTTGGACATTAAACCTACTAACTCTATTGACAGCATGGCTTCGTCTGACTTGTTATTAAAAACTATTGGAAAATGTAAAGCGAATCTTACAGTGGGTACAAAAACTTAGAAAAAAATTTAATTAATTCTTAATGAATAATTTATGTGCTGATGTGATCCTTAAACAAGCCTTTCAAGGCCTAAACAAAAAAATAGAAATTTTATATGAGGGTGACAGACCATCTCTAAAACTGTGTGGATGAGCTAGCATGAGGGTTTCACCTTCTCTTCCTCCATTTGTTGCCTGACTATAGACATATATCTGTGAAATCCCTAAAATACTCTAGAGAAGAGCAAGCCTTTATAAAGAAGGAAATAAAAACCTGTTAGATTCAGATATCATTGACCCCAAAAGATCCCTATGAAGAGTGCAAGTAGTAGTAACTGCTGATGAGAAACGAAAAAAAATGTTTACTCATAGATTATTCAGAAATAATAAATCATTTGAACTTAAAAGATGCCTATCCTCTACCTAAGATTACGACAATGGTTTCTGAAATAGCAAAGTATAGTCTGTACTCTAAACTAGACGTAAAAAGTGTATATCATCAAGTACCCCTATTGTAAAGCAGGCCACCCTTACACGGCTTTTGAAGCCGATGAGACATTGCATAATTTCAAAATGATGCTGTTTGGAATCACAAATGGAGTGGCTGGGTTTCAAAGAATTTTGGATGAAATAATCAAAAAGGAAAATCCTAAAGGGAACATTTGCATATATAGATGATGTGACCATTTGTGGTATTAATAAAAGAGAACCTGATATTATCTTGGCAAGATTTAAAGAACTGATTGAAAAGTACAGTCTCACCTTAAATGAAAATAAATTTTTTACAGAGTAATGAAAGTAAAACTTCTGGACTATGAAGTAAGTAAAGGGATCATTAGATCAGACTCTGAAAGGATGAGACCTCTACAAGAACTTCCTCCTCCATGCAATATAAAAGCTCAGAGTAGAACTATCAGGATGTCTGCTTACTGCAGTCTTTGGATCCCAAACTATTTGCTAAAAATTCACAAGATAAATAACAATAGTATATTCCCCTTACCTAAAATAAATGTTTCCTTTGAATATTTGAAAAGGGAATCAGAAAAAGCAGTAGTACACATTCTAGACAAGGAAAAACCTCTTGGAATTGAAACTGATGCTAGCTATGTGAGCTTATCTGTGACACTAAATCAAGGAGGCAGGCCTGTTGCATTCTAGTCCATAACTCTAAACCTCTCTGAACAGAACCACTCCTCAGTAGAGAAAGAAGCTAACGCAATTATTGAATCAATCTTGGAATGGAGATATTACCTGAAAGTTAAATATTTTATTCTTGTAGACCAAAAAGTCTATCCTACATTTTCATTAAGCATAAAGTTTCGAAGACTAAAATGACAAAATTTATCGCTGACAAATTGAACTTTCCACTTACAAATGTGGTATCAGACATCAAAACCAGATGTGTTAACGAGAGTACATTGTGCTTTTGTTATAAATCTTGACCTTAAAGATTTAAATCTACAGTATCAAGAATGATGTTCATTATCAGGCTGAGAAATTTGCTCTATTCAATAGAACAAGTAAGGAAAATGACTGAAAAGATGTAATGTGGGTGCCATAGAAAAGCCAAGATTTGTGAGAGGAGGAAGCAAATTAATCAAAGCTACTCAAACCAATGATTTCCTTCAAATTGAGGAGGAGACAAATATTTATTGACTATAATTGATGAATATAGTCATTTCCCTTTTGCTTTTGCATGTAGGGACATGCTCACTATAACTATATTTTGCTTAAGTAAATTATTTTGCATATTTAGTATGCCAAGTTATATACACTCTGATAGAGGACCTAGTTTTATGTCAGAGGTGTTAAGAAAATTTTTTCAAAAGAAAGGAATAGCTACTAGTAGATCTACTGCATACAACCCACAGGGAAACAGTCAAGTGGAGAGACTGAATGGAACTCTGTGGAGGACAATCAACTTAGCTTTAAAATCAAGAGGTTTACCTGTGCAACAATGAGAAACTGTTTTATCTGATGCTCTCTACTCGAATTGTTCCTTATTGCGTACAGCCACAAATTGTACTACACATGAACAGATGTTTTCTTATCCAAGAAAATCTACCTCTGGAAGATCTGTTCCTTCGTGATTGACAGTTCCTGTGAAAGTGTTCATGGGAAAATATGTTCAGAACAAGTACGAACCTGCTGTATAAAAAACTGAGCTGATTTGTGTGAATCCCAATTACGCTTTGTTAGGTTACCGAATGGTAAAGAAGGTACTGTTTCTCTGTGTCACCTTACTACTGCTGGGGAGGGAAGGACAATCTCCAAACCTGAAGCAGTTACTATAGTCTCAAAGAGCTCTATACTGAATTTGGGTGGAAATAACATACCAAAATCAAAAGATACTGTATCACAACTAGTGTCGAGTGATTCAACTGAAGGGCTCAATCAGGAACCTGTAACTTACTTAGCCTAAACATTTCAAAAATGCCCCCCCCCCACCAAATCCTCTAAGGTTCTCTAAGTGTATCACAAAAAAACCTAAATGACTTGGTATCAAACTTCAAAAATTGAATTAATTTGGTTGCTTTTGAAACTATATTCTTTTTCCTTTGCCAAAATAAAGTATCCCAAATTTACATTGTCAAAAAAAAGTGGTGGAGAATGTTTTATTCATATGCAAATCTCCATCATATAAATAGCAGTTGATACAACTGGAGGCTAAACTAATCCTGACCCTGAAGATGAAATTACTAGAGAAATAGTAGTGAATACTTTTAACTAATTATATATATAATTTATCAATTTATAATGAAATGTCATATCTTATAATTCCCAATAAAAATTAAACTTACTCTCAATGGCATCAAGATAATGATTATTTGCTTTCTGTTCTCCAGCCAACCAATGAGAATCCGTTCATGTTAGTGGATACAGGACAGAGCCAAAACGAATTCGACAAACTCTTGGCTCATTGTTCGTCTCCTTTGTATGAAGTAGCTGATCAAGAATCAATACAAAAAGGGATTAATCAATTGGGAGATATGCCCAGGTATGTAAACTGAATGGATTGAACATTTGAGAAGTTTGATCACTTGTCACTGTTTTTTGTTTTTTATATGCCAATGGAATTTGAGGAAGGACAGATTAACTAGTAATTGAAATGTATCAAAAAATGTTTTCATTTCTCTTATATTTTGCACACTGACTCGTAAAGGGAAGTGGCAAAAGTCTATACTACACTTGGTTTTTATATACTGTTCAAATTCAACCAAAATATATTTGTATATTATATATATATATATATATATATATATATATATATATATATATATATATATATATATATATATATATATATATATATATATATATATATATATATATATATATATATATATATATATATATATATATATATAAAATGGACAAAGTTCAATTATTATTTTAAGATATTTTATTGTTACACATTATTTATATAGACACAAATATTTAATTAAATGCTCTGTTTATAATAAACAGTATTAATAACTTTTACCTGCCTGAACATCCGAGAAATTTTCATAGAAAATATGTGTTCTCCAACAGGAATTGAACCTGTATCTTAAATGGAACTGTCATATAGCCTGATGTGCTATACTAGTTTAGCTACATAGGAGCATCTGGTTAGCAAGATCAATTTTACTGCTTTTAAACTACAATTTTCCATGATTTCCTTTGAACGATCATATCTGCTTGAAGCATATCTAAACGTAAACAAATGATGTCACACACTACGAAATGAACAAAGTCTAACAATTATTTTAAGATATTGTTAAACATTATTTAAATGTAAATTATGTATAACAATAATATATATATATAAAAGTGGGCATTGAAGTCAACACCCAACGGCTACAGTCTGTTTCATGCTAAATGCAATCATCAGGACATGGCTGGACAATTACATTTATCATGAAACAGTCACCTCTGGATATTGACTTCAATGTTAACTTTTATATTTACATATGCGCTATACCTGATATTGAACATTTTAATCCACAAATATAGCATACTTTAAAACTTTTATCATACATGCACACACACACACACATATGAAATGGATTAAGTCTAACAATTATTTAATATATTTTCTGTTTAAATATATTTCTATAAAAATATTTCTATTATATAAAATATATTTCTATTATAAATATATTTCTATAAAAATAATGTATAAACAGAATATATATATATATATATATATAAAAAAATAATGTATAAACAGAATATATATATATATATATATATATATATATATGTATTCCAGAATACCAAAAAGAATTAACTAGCTCACTAAACATAATGTTTCGCAACAATCTAATCGACAAGGAAACATGCACAACACTTACACCCACAAACATTACACCTGCCCGCTTCTATCTCCTTCCTAAAATACACAAAAGCAACAATCCAGGAAGGCCGGTTATTTCATCGTTCAACTGCCACACGACAAAAATTTCCAAATACATAGACCATTACATACAACCGCTAGCTAAGGAAGTAAAATCCTACATTAGAGACACAACAGATCTACTGAACAAAATTAATCACATACAAACAGTACCAGAGAAAGCTATTCTCGTGACTATGGATGTTAGGTCACTATATTCAAACATTAAAAAACATCGAAGGGCTGGCCGCCCTTCAGGAAGCACTTAAAAAAAGAAGAAAACAGGACCCCCCCACAGAAGTCATCATAAAACTCATGGAGCATGTCCTTACATTGAATACTTTCAACTTCAATGGAGCACACTACCTTCAAATAAGAGATTGTGCCATGGGCACCATTGCAGCTCCATCATATGCTACAATATTCATGGGAAAATTTGAGGAGACCCATATCTATCCAGTCATTGGTAGCGACTGCGTATTCTATGCAAGATATATCGATGATATATTCTTTGTATACACGGGTAGTGATGACAAACTTACCCAATTCTTTATGACCCTAAACTCAGTGCACGACTCAATTAAGTTTGACTATGAAAAATCCACAACATCAGTAACATTTTTAGACACCCGCATTTACATAGATGAAAACAGGAAACTACAAATGACACTACACACTAAAATCACCGACACCCACAACTATCTACACTTTAAGTCTTCCCACCCTAAACACCTCAAAGAGAACCTTCCCTATTCACAAGCACTTAGACTCAGAAGGATATGTTCCAACAATGAAGAATTAAATAAACACATTGAAAATCTGGAGCATCAATTCACAACACGTGGCTATCAACAACACCTAATCGGGGAACAAATAAATAAAGCAATTTCCACACCTAGAGAAGACACCCTAATATACAAGATTAAAGCCGCATCCCTCTAGTAACCACTTTCAATCCCACTCTGCCTCCACTATCCCAAATAATCAAACGTCGCTGGGAAATACTACATCTCAAACCAGACCTAAAAAAACTGCTTAAGGAACCCGGCCTTCTTGCATATCGTAGACCTAAGAACCTAAAAGAAATCATAGGTAGTAACTACATTTCAAGGGACAAGGTAATCCGTAAGGAACTGAGAACAAAAACAACAGGATTTTCCCAACCATGTAACAACAAAAGAAGTTTATGTTGCAACCATATTAAAAACACAAATTCATTCACTAGCTCAATCACTAAATCTACTTTCAAAATCTACCACGATTCTAACTGTAGAAGTCAAAACATAATTTACCTCCTAGAATGCACACTATGCCAGAAACGATATGTAGGAAAATCTGAATGGCCCTTTAACTACAGAATTAATAATTATCGTAAGCGAATTAAATCGACTCCCTATGAACAATTATTATCTGTAGAACAACATTTCCGCCTAGAAAAACACGATTTCAAAACCCATGCCAGATTCACTATAATTGAGAGAATAGAAAAGTTCAGAGCAGATAACATTAGAAAGATTTTAGAGTCCCATGAAAATAAGTGGATACAACGTCTAAAAACACAATACCCAGCTGGGCTAAATCATAAATTTAACAATATATAATAGTAACAATCAACAAATCAAAACCTACCCACATTTCTCACCCACACAAGACAGACATGCTTACGGAGGAATGGAGGCCTCACACTTATACACTCACCCACACGATTATACACACATACACACACCATACTCACTCACTCCCTAATGAGCCAAATGATAACACACACCTACAGCAATACACACGCTTACACATATCATACTCACTCACTCCCTAAGAACCAAATAACACACACACAAACACTAAACAGAGACACATCCCTCACCAGGTCCAATAAAACTGTCAAACTGACCAGAGAATTCAAGATAAAATGTATCTATCCAGTTCTTATCTCAAATAACAACTTAAAAGAGACTGTTTGACCAACACAAGGAATGTTAAAAGATTCATGTGAAAAAGATAAAAAATAAAAAAACAAATGAAAACTACAGACAAAAGTTCATTTTCTCCAACAAAAGACATTCATTTCTGTAGTTCCTTGCCAACAGCAAGCAGAAATATTTCGCCTCCCGATGATGGCCATTTCGGTCGAAACTAGTCGAGGAATCTAAATGGAATAATAATAATAATAATAAAACGAAAGAATATTAATCTACAACCCAGTGTGTCTAATGATTTTAATTTTTTAATTTTTTTTTTTTTTTCTTATTGTTCAAAATATATATATATATATATATATATATATAAGTTAGGCTGGAAGCAAGCTTTCCTGCAATATTCTCAATCTTGTATAGTCTTTCTGAGTTTTTCATACATACAAATATGCCTAGGAAACCTTGTACTCATATCATCAATCTATGGTATATGCAAATAGATGGGAAATTTCTGGGAGATAATTAGCTTGGGTTTTAAAAATGTTATTTTTTCCAGAATATAACCTCTCAAATATCCAACAGGTATCCATTTTGACTTGGAACTTTCTCTGAATATAATTTTGTTTCTGAGCCAAATCTCACTTTGAAAATTAAATATAATCATTACATTGGGTTACTATCTTTATTTAGGTTATCTTAACATATTTTCTTTTCATCTGCACTTTTCAGCCATCATCAGGTGAGCCTCAGCTACTGTGAGTTCAAAGTACATTCGACTAAAACAAGAAACACAATGGTGGTATAATAATCATATAAATCACTAAGACATAATTGACATATAGTTAGGCCAGATGCAAGTTCACGCTGAGTAAACAATTTCTCTCCAATATGCTCAATCTTATTTACACTATTTACATTGTTCGGACATTTTGGCCATTGTATGTCTGGCCTTCTTCAGATGATTGGAATTTCAAACCAAACCCTTTATTTCATCCTTTGGGGTAGATCAAGCATAGACATGAATACCGTTACGATAGGTATTCTCTCTGACAGATGTAGTCTCATCAAGAGAAGATAACTCTTCTATAGTTATAGCGATATCGCCTTTTATACAGTACTTCATTTACATATCACTACACCTCCCTGAACCTAAGAGGCTTTATACCTTTAGTTGATCTTTGACTTCTAAGAAAAAGTCTGGATACACTCATTCTCTCCTCCCTCACCTGTTCTTCACTTTCATATCTCTGGTGGTCTTCCTGATCACTCAATACTGAATTCATTCATCCTTTCTTGCATTGTCTGTTCTTCTGCTTCCTCTTCCACCTCCTTTTCTATAACTTCATGTTCTCTTGTGGTTCTAAGTTGGTCTTTGTGAGTTAGTAATGCCCTGTCCATTCTTTGTTAACACAGCCGTGTTAAATCCCTTTTGCACCACAAAATTCGCCTCTTTAGGACTTGAATCCTTGTCCTTTCTGTACCACACACTTTCATTGCAAATGACATGGTAATTGAGGCACTTATTTGTCTTCCTATCAATGGATGGTCTTTGTCTTCTGCCTGTATGTGGAATAGCTCTATAACTTAGGAGTAGTCTGGATAAATAACTCTCTAAATTACAATCCACTGGAGAGAATGCATTTAATCCCATTTTTACTGTTTGAACCATTCTCTCTGCAATTCCATTTTGATTGTGGGTGGTAAAGTGGTGTTTGGTATGAAATGCAGCCAATATGTTTTAACCATGCACATAAACTTTTTTCACAAAACTCAGGTGCATTGTCAGAGACCAAAGTTTTTGGAGGACCATTTTTCGAAAACATTATCATCAACACCAGCTTCACAGTAGTGGCTTTCCTATCCATGATTTTAATAACTTCAGGCCAACCTGAATACAAATTGACTAATATCAGAAATAGTCCTATACCTTTAATATAGGCATGATCCATATATACTTGTTTACACGGCTCCATTTCCTTTGGCCAAGAGTTGATTTTAGTTTGACTAAATTTCTTTATTTCTGCACACTTTGGGCATTTTTTAACATACTCTTCCAGGTCTTTCGAATAGCCTGGCCACCATGCTTGCAGCTTTAACCTCATTTGTGTAGCCAATATATCTCTATGCGTATTATTGTACACGGTTTTAATTGCTTCTTTTCTCAGAGACTGTGGAGGTACTATGATATCTCCATTACATATAATTCTTTTTTCTAGCGTTAATTTGTGTCTTGACTCTTTATAAGGCCTCTCAACTACAGAGCAATTACTCCAAGTATTTCTCTTTATTCTACCCATAATTCTATTCAACACCGGATCCTGCCTAGTTTCCAACCTAAGTTGATTTAAGGGTAATACATCTGTTTCTATCTAATACAAAATCCTATCCTCACAATTTTCACTTGCTTCAACATTTGTTACTCTCAAAATTTAGCCAAGATAATGCATTCACATGTGGAATAGTATTTCCTTTAATATATATAATGTCAAAGTTGAACACCATAAGTTTAATCATGTATTTTAATATCCTGGCAGACCTTTGGCAACTCTTCTGGGGTTGAATAAAAATTCCAAAGGCTTATGATCAGATTTTAATAGAAATTTCCTTCCCATCAAAAAATTTCTAGCTCTTTCCATGTTCCATACAATCACCAATTCTTTCTTCTCACTATTCAAATAATTTGCATTGAAACTTAGCATTCTTCTTCCTTATTTCATTAAATGGTTCCACAAGGTCACTATATTGTGACAGATATTTGTTACAGATATTAGTTAATCCTAAAAAAGATTTTAACTCTTTTTTTATTTTTGTGTGCAGCTATCTCTGATACCTTATTAATAAGTTTATCATCCGGCAATATACTGTTTTTTGCATCGTAGATATCTTAGGTAGGAAATTTTTTCACATTTAAACTCGCATTTATCGTGATTGTCAAATCTGTGCTATTATTTTTCTCAAAACTTGCCCCATTTTAATTTTGAGCTTTTCTTTACTAAGTTCCCCAATGCCAATACTGTCCTGATATACAATTATATTTTTATTCCCCTCTAAAACTTTTTTGATAGCTTTTTGGAAAATGTGATTGACATTTTTATTCCAAACAGCAGACAAGTCCATCATATTAAACCAATAGTGGTGATCATTGTGGTGATTCACACCCACCTTATAATCGCCACAAATTCTTAAATCTCTATTGAGCTTGTGTAGCACCACAATGGTTGAATCCCACTTGCTGACCCTGTCTGACTTTTTCTAATATTCCTTGTTCCACCATTTTGTTCAACTTAGCAACCACCAAGGGTAGCATGTGAACTGGCACTTTTCAGGCTTGAAAATACATGGGTCGACTGCTTTCTTTAAGCTGAATACTTGCCTTGTATCCTCTTAATAATCCAGCATCCGGTTCTACAGACTTCATGGAATTTATCAGTTTCAATGAATCTACTCTTAATAGATCCATGGCTTTTGGTTTTTTCCACCACTATAATGGTATTATCTCGAATCTATTTTTTCATGTCAAATGTGCCTTCAAAGCATTCTAAAATTCTGATGATTGACCCATCAGACTGTTTCAACTGAAGAGATTAATTTTCTTTAACTTTGGTCCACCCATTCTTTCCCCCAAATTCCTTGGTATCAACATAACATCAATTCTACTATCCACCTGCATGAGTAAAGTTACTCTGTTCAACTTCACTTTTTCCCTAATTTTATCCTGTGCTTTCATCTCAAATACTTCCATATTTTCAGTTGGAGAATTTCTGTTTTCCACTTTTTCTACTCACTTTTCATATGTGCATACCATCTGAAAATGGTTCCTCTTTTCACACTTAAGACACCATTTCCCAAAGGTTGGACACTTATTTTTGCTATTTTCATATTCCTTATTGCAATATCTGTATACAAGTGACCTTTTACTAGCACTAATAAGTCTCCATATTGCCTTTGGAAGCATTAAAGTTTTGAATCAATTTCAATTGTTGTAAGAACTCCACAGATTCCAAATTCATATTATGAGCTTGAAACTACTCTAGAATTTTATGCTTGTACGAGATGTCAAACATTCCTTCAATCAGTCTTAGCACAATTAGCTTTTCTTTCATAGACATTTGTTCCAAACTCATTCTTTTGAATTCGCAATATCTCAGTGCTTCTTTCAATTGCTGTATATATTGCACAATAGTTTTGTCTGGTGTCTGTCTACTTTTGCAAAATTTAGTTCCTTTCACTATGACCAATCTTTCTTTTTTAGTCGTATATTTGCTTTTATGAAGGCAGCAATTTCTTCATTGGCTAAGTATTCCAACACTTTAGAATAGACCATGACGGAGACTTTTTAATGGCCTAGCACCCAACTGAGGTCAAAAAAATCCGTAACTTCATTTTCCACTAGCTTTGGTATCCTTTAACTTTTTCACTCTTGCCGATACTGTGAAACACCGAAGCCAGGTTTTAATATATTCAGGATCCTCCATCATGGTTAAGTATCCTATTGGCAACACCATATTATTATGATAGGTATCCTCTCTGACAGATGTAATCCTGTCAAGAGAAGATAACTCTTCCACAGGTATAGCGATACTGCTTTTTATACAGCACCTCATTTACTTATCACTACAAATACAAGATGGAAACCAGTAATATGAAGTGTGAGAGAAAAATAATAATAACAATAAATTGTAGCTCTGTTAAAAAATGTTTACTGAGATATTAGATTTATAAGTCCCCAAAATTCATGGCCCAGTCGTTAAAAGCATTGGTTGAAGTAATCCAGTAATCCAAAGAGTTGTGAGTTCAATACCTGGCTACAGCAGAGGTGAACAATAATTTGGAGTGTTGAGTTAAAGGGATATAACTGATATGGAGATATCTGGAAGAGGCATGTCATGTGGAACCAGTGGACAAAATGAAGGGTTTGGAGCCTACAATGGTTAAAATGTCATGAATATGGCAATAAAGATGAGGACAAGGGTCTGAACAATGTAAATAGTGTAAATAATTGCAATACCTGATCTCAAAAATATAGAAACAGATATTCTCAATCTTTCATATTAGTTCTGTATGTAGACCAATATATTTGTATAAGCAAATCAATAAATGAGTGAACCTGTCTTCCCCAGTCATCATTCTCTGAACATTGATGTGATGAGAGAGAGAGAGAGAGCAATATGGAACTGTATTGGTGACATGGTCTTTCCAAGATACATTTATGTATAGGATCTGTCAAGTGAGAATTCCTATTTTTGTGAGGGTCCATATGCTGCAACTATAGAACAGTACACTCTCCTTTTTTCTAAATTTAAAATTCCCAGTGTTTCTCATTCATGCACACATTCTGATGAAGTCCTAAGGGACAAAATGCGTTATATGAAAACTTTTTCCACCTTTCCTCCAAAACTGTTCTTGATATATAAAAATTTATATATCATTATCCCATATATATATATATATATATATATAATTAATGCAAATATAAAGTTTGTCACTTAGCTGATTATTGCTACCTTCAGCATTCCGACTGCAGAGTTTCATTGATGGAACCTCCAGCAATCTCCATCCATTCCTCAGGGTATATCAGATGTTGACGTTAAAAAGAATTGACGTTTTATGTCTATTACATTTATTGATTATTTTTTTTAATATATGAATAACTTTTTTTATATGTAGCTGTTGTAGATGTAAGAAAGAGCCTAAATTTGTATTAGTTCCAAGCTTTCAACATAACTGAGCCATCGTTAGGGGTGAAAGTAAGTAAAGTGTGTGTGTGTGTGTATATATATATATATATATATATATATATATATATATATATATATAAACGGTGTTTCATTAAGACGGGTTATATAGTCAGCAGTAAATAAATCAGTGTTACAGGTGAATATTTATTTATTTCTCTATTGGATCATGTTATTTAAGTCATTGCAATTATGTGTGAAAAATAATATTGTGCAAATATCTGCCAAATCTGAAAGAAAAAGGAAAAAATGATTAGATGCTTAAACTTAGTTTACATTAATTTCGGTCCAAGTTTTATATATATATATATATATATATATATATATATATATATATATATATATATATCTGTGTGTATTAAAAAGTAACTCAGGGTGATTGAAAAGTAACGCTTCATTTTAAAATACTTATAATTAATTTATTAACTATAATTTTTACAAGAAATGGTTATGAGAGGAAAGCATTTAGCATGAGGTTTTATTTAAAATTTGATATGGGCACCAGATTTAGCTACCAGCTTCTCGACCCACCCAGGAATCACATCAATTGATTTCACCAGGAACTCTTGTAGTATGGAAGACATAAGTTTTTGTATTCACCCTTCAAGTTCTTCCAAAGTCTTGGTTTAGTATAGTAGATTTGCTCCTTTTACTAACTTCACAAAAAATCACAGGATACCTGGCTAGCCATTCATGCATAAAATAGGGAGTTACTTTTCAATCACCCTGTATCATCAGCCTATATGACGGTCAACCCTTCAGTATGCCTTTTGTGTGGATTTGTTTGCAAATCCTGTGCAGGATTGTTGTTTCATACGAAGCATAAGCATAAAAAACTGAACTGAAAGGCACTCATACATTGAAAACAACGGGAGAGTCCATCATCATATATATATATATATATATATATGATTAATACAAATCTAAAAATTTGTTGCTTAGCTGACTGATATTAAATTCAGCACACCAACTCAAGAGTTTTGTAGAGGATCCTTTGTGTAATTGTTCAGTCCGCTCATCAGGAGGTATCAGCAATTGTCTGCTGATTTTCTCATTTTCCTTATTTTTATATTAAGTCAAATAAATAATTTGTTGTTAGGTTGATTTTTTTTCTTTTTTGTGTATATGTATAGTTGTGCGTGTGTATGTCTGTATGTTTGTGTATGTGCACCTGCATAGAATATTGTAGTTATTTCTTCTTTTTGTAATTTCTTTGTCTCCTTATACTCTTTCATTATTCCTTTTTCTTCTTCTTTTTCTTCTATCTTTTGGCTCTGAGTGTCACAGACAAACATGTTTATGCACATTTCATTAAAACCATTTTGGTTATTATTTTTTTTATTTATCCTTTCAACATAATTGTAATTTTTTTTCTGATTTCCGATTGGTATTGGAATATGAAATTTCCCATATGTAAATACTTTTGCCTAACGGCACTAACCATTTCAAAAGACATTTATTTTTTGCTATGTTATCAGTCTAACTTTTAAATATCATATTTCATGTGTTGATCCTTATTGCATTTCATGTAGTCACTTCAAATATTTTAATTTTAGAAATCAAATACATTTATATATATATATATATATATATATATATATATATATATATATATATATATAATCTCCATGAGCAAAGATGTTTAACAGAAATACATTTAAACTGAGTTACAGCTGTACACAAAACACGTTAAACATTGTAAAAAGCCACAATCTTAAATTATTAGAAGCGGAAAGAGGTAATGAAGTAAGGACAAAGCCGTGCAACTGCAGGAACAAGAATAATTGTTGTTTAGGTGGTGAGTGTCAAGCAGAGGGAGTTGTTTATTCAGTGGAGGTCAGTGACACCAGCCTTTTTAAAGACATATCTTGGTTGTACCGAAAATCCATTCAAGAAGAGGTTTTATAATCATAACACCTCCTTTAGACTTGAGAGTCTTAGGAATGACACCAAGCTAGCAGATTGTGTTTGGAGATTGAAAGAAACAAATGGCAGAGATTCTTTTATAAAGTGGAGTATTAAGAAAGGTTAACCCAGATTGTGTCAGGAGGAAAAATTGGATATTGCTACATATCCTAACAAGGATGTGTTGTTTAATGAAAGATCTGGGGTGTTATCTAAATGCAGGCATTTAAGTATTTTTTGTATATGTATGAACCTGGATGAACACAATTTTTTTTTCTTCATTCCACCTCCTCCTCCTCCACTTTTTTTGTCCCTTTCTTCCTACTTTCCGGTGTCCATATATAATGGTGGAACCCACTGAATTTTTTGTTCTGCTTGCCTGAGGAGACCTTACGTTTGAAACCCGGGTAGTAAAGTAAATTGTATTTTAGTGTTTTTTAAATATATATATATATATATATGTATATATAATTGTGTATTTGGGCAGCAATCCCTCTTTTATCTAAGTTTCATTAAAAACAACTGACAAGGTACTGCAATTAAGTTTTTTAATTAATTTTTTGTGTTCCTGCAATTTTTTTTTATTTTCTAGACATAAAATTATGGAAAAGTTCTCCAAATGTTCTGTATGCCCAAGTGCTTTCAGCTATATATTTAGATATTATCAAGGATGATGTTATTTTTACTTTTAACTGAATGTATGGATTTTTTTTTATGTATGTATCTAGAGTTCACTATTTACATTATTTGGACTATTGTCCTCATCTTTGTCAACATATTTATTACGTTTCAGCTGTTGTATGCTCCGACCATCTTCAGGTGGTTGGAATGTCGAATCGAACCCTTTATTTAGCTCACTGGGGTAGACTGTTCTAGTTCCACATGCCATGTTTAATGGACGTCAGTTATCATTTATCTCCTGTTAATTCCTCTCTGAAAGTTGTTAGTTAGATCCAGTGACAGGACCCAAAGAGTGCGAGTTCAATACCCGGTTAAGGCAGTGGAGAACTTTCAGAGGGGAATTAACAGGAGATAACTGATAACTGATATCAATTAGACATGGCACGTGGAACAGTCTCCCCCAGTGAACGAAATAAAGGGTTCAGGTCGACATTCCAACCACCTGAAGAAGGCCGGAGCGTACAACGGCCGAAATGTTGTAATAAATATGGTGACAAAGATGAGGACAATAGTTCGAATAATGTAAATAGTGTACATAATACTTCATCTCAGAAATATAGACAGTTATCTAGAGTTATAGGAAATTTTTATTTGATAATGGCTAAAATATAGCCGAAAGGGCTCAGACATACTATAATACAAATCCAGACATACAGTAATAAAAATCTTCTTTTATACAGAACCCAGCAATGTAAAAAAGTTTCCTTCTCTCTCATCACTAACTATATTATGTAGAATTTTAATTCAATTCATCTTTTATTTGTTACATCGCCTTGAAAAGAATAAAAGAAATTAGCTTTTTTATGTTCTTCAGTATTATAAAAGGGTTTCCTGTGATCACATATGTGCTTGTTAAATCTTTAAGATTGACTTTAACCTGCACAATACAAGCCCATTAGTCAATCTTTTTATTTGATGTGCCGTGCATTTATCACAAGAAATGAATGGAACAGTTTGTTTTGTTTTATATTATTCAAAAACAAAAATTTTGTATTTGATAGCTTTCTCATAGTTTCTTTGCTGAAGAACCTGTTTTTTAAATTTGGCACTAATGCTTATTTTCACTTCCTTTTTGTCCAACAGAGACACCAACATAATGGCTGTAATCCATAACACTCCCATTCCCGAACTGATCACCCATCTCAATCTTAGTCATCAGAAATTGGAAGATCTTCCGTTATTGACAGCAATGTATTCATTAAATAGACTGGAAGTAAGTTTCAATCTACTGACGAAACTCAACTTGGATAAAATGGTAAGTAGAGGATCTTCTTTTTTTTTCTTCTCTTTGACCGAGAGATAGAAAAAAATTAAAATTATCATGGCCAATCTGTTGCAGACCCGGTAGCGTGCAGTGCTGGTTTATAGAAAAGTGGCCTTGTGCCAGACACTACACAAAACTACCGAATCCACAAGTAAAGTAGAAATATATTGCGTGAACGAACAGAGAAGGATAAGGGGTCAATCAACAAGTGCATAAATTATAAATATCAAAAAGATAGCCTGAATAGAATGACAAAGGCGTCTGATTGAAAAACATATATGAAACTTTTATTAAATTGAAACAAGTAGGTTGTCTCGTCATTCGAGATCAGAGAAAATGTTCCACACCAAAACAGGAAAGCAAGATGGACAAGGCGGGAAAAAGTTTCATCAGAATGAAAGAAGGTTCTGGAAAAAGGACTCGTTAACACGAGGTATAGGTGTGCACATATAGAAAAAGTACTCACTGTGGATTTTGGTATTGTGAGTGTATGTGATATTTTTTTTATGTTCAGGTTCAAGGTAGTTTGAATGTTCAGTCGTCTCAGAGTTTTTGGTCGAAAGACAAAAGGGAAATGTAACAAGTCGTTAACTTAAGGACATTGAATTAACTGCTGAAAATTTTTATCAGGTTGGTGCGGACGTCTAGCCAAAAGGACAAAAAATTATTTGTAGTTAGTTGCATCGTCTTGGTGAAAATGTCGAACCAAAAGGGACGAAGAATTATTTTCCGATAAGATATCTCTGTCTGTATCATGGTTAACTGACGAGGGATAAATGAGTCAACTTGTTGAATCAAAGTTTTTAGCCCGACTGGATTCGAACGATTCGTTTGTCCATGACGTCAGAGAAAACGCGGGAAAAACGGTAATTTAAATCTATTAGACTGGTGATATTTATCAGCAGGAGCTGGTCATTGACATAACTTACTCTAGTTAAAAAAAGAAATGGCTTACTGCTATGTTTAGCTTAACGAGAGAGGAAGGGGTGTAATCAGTGGATGCATACACAAGTGTGGAAGAAAGGGAGGAAAACTCGCACGCACGTAAAATGTAGATGGAATTACTGTATTATTCCATAAATCTCTCCAATAATCTATATTATTATCCTGCTTTTTTGTACAGTGTGCGATGAGGAAATTTTTGCCATTTTATATTTTTAATGCACATTGTTTTTAATTTTGTTGACTGCACAGTATAGTAGGGTCAGTTGGGCACCGTCTGTGAAAAAAAGAACACCATGACGTAATTCACTCTGCCAGAAATTTGGAAATGCCATGCTGTAATGCTTGGCATTCGTGCTGGAAGCTCCAATACAGATATCTCAGAGTGTTTGGGTGACAATCTGAGAACAGTGCAGAGCATTTGGAAAGAATTGGATCAGTCTAATGGAGATTACGAAAGTGTTTGGAGTGATCACTCGTGATGGCAACATTATTCCTCAGACTACATCAAGTGCCTTGAGGAGTCCACAAAACATTGTTAATTTATTTAAGACGGAATAATCCATCATGACATGTCTCTAATTTGTACTTATATACAGTGTATTTACTTTCAATTTTTCTAGTTGAATTGTTCATCTGCAGGGTGTGATGGGTAAATTATCGCCATTTTTATATTTTTAAATGTGCATTGTTTGTTTTTTATTTTGTCAACTGCATAGTATAGTAGGGTCAGTTGGGCACCGTCTGTGAGAAAAAAGAAATTTGCAAATGACATGCTGTAATGCTTGGCATTCACACCAGAAGCTCCAATCTGAACATTTCAGTGTTTGAGTGTCAATCTGAGAACATTGCAGAGGATATGGAAAGAGTTGGATGAGTCTAATGGTGATTATGAAGGTGTTTGGAGTGATCACTAGTGATGGTGACATTATTCCTACATTAATCTTCCCACAGGGCCTCAGACTCTACATGAAGGCGTACATCAAGTGATTTGAGAAGGGATTGCTGCTCTGGGTCAAGTGAGTGGCTGCTGGAAGACCCTATGTCTGGCAACAGGACTCTACATCATGCCACACAAGCAGGAGAACCAAGTTATGGCTGCCAGACAATTTCTGCAACCACATCACCCCTTAACATCTGGACACCTAACTCCATAGACTACAACCACCTTGATTATTATGTGTAGGGCACAGTTGAGAGAGAGACCAACAAACTTTTAGTAACACTAAAAATGAACTGAAGGCAAGGATTATGCTAACATTCACTAACTTAAACAAAGAGACTGTCCAGAAGAGTTGCAGGAGATTCCAAAGTTGTCTGGAGGCCATATTTTATTGAATAAATTTTTGGCAATTTTATTGAATAAATTTACTCTTTAGATATTTTTGTGTTATTTTGGTAAATATATCTGTTAAAATGAGATGTCAGTGTTATTTTTATTTTTGTGTCATTTAGATAACAATTTATCCATCGAACACTGTCTAAAGTTGGGTGCATGGCTCAGGGGTTAGAGTATTAGTGCTCTGACCTTGAGACTCTGGTTCACATCTCACCATGATCGATTTATCCATGAAAGGACTTCTTATCAGCCTTTGGGGATGATCCTATCCCATGGCACCATTTGGAAGTACCTGAAAATAAAACCACAGGTAGGCTGAAGCCATGTGAGTGAAATCAGGTAGACAAAACTGTTCAGGAGCCACTAATGTTTGTGCTAGTATACACTGACAAGTCCTCATCTAATAGGCAGATAGAAGCTCTTTAGTCTTGGTTGACAGTCTATCTAGAGATGGTGTCTTGATAAAAATACACATCTCCAAGCAATCTGGGATACTCACGGGGATGCATCAATAACTTACAATGGAAAAAGTTCTTAAGAAACGGAATATGTTCACAATTTGCCATGAGTAGAAATAGAAAAAATATTATGATGATATAAGTCGTTGATTCTTTCTCCATGCGTACACATGAGCAAATATCAAATAAAACTGTGATATCAAATAAATATAGTTCTCTCATTTATATTTGCCTTATATCTTGCCCAGTTAACAATTATTGCTTAATGGAAATAACTAATTTTTATATACTTCTTTGTCAATTTTATCTACAGCACGTGCCTTATATCTTGCCCAACTTAATGATTCTTGTTTAATGTAAATAAATAATTTGTCTATTTAGCTTTAAAAATTGAACATTTATAAATAAATGTTGGCTGCTCATTTATAATCTGATTTTTTTTATTGTCTTTTATAATTAAATTGCATTGCTCTTCAACTAAAAAAAAATGTCTACAATGAAAGTGGTAATGATCTTAGCATTAAGATCACAGTTGAAGAGTAAAGAGAAATAAGCAAATTATATAAGTGAAGTAAGCAATGTTGAAATTTTTAATCATATATTTTGAAAATATAACAAATATTATAAATTATATTTTTACCTTCTCTATACACAATGAATGACTATGAATATTTACATTATGTATGTAAATTTTGCAAACACCATTTTATGGAAATTTCTCAGACAAAGAAATGTCTGTAACTAGAGAGACTAGATCCAGGCAACACTGGGTATCATTGCTTGTGGAAATATTAATGTTAGATTAACTGAGATTAGATATTTTTTTCAAATTGTCCAATCATGAATACTTTGTAAATCTTTTGCTAATTTATAATTATACATATATTTTTTCAGCCTTTAACATATTTGGATGCCAGTTTCAATAATATCTGCTCTTTAGAAGGCATGAAGGTAAGAACTTATATATTGAGTTGAAACAACGATTTTTTAAATGGGTTGTACTTGTACACGTGACTTTATTTCACAAATGAATGAAATTTAAAGAAGGTCTGCAATATTATTGGTCCTGACCTGGCATCTCATCTTCAGTCATTTTCCAAATGTCATAATATGGCTTCCCACTGTCTTTTCTATAAATATTTTCATGGTAATTGTTTTGATAAACTTCACTCTTTGGTACCTTTGACAGCATGAATTTAAGTGTGCGACTAGATTGGCAACTAGATCTCATCATTTTACAGTTCAAATAGCTAGATGCAACTGTAAGTTCTATTCTAATAGTTTCTTTTCATGCACTTCTTACCTGTGGAACTCTCTACAGGCTTCTTGCTTCCTTGTCATCTACAATCTTCAAAAATTTAAGTGTAACATCAGTCGCCATCTTCTGTCTTCCTGAATCCTGTTCTTTTTGTCCTTACTCCTTGCTAACGTCTTTTCATTTCCTTTTACTCTCAGTAACCCTTTGCATTTTAGTGGTGCTATCACCTTGCATGCAGTGAAAAATCTTTTTTAAAAAAATTACATTGTGTGAGGTAACATTTCAATGTGTTTTTCTATATGATTCCTGTATGGATTGTAAATTTTAAATGTTTTTATGTTAAAAGTGAAAATGGAGGAAAATGTGATGCATTTTCTTTATTTGATGCTATTTTATTTCCAGAACAAAAAAAAAATGCTATATAAACAGCAAAATAGGTATGTGCCATCTATAGAGATATGGTGCCATAGCTGAGAGTACTGTTTGTAAGTGCTTTGCTAGCCTTAGAAATGGAAATTTTCATCTGGAATACTGAGACTGTCCCAGTGGACCTGCAGTCACTGATGATGACTAAATTGAAATGCTGATAAAAAATAATATTGGTCACATGACATGGGTCATCACAAAGATACTCCATGCATTTTGTATGGATATTGTAAGGCATCTGAAAAAAACTTGGATACATGAATGGTATTTATCAATTCACCCACAGGAATTGAATGTGGCACAAGGCCTTTTTAATGTGGGTATGTCCGAGCCCGTAGGCCCAGCCAAAAATAAAACCCATCTGCAATGTTTGGATGTTCCATGATTTAGCAGAAATGTATTTAATGGGCCACAATTTTCTACTCAGGCACAACAAAAACTACCTATTTTCCCAAAGAACAATTGTAGATGATGAAAAATGGATTGTTTACAACAATGTTGAGAGAAAAACCACTCCAAAAGTTAGTCTGCATCTGAAGGTGATATTGTGTATTTAGTTGGAATGGAAGGGCATTGGGTTTTACAAGTGCCATATTGTTCCCATTGTGTCCTAGTAAAGGTAGCAGTCAATAAAAAAACTCCAGAATTGGTGAATTGGAAACATGCCATATTCCATCAGGACAATACCAGACTTCATATCTCTTTGCAGATCCAGCAGAAGTTGGTATATCTTGGTTTAGGATATCCTACTACACCTACAAGACTCACCTGAACTTTGGATTACCACTTATTTCAATCTCATACAATATTTTATTAAGGGGGAGAGGACTTTAATTCTCTGAAAGCCTAAAAGCAATTAGACCAGTTCATCAGTAAGAAAGATGCAAAATCCTGGGAAGATAGAATCATGAAGTTACCTCAAAGATGGAAAAAGGCAGTGGAACGAAATGATACATACATGGTTGACTAAATCAATGTACAATATCTAAATATTATTGCATTATTGTTGTAGCATACCTATGGTCGATAATGGATATGTCCCCATTCACATAGTAGTAAATACTGTATGTTGGTCTGCAGTTAGAGATTCATTATGGGATTCACTTGACTCACTTCTAGCATTTGACTACTACTTCTACGTGCTGCTGGCAAATCTTATATGTGGTGTTCATGTCCTAAGTATTATTGTTCATTACCAACCTTCATTTGATTATTCTATTCAGTAACCTTCTCTAGGTTACAACAATTATTCTCTTAAAGGATGAAAACATCTTTTATTCCAACCTAATAAATAATGATATACAGTATATTAACACAGGGTCTGAGTATATGTTCATATTTTGGAACCTGAATGCATATTGGCCCATACACATAATTCAGCTATATTGTCTGTATGTCTAATCTTGGGTGTACTGAAACAATCATAGAATCAATATAAATCTTTATATATCAGAAAAAATGTTAGGAAAATTAATGACAAAGTGGGGAAATGTTTTTTGTGTGTCGCATTTTATCCTTTCGGAGTCCATAAATTTGCGTCTACGTCCTTACAATATTTCACCTTTCTTGACAGATCTTCTATTAATACAATGTGCAATACTCAATAATAAAAGGTGATAGAAATATTAACAAAAGGAAAAACTAAACGGAATTGGCTAGACGATATACCATGGCACACCTAAAAAAATTTAAACTTTTAAGTTTTCCACATTTTTTTATCTGTACCTAATTACTACTCACTTTTTGCATTTTTATATACTCCCTCGGGAGGCATGGTGGAGTAATGGATAGTGGCTCGGATTGAGGAATTGGAGGGCCGAGTTTGAATTCCATTCGAATCCATTACATTCACTTATGTGCTAATACCCTTGGGAAATGTATGAATCCTCTTCTTCTGCCACTCCCACTACCTATTGGTAGCAGGACAGACCAGGTTCTATAGCCTTGGAAGATAACTAGTCTACTGCAAAAGGAAATGACGACCTACTGCAGGAAAAAAATCTGCCTCGTCAGAATGTATCGAAAGATACATGATGGCCTAAGCATGTATCATGCATGGCACATAACTGACTGAACTCCTTGTAATATTTAATATTTATTGAGAATAAACCTGTAATGCATTTTTTATTATATATACCAGTCTCTTGCAACTCAACCGACTAGACAGAGAAATCATTCAAGGTGTATGGCATTGTTTTATATTTATATATGTATATATATATATATATATATATATATATATACACACACACACATACCTATGAACTAGTCAAAGAGTGTGTACTTATTGCTTGTGATGTTATTTGGACTCAGTTTTGCTTTTATAATAAACTAATTAGGAGGCATGGTGGAGTAATGGATAGTGGCTCGGATTGAGGAATCAGAGAGCCGAGTTTGAATTCCATTTGAATCCATTACATTCACTTACGTGCTAATACCCTTGGGAAAGGTACGAATCCTCTTCTTCTCCACCCCACAACTATGAATAAATAGCAGGACAGACCGGGTCCTATAGCCTTGGAAGGCAACTGGTCTACTGCAGGAGTAAATAGCAAACTACTGCAAGAAAAAAATCTGCTTCGTCAGTCATGTACCAAAAGATACATGATCACCTAAGCGTGTATCACGCATGTCACATAACTGACTGATATAACCCCCCCACCCCCTGCCTTCATAAATATATAATTGTAACAACAGATATATTACTTTAGTCTGATAAAGTCCTAAAGGACAAAACTTGTTGCACAAAATTTTCTTTTTCACTTTGTCATTAATTTTTCTAATTAAATAGTGATTAATAACTAACAAATATATATGTAACATCACTTGTATTTATATATATGTAATATCACATGTATTTATATATATGTAATATCACTTGTATTTATATATATGTAATATCACTTGTATTTACCATTATGGGGTAAAAATATACATATGTAAACCATTTCTTAACAACTTGTGGATTTCTTTAATGCTATTTGTTAATTTTCCAGAATTTGGTTTCACTGAAGTATCTTGATATCAGTTGGAACAAGCTTTTCAATATCAAAGCCAATTTAACTGTTCTCAAGGAGAACACACCATTTATTGAAGAACTTGATACACGGCAAAATCCATGGCGAAAAGTAAGTCTTAATAACAACATAGTTCATGTCTCTTGAATCAATAAAAAAAAACAAAACATTTTCCTCATAAAGTGTCTTAGATTTAATATACTAAGAGGAAACACAAATCGTGTGCACATATATAAAGGGTGTTTCATTAAGCCAGATCAGTGTCAGCAGTAAATAAATCAGTATTATTGTGTAAATTTATTTATTTTTCTATTGGATCATGTTATTTAAGTTATGGCAATTATGTGTAAAAAATAATATTGCCCAAATATCTGCCAAATCTGAAAGAAAAAGAAAAAATCATTATAGGCTTAAACTTAATTCACATTTAAAATTGGTCCAAGTTATTGGAACACCCATTATATATATATTTTCTGTTTATACATTATTTTTATAGATACAATTTATTTAAGTAAATGCTCTGCTTTTGATTAAACAGTATTACATTTACTGGCCTGAATGTTCGAGAAATTTCATAGAAAATATGCATTCTCCAACAGAAATTGAACCTGAATTCCTTTATGGAAACCGTCATTTGATCTGATGTGCTTTACCATTTATCTACAGAGAAGTGTTTGGTTAACAAAGTCCGAATTACTTTTTATAAACACACAATCCTCAACAATTTTTCTCAATCAATCATATCTGGTCGCAAAACGTATCATTCAGGCCAGTAAATTTAATTAATACTGTTTAATTAAAAATACTTTAATAATATTTTATTATATATTTTAATTTTTTTCTTTTTATTTAACTTACTTTATTATCTTGATGCTAAATATTATTATTATTAATTTGAAATTTTGATGATTATAATGCGATGATGATTGTTCTACTATTAAAAATCACATGAATATCAGACAATTCAATGTATCTATTTTTAATCTGATCACTCCTTTCCTTAGTCTGTATCTTAACTTGTTCAGTCCTTAAAGAAAAAATCATTTCTTGGTCACCCTATTGGCTCATATTTAAATCTTCCTTCTTTCCTTTCTTTTCTTTCCCCTCACTCTCTCCTTCTCTCTCTCTTCCTCCTCTCTCCCCACCACAATTATTTTTAAAACCTAATATTGAAAATTTTTATTTTTCTTTCTTTCTCTTTAATATTAAAATTTTTTCTTTTTTCTTCTCCTGTTTCCTTTCGTCTGGATAAATTGACCCCGTTTATTAAAACAGCTTTGCTCTGAAGAGATGAATATTTATATGTTTATGAAATAAATTATAACCAACTGGATTTTTAAGGATCACCTGTACTCATTAATATATATATATATATATATATATATATATATGTATGTATGTGTGTGTGTATATATATATATATATATATATATATTTATATATATATGTATATACACCCAATTTCGACTTAGGCTATTAAATATATGCCAATTTATATATATGTTATATATGTGTGTGTGTATGTGTAAATTTTCAAGACGATATGAATAAAGACAAAAGTAAAACATATTAAAATGAACATGTTTTCTCCCCTGAAGGAAGTCCTGGGCATGATGATCAACTACATCTGGCAGCAAGCCCTCTGATCAGGAGATTGGGAGTTTTGAAGACATGAAATTACTTTTTAATTGCAGTTGTTCCCAGGTTCACCCTGACCCAGAGTGGTAGCACCTTTTAGAATGCCAGCTATGGGCTAATAGCAAACACCAAGACAAAAACAATACTATGAATGTATAAAAATACCTATTTATAGTAAAATGACCAACAATGTATATTTATAGCAAAATGACCAGCAATACATTTTATCTGTAGTCGAAGGCATGCAATTGCATTCAAAATATGTAGATTTCAGGATTAAATAACGCATAGAGGTTGATATGCCACTAAACAAGATCAAACAAAACCTCTGAATGTCTTTATCAAGTCAAATATAAAGCAAAGTTCATCAAAACTAAATAGGTTGGCAAAGAAATGTTGTCCTTTGGTTTTTATTCATATTGTCTTTTTACAGATATATTTTATTTATATCTTATATATATATACTCTGTTATAATTATAAGCACATATGAATGTGCTCTGTTATAGTTAATTTGAAAATTAACTGTTATCTAACGAAGGTAACTTTAACTTGTAATTTTTTTAAAATCACAATTTAAGTATTTTAAAACATTTTAAAATATTATTGCTATACTCATAATTAACCTTATTTATTGTTGGTTGGATTTTTCTTATAAAGAGTGCTTCAAGAATTTGAAGTTTTTGTTTTTTTATGCTCATGGTGGAGTATACTTGTATTGTTAATTAATATTTCTCTAAATCATGAATGTGGACAGAAATTTTCCTTTAAATATTGTGCAATAATCTGACATATGTAATGTAAGTCTCCTTGATAATGTTGTTGTCAGGAAACCAACATATATATTTACTTTTTTTGTCTTAGCAATTCTCCTCTGAAAATAATCTTGGATGAGATTGACAGTACTTGGGGAAAATAAAAGAAATGAAAAAACTATGGCACCTTCTTTAATAAATTTAATATCAATATATGTCCAAATTATTCAACCAAACATGCTTGAATATATATATATATATATATATATATATATATATATATATATATATATATTTTCATTTTCATTGAGATTTCCCGAGTACACAGGCTGATAAATATAATACACACTGTTTAAAGTAAAAATAAAAATGGGGCATCTATTACAAATATGTGTATCCAATATAACAACATCTGAAGTAATAAAAATATTGAATTCAAAACTAATCCATTAATTCTTTTGCAATTGGTTTGTTTACATTCCAGATATGAAACTGGGATTTCAAGAAAAATAACTTCGTGAGGATGTGTGCTTTCCTTAAAAGGGAAAATAGGGCCCTGCTGATCTGTGATGCTTTTGTAGCAGTAAAGCACACCAGATCATTCATCCATTCATTCATATATATTTATATATGTGTGTGTCTCTGTGTGTGTAGTGGAAAAGGCGAAGATAAACAAAAAAATAACTAAATCGTCAACATGGCTCTACAAATTTAAATAAATTCTTATTATTGAGTATTAGTTTTCTTTCTAATTGAAAGAAATGAATTACAATGATTCTTCACACAAAAAATATTTTTGCTTGTCTTTCTTCACAATACAATTGAATCAGTTGCTTTAGTTAAGAAAATAGAATGTGTCTACATATGGCAATGAGTGTGTCACATATTTACGTAGTTTTATGTATGTGTGTAATTTTCTAGCAGTTGGCAACTGATAGGCAGTGAGTTGTGCTTATATTTGTAAAAAAACTCACTTTGTATGTTTTTTCTTGTGTTAATCCAACATCACTAAGCTTTTTTTGTAATATAGTATACTTGAATAAATATGCACAAATGTTTGAGAATTTCAACTATAACAACAAAAAAAAACTTGATCAAAGGTTAACTAAAAAAACTAGCTTCTGCAAACTAAACCAATCGCTTTTATAACCAAGAAATCAGTTCCAAAAAAACAAAAAGTTAGATTTTATTAAGCTCATTAATTTATTGTTAATAAATATGTTTCCCATATTTTAAATATCTGTTTTAAGAAGGGAAAATATTGTTGATCATTTTCTGGATTGAGCTTTCAAATTTTCATAGCAAACAATAAACATTGTTGTTGTTTTCAAACAGCAGCATGTTTCATATGATGTCACTGATTAGTCAATATATACAGATATAGAAATTCAAATCTGGAGCTTCCAAATATACAAAATATACAAAAATGAGTTGACTTTTGTGTTAGCCTGTTTTGTACAAAAAATGAATTCAGATCACAGTACTTAAATCTCTAGAATTTTTTTTACAATTCTGTAACAGGGTCTCACAGTCATAAATATATATATATATATATATATATATATATATATATATATATATAAGTTGATAGTGACATCAACACCAAGTGCTGCCAGTCTGTTTCATGCTTTGAACCATTAAACAGATTGTTAGTACTTGCAGTTGACCTCGTCTTTTAGATTTGCATATGCTCTATCTTTGATATTGAGCACTTTTACATTATATATATATATATATATATATATATATATATATATATATATATATATATATTAGATTAGTTGGTCACACTACCTTGGTTTCAACCTTTTGGCGTCATCAGTCGTTATAAGCAAAAAAAAAACTAAAAACACTGTCTATAACAACTGACAATGCCAAAAGGTTGAAACCAAGGTAGTGTGATTGGCTGATCTCCTAATTTTTTTAAATTTAAAAGCTTTGCATGTTAAATTTTTATTTTCTTTATATGTTTATTGAGCACTTTTTAATACAACTTTCCCGGTCTCATTCAACTCTGACCAATAACTGTTTTATATATATATATATATATGCAGGGTGTCCATAAAGTCTCTTTACAATTTAAGAAATTTATTACAAAAGCAAATGAACAGACAAATATGTGGAAATTGTTACAAAATGAAGAGTAGATATTGAAGCTTTTTTAACTAATTTAATACACCGATATATTGGCACCATTAGTTGCATGAGGCACATCAAAACAGTACTCAATTTCTTGGCATGATCGCTGCAGCATAGCCTCATTAATGGTGGCAATGGCATCGGTGATCTTTTGCTTTAGATCAGTGAGTTTCCATATTTTCTTCAATACACAATATCTTTAACACAACCCTATAAAAAGAAGTCCAAGTCTGGTGAATGAGGTTGCGAGGGAATTGGGCCTTCTTTATCCATTTTCAAGAGGGGTTTGTTTTAGATGGTAATTTCTCTTGTTTTCACTATCCTCGTGGGCCTGGAGAGCCACCAGGATATGCAAGAAGTCCATAAAATCTCTTTATAATTTAAAAAAAAATATTACAAAAGTAAATGAATAAACAAATATGTGGAAATTGTTACAAAATGAAGAGTAGATATTGAAGATTTTTTAACTAATTTAATCCACCTCTATATGGGCACCATTACTTGCATGAAGACATCAAGATATTACTCGATTTCTTACCATGTTCACCATAGCATAGCCTCATTAATGGTGGCAATGTCATCGGTGATCTTTTGCTTTAAATCAGTGATGTCCCATATCATTGTTCAATACATGATATCTTTAACATAGCCCCATAGAAAGAAGTCCAGGGGAGTGATATCTGGTGAATGAGGTGGCCAAGGAATTGTGCCATCCCTTCCAATCCACCAGTCTGGAAATGTTAGTGGTTCATTTAGCAGTAGCCCTTTTATCAACAGGATACCTGAAATACACAAAAGCAACATGATTAAAAACTTTGATAAGCTATTGAGTACATAGAACAAATCTGATTAAGATATCTCATCAACTGCCATTGTAAGATATTTTTTTAAATTATAAAGTGATTTTATGGACACACACACATATATATATATATAATGATGGCAGTCAACTTTTTAGACAATTATGACCATTGCTGACAAGTTAAATCTCTGGTTATGGTTTAATTAATGAATTCAGAGTTGTCCTTTTCCTAGACTGGTTGCCAACCATAGCTAGGGAGCCCCATCTGCTTTGCTACTTATTTCATTGCTGGAGATGGAATAAGATGAATTTATATCTTTCTCAAGGGTATTTGAATGTAACAAACTCGATTGAAATTCAAACTCGGCTCTCCCATTTCTCATTTCTGTTATCCATTACACCACCTGCACACCCACCAACATAAGATGTTAAGATGTCAGCAATGCCTGTGCTGAGATAATAGTCTCCACAATGAATCAATCTAACAATAATGATTCGTTTTTATTTAAGGGATGAAGCCAGGACTTTCGTTTAAACTTGTACCCAACCTCAAATTGAACGTTGCAGTAACTCAGATTTTACCTCTGACATATTTCCTCTGTTCAGCCAGAAGACCTGAGATTGCGTATCATCGGTCAGTTACCGAATGTCATGACCCTGAATGGCTCTTCAATCATAGAGAGTGAGAGAGATGCAGCTGAGAGCCTCTTGACTACCGACCTGATATGTGCATCTTTACTGGAAACCCACAGCCATGTTGATCACTCTGAACCCCGCATTCTCAGCATATGGAACATGGCTCAGATACTCACTTGTACCAGTTTGAACCGACCAGGAATGTTGACTGAAGCTGATCCAATGTGTTTCTCAAAGGTAATGTCATCAGTATTTCAACAGATAAAAATTATTTATGTGTTATATTTTTGTATTATTTTATTCTTACAGGAATCATTTCCATCATTTTTTTTTTTGATCACTTCATCCCAAGCAAGACAATAAAGCCACTAAGACAAAACGAGTTACTGTGTGTGAGAGTATGAGAAGAAGAAAAATATTACCATAATTCCCCACGTATAATACGCTTTTTTTTTTTAAATAATAAGCAAAATTAGTGGTGTGTATTATGCACAGCCACAAAAAAATCTTTAAAAAATTGCCGTTTCATAGGTAGATTTCAGTTGCAAACTGACTACTTACCACAAACAAAAATTTGACACATTCAGCGATTGCATCCCCATAAGGATGTCAAATGCAATTATATTTACCTAACAATACTTACAAATGTAAAATAAGAATTATGATAAAACTAAATTAGAATAATATTATTCTATGTTTAAAAAATTTTTTTTTTAAATAAGAGTAGGAAACGTTGGACATAATGAAATTGGAGAGGTATAATTTATAGGGTTTGATTACCAAACAAGGGGTGCATATTATGCATGAATAGAAGCATTTTCCCAAACTTCCAGTACAATTTCAGGGGTACGTATTATGGATGAAGGCGTATTATACATAAGGAATTATCGTATTAAAGATAGAGAACAATAAACAAACAGGAAATAAGAAGACAGAAAATAACGATTGACCATGCATTTAAATTTTTGAGTATCAAAGTTGATTGGAAAGCAAGAAGCCAGAATTACATAAGTAGAAAGTGCAAGAGAAGAAACTTACAGCATAGACGTCACGGTTATATGTAACCAACTATAAAATGATGAGACCTAACTGCCAATCTAGTACTAAACTTAAATTCGTAAAGTCAAGATAAAGAGGTAAGCTTATCAGAACATTTACCATGATAGTAATTTATAGAAAAAGCACAGGGAATCTACATTATGATGGTGGGAAGTTTTTAAAGCTGAGATGCCAGGTCAGAACTGATAATATTGCATATTCTTCATTGAAGTTTATCAAGAATCTTTAAATACATAGCACAAGCACCAGACTAAATGTGACAGCAATATTCAATGCATGTATGCATGGTTGACTTATAAATGTATGAAAGATTCTCATAAAAAAAATTGTCTGGCATGACACAGTGAACCAACTTTCCTAGCAGTTTCTTAGCAAATGATTCAATATAATCTTTCCATTTCATGACAGTGGAACACATTAGCCTAAAAAGTTGCGATGAGTCACTCTTCTGGAGGTTAGCATCAGCCATGCTGATGGAAGGCAAAAAAGGTTCCCTAAGAAATTGTGCCTCTTAGATTTTCTACTATCAAATATGAAATAAAAATGAAAAGACATTTCATAAGTGAAATGATCATACTATTCCAACTTACTTATAAGACTATAAAATTACAACTCCTTGTCATGCATAGTAACCCTTCAGATAAAAACTCTCTTGTAAGCACTTGCTATGACAACCTTCTAGTAACGATAATGAGACTATTATTAAGTGCCTTCAGGATGTGAGAAATCATGGCTCTAAACAGCCTCCTGTCCTCTGTAACAAAGTTTTTCCTTTTGTTAAGCCTACCACCCTCTGTTCTGCTATCCATTCACGCAAACTTATCAGGTAGTTGGCCTACTGCTTCCTCCTCATCTCTCTTGCCTTCACTCTGTCCTGTGAGTTTCAAATTCTCCAAGACTTCCTTTTTTTATGTTTCCAAAAGAATTTTAGTTGTCTCTTTTTGATTTTGAGTATAAGCATCTCTTTTGTTTCCATTTCTCTCAAGACTTCTTCATAGCATATGCACTACATTCATAATATTCTCAGCATCCTTCTGTAAAACCACATTTCTGTTGTCTCCCGTATTCTCTTCACCTGTAAGGAAATTGTCCAGCATTCAATGCTATATTGGAGAATTGATATTACATAACAGTTCAGCACTTTTATCTTTGTGTTTAATGAATTTTTTCTGTTCCTATTACTTTGCTTAGCTTTTGGAAGGCACTTTTGCTATTCCAAAACGCATCCAGGAGGATACAATTACAACACCCTGCTATTATGGATCTCTACAAAGCAGATTGATCCTCCCATTACAACTCCCTAGAAAGCATATTAAGCTTCCTATCACATGACCCTATTAATAGGGTTAACCCAAGTAATAAAATTCTCCATTGAAGCAGATAAATCCTATTGTTATGACTTTCTAGTAGTTGAAATTTCTAGGGCACATAATGGGGAAAGAGGGCTTGGAAAATTTGATACTCATGGGACAGATTAAAGCTTAGAGAAACAAAAGAAATCAATGCATAGACTCCTGAGAGAGCTTGGGTAAATGAATGGCAGAACAGGGTTTAGGAGAGATAAAAAAGACAGAGCTACAAAGAACAAGAAATTGTGGAGAGCCCTGATTGCTAATGTCCTGCTGAAAGTCCACAGCACATAAAAAAGAAGTAAGGATATGGAGCCTACTATTATATGAGAGATATGGACCCTGTTATTACAGCTCTCTACTTTCCTGTATTGTACGAACAACATCATCAATAATAAAAATGAAAGTTATCCGGAGTGATAGAAATGTGTCATTCAGATCAAATATTTATCAATGGTTACCTCAATGTACTTGTAAAATTGTGAATCATGGACCTTGACCGCAGATATGAAGACATCAGAGATGAGAGATGCTTTTATAAACTCCTTTGCATTTCCTACAAAGACTATGTCGCCAATGAAGGAACTAGAAACAAAATCAGGCAAGCTATTGGGTAATATCATGACCCAAGTTCAGTAATGAGCCAAAAACTAAAATAGTATCAAAATGATGACAAACAGGTGTTGCGGTGCTTATCAGAAAATCGTGCAAGGAGGCTGATGGAGAGGCAGGCAGAAAAAATGATAGGTAAGAGATGAGGGTCTTAGTGATCATCATCATTACTGGTTTTCCCCATAGAGCAGCATTTCTCAACCCTAAGGTTCCGCAAATGATCCCCAAAAGTTCCGCGGGAACAGTTGAGATAAGCTAGTGAACTTTTGACTTTTTATTTAATTTTTTTGTGTAAATAAAAACTCACTGATGAACTATTATAAACGGACAGTGTGAATTTTATTTAGCATTACCAAAAAATTTGACAAAAAAGTATTAATTTTTCCTTAAACCGGTTATTCAAAAATATATACTATGAAAATAAAATGAGAAAGATATGGTATATAATTTTGTTTTTGCACAGGGTTTCCTTGAAATATGAAATTTATTTTAAGGGTTCTGCAAGGGTAAAAATGTTGTGAAGCACTGCTATAGCGGCTTTAATTACACATTCAAATTAATCAGTTTCTTTTTGACAAACCTATATATATATATACATCCTGCTATTATGGATCTCTACAAAGCAGATTGATCCTCCCATTTACCTGATACATTTTTCAGTATTGTTATCAGTGCCTTATTTGGATCAAACCTACATGGACGGTTCATTACCTTTTTCTTTGAGACATCTTCTGCAATGGATGAGCAGGTTGTTTTGCTCACATGATATCTTTTTGAAATTCTTCAACATTGATCTTTAGGAGCCAGCTGATTTAATGATTTAATCCTGGGTATGATGATCAACTACATCTGGCAGCAAGGTCTCTGGAAGTTTTCAGGAGTGTGGAACCACCTTTTAATTGCTGTTGTTCCCAGGTTCACATTGGCCGGGGATGGTAGCACTTGTTAGAGTTTCAGCTATGGGCAAATAATGAACCCCCAAACAAAACACTATGAAAGTATAAAAATACATTTTTATATAAAAAAAATTACCAAGAATACATATGTATAGTAAAATTACCATCAACACAATTTTAAAGCAAAATGACCAAAAATACTTTTATAATAGAATGACCAACAATACATTTTATCTGTTGTTGAAGGCACAGAATTTCGTTCAAAATATATTTAATTGAGGCCATAAAATTCTGTTCAAAATATTTAGATTTCAACATTAAATAACCCCTAGAGGTCGAAATGTTGCTAAACAAAATCAACCAAACAACCAACATGAAAGAACTCTTTCATGACATTAACCCATATAATATCCAACAATTACTTAAAGAAATAAAACTGTATTCCAAAATATAACTTCAACAAAGCTACACCATAAAACACATATATTACCACCTCTAGTAATCATGTCCACAGAAACATGCACAAAATCTGAATATCATTCGCCATGTATTCAACAAGCAGAATAACATATATCATATTTTTACTAGTTTGTTGTGTAGGAATATGTAACATAGGCCTAGTTTAAGGTATATAAAACAAACGACAACATAAATATATGAAAAGTTCAAACAAAACAAAAAGTCTTTGTATAAAAACACTTGTATATGTATATTTTATATTCAAAATTATTAATACAAGATTTACATATATCTACTTACAAAAGACTTGGTAACAAAAACAATATAAATTTTGTACTTATCTGTCTGTTTGTCACAAGCCTGAAATTGCGCTTCTTGTTACTATAACTTTAAGGAGCAAAAAGAGGAAGATTGACTTTCCTGCTTAATAATGTCTCATGCAGATCTCATTAGATCACATGATCACATGAATATCTATAATTACTTTTTATTGCTATTTTTTGTTTGGTCAAGGGGAGATAACTTTTTGTTGCTTGCTACAACTTCAAGACTCCCAAGAAAATTAAATTGAATCATTTAATGAGTAATATAGAATAATTAAGATAATATTATTCAGGCCATCAATCTGTGTCAGATCACGTGGTCAGAAATAACAGATAAGCTGCTGTAGATTGATAGATCAACCTCTTCTCTACCTAGGGGTTATTTAGTAACACTTTTATTACTAAAGCCATTATTATCTCCAAAAAAGAATAAAATTGCATACAAAATAATTAGATTAATTAACTCCTAGGTGTTGATATGGTACTAAACAAAAACAACCAACCATCGGTGAAGCCCTGATGACAGACAAATGAAAACCTGTCAGTTATTTCTTACAGTTTTTCCTCTTTTGTTTTTGTATTACCATTTACTGTGACTGTGTTTTCATTTGTCTAATTTCCTTTTCTCTTTTTTTAATGTCTGTCTTTATATAATTTAATATTACCTACAATTACATATATTCTTTTTACTTATCTGCAGATAACATCAGTAAATCTTCACTTTCTGATATAAATCTTTCATCTAAACAGTGGACACATTCTGACTCACTTGAAGTTTCTGGAGTTGTACGCTTTGGCCTTCTTCAGGTAGTTGGAATGTCGAACTGAACCCTTTATTTCATAGGGGTAGACTGTTCTAGTTCCATGTGCCATGTTTAATAGATGTCAATTATCAGTTATCACCTGTTAATTCCCCTCTGCCTTAACCGGGTATTGAACTCATACTCTTTGGATCCTGTCACTGGATCTAACTAACGCCTTTATCCACTGTGTCATGTGTCCTTGAGGACATTTGTTTATGAATTTCTGGGTATTATAAACCTAATGTCTTCAACAACCTTTTTTCACCAGTGCTCATATTGCAATTTTTGCTGTTATCATTGCATGTTTTTACCAGAGTTCATATTGCAATTTTTGTTGTTATTATCGCTTTTCTCTGGCACTCCTTATTACTAGTTCCCATATTGTATTCATTTCTATGCTTGGTCGGCTCATGAGATTTTTGTGGCCTAGCATATATGCTGATTCCTTAAGGGTTCAGTTCAACATTTCAACCACCTGAAGAAGGCCAGAGCATACAATGGCCGAAACATAATAAATATGGCGACAAAGATTAGGACAATAGTCCGAATGATGTAAATAATGTACCTCATCTCAGAAATATAGACAGTAACTTTTTTGTTTAAACAAAAGGAATGGCTGTTTTCTCTCAGTGCAGTTTGTTCTTTTAGTATAAATATACATGTGCCAATATATTATGGATACATGTGTATTTGTTTTGCTCATTTCCACCTCCTTTCATTTAGTCGTTGGGTAGATTATTTTAATTCCTCGATCAAGTTCCCAAGAGAGAGGAATGAAAACCGGTCAGATTTTCTTTTTCTTTTCATATTGTCATTTTATGTGGTTCTTATATATTTTTTTCTTTTCTATCTTCTTGTACCTTTTTTTTTAAAAGTCCTTTTCTATGGCATTGGTTACATTTTGTACCTCTGATAAAATTTATATATCAAGTGATGCTTTCATCGAATTCATTTAACCAGTACAGTGAAAAGATTCTGAGAGAATCAGAGGACATCTTTTATTCTTTTTTCTTTTAAAATATGTCTGCTTTTATAAATTGAAATAAGATTTAAACTTTTATCATCGTCTTTTAATATTACCTACAGTTACATATATTCTTTTTATTTATCTGTAGACAACATCAGTAAATATTAACTTTATAATGTAAATCTTTCTAATAAAAATTTAGACACATTCTGATTCGCTTAAAGGTTCTTGAGATTGTTTGCATTAAATCTGATGAGAGTGGAAGGAAAACCGGTCAGCTCTTTCCAATATTTTTCTTCATATTGCTATTTATTGTGTCTGTATTTTCTCTTGTCCAATTTTCTATTTTTCTTTATGTGGTAACCGAGGAAAGGTTACTGAATTGAGGACACATGGCACAGTGGATAAAGGCGTTGGTTAGATCCAGTGACAGACCCAAAGAAGGTGAGTTCAATACCTGGTTAAGGCAGTGGAGAACTTTCAGAGGGAAAATTAGCAGGAGATAACTGATAACTGACATCCATCAAACATGGCACGTGGAACTAGAACAGTCTACCCCCAGTGATCGAAATAAAGGGTTCATTTCAAATTCCAACCAATAAGAAGGCGGAGCGCGTGCCGGCCCGAAAACGTTCAACTGACAAATATGGCGACAAAGATGAGGACAATAGTCCGACTAATGTAAATACTGTACGTAATATCTCATCTCAGAAATATAGACAGACTCTTAATGTTTAGTATAGTGCATAGAAAAAATTCGCAGTGTGAGATAGGCAAGAAGTAAGGCATGTAGCAACATCAGCACGGCAAAGGGCACTCCTTTAAAGGCAAGGAAGGGCAAAAATATTTTAAGTCAAGTAATAATGATTGCTGTATGAGTCGTATGATTTTTGAATCAAGCATGGGCAATGCCGGGCCATGCTGCTAGTTTCTATTAAATCGAGAGTGCCTTCTTTGTGTAAAGAAAAGAAATGGTTGTTTTCTCTCAGTACGATGCATTCTTTTTTGTGTCAATATATTATGGATACCTGTGTGTTTCTTATCCTCATTTTCCCCTCCTTTCGTTTAGTCATAGGTAGAGTATTTTAATTCCTTTTTTTTGTATTACCATTTATTGTGGTTGTGTTTACTTTTCTCCAATTTCCTCCCCCACTTTTTTTTAAATATGTTTATTTTTATAGCATTGAATGAAATGTTTTAATATTACCTACAATTAAATATATTCTTTTTATTTATCTGCAGATAACATCCGTAAATCTTGACTATTGTCAGTTATCTGACTTGTCTTACCTTTGTAGACTTGATCAGTTAAAATGGATTTCTCTCAACGGAAATTACTTGACAACTTTAAAAGTAAGTTTATTTGCCTTTCTATCTAGCGCATATCTTGCTTACTTTTTATACTAAAGTTCATCCAATACCTGGTTCGAGAGCCACTCAAAGTAGAGGATTACTTTTAAAATGTTCATGATGAATGAGGTGTATGGTATAAATGGACTGTTTCTTATATTTCTTCAACTGCCCCTCTTACATATGCTATACTTACTGTAACTGCATAGTCGGTATCTCTAGGATACATCCTATTATTCTTGAATTTATCTTCATTTTTTAATATTAAAATTAATGCAATATAAAGCTCAAGAGTAACTCAAGGTAGAGGTTTGCTGACTGAATGCAAGAAGAAGTGATAGGAAGTTAAAATTATGAGGATAAGTGGGATAGATAATGGTTGACCCTTGACTTGAAGAAATAAAAAAAATTATTGTGTTCCAGGAAGCATTCACATAGGAATCTGTTCCACAAAATAGCAGTTCTTAGTGTTGGGGGAAGCTGTCTGAGTGGAATTGTCTCCTTACAATTGGAATATGTAGGAAATGTGGATGATTCAACTCCATGGGTGCATTGCATAGCATGACCTAACTGTAAAGGTCCAAACTGAATGGATCACATCTGTGTATTTACCATGAAAATAGTTAAAGAATAGCAATAGACTTGAAACATTGTATTTTGTGAGAAAGCTGCTGAAGAGTGGGAAATAATTAATCACCCACATGGCAGCATAAAACAATTTTGAAGGTTGTCAAGGTTAACAAGTGAACATTGAGCAGCTCCAGCTCAGATATGGCAGCAATACTCCATTTTTGGTTTAATCTAGCTCTTGTAAGGGTGAATGGTGACACAAGTACCTGCAATGGGGAGAAACATTTTTAGGAAATGACTGGTTACTTCATTGTATTCTTTTTATATCTGCATGAGATGTTGTATATGTAGTTTTTAGTAACAATTTTGGTAATAACAAAAGCAGCAGAAACAATAAAAAAAATTAGTTCTGTATTCTGAACAATTGGATCAGGTAAAAATATTTTAATGAAAAAATTTACAAATTTTTCATTTAGCTGCAGAAAACCCAACGTCGGACAATTCCAATTTGTGATGTCGTTAAGCGAGAGATTGACAAATCATTTGCTTTTTAACTGATATTCTTTTTTATTTTTCTAACTTTGTAATAATCTCACTAAGACATCTTCTTTATGAAACAGCTTCATATTGTTTTGTTGGTGGGGGGGATACTATAATTAAAGAATTCTAATTATGTAAAATGATAAAAGGCCAAAAGTGATTTATTTACTCGTTTAATTCAGGACCTGCATACCTGTAGCCAACTTGAGGAGATATCAGCATCTGATAATTGTATTGATCATATTGGAGACTTATCTCACCTGATCAACCTACAACGGTTACATTTGGGCCACAATTTTATACATACATTGAAAGGGTGTGGACTTGAGCAGCTCTCACATTTGACCTACCTCTCCCTAGAGAGCAACTTCATCCAAAATCTTGATGGATTCCAGGAATTGTCATCTTTGTGCCAGCTCTACATTGGACACAACCAGATTGTCTATTCAGGGGAAGTAATTCTTATCAAAGTAAGTAAACAATATCAATATTTTTGCTTTTATTTACTGAATAAATGAAAAGAAGTGAATGAATAAATAAATGATCATATTGGTTCATCAACAGATTAGGATTAGGAAATACCTCAATGCTCCCCCCCCAAAAAAAAAGTGATGTATGGTTTTGTTTATTAAATTAGCTGGGAGATGAAGGAGCAATTGGATGGGGCAGAATTCCTGTCTATCTCTAGTAATTGACAACCAAAATATTTTGGTCTTTGATAAGTGTGGGCTGGGAGCTACAATTTATGGCTTTTTCTAATTAAGCTGGCAGGAGGAAGGGAGGAGTTAAAGCTCCATAATAGAGGAACAATTTTGCCAGTTAGCAGCAGTTCATCCTAATCAGTGCTATGGAGAACAGACCTTATCTGACATATTTCATTTTCTATGTTCCCTAGTCTCTAATAGTATCCATTCTGTCTCAATGTTGAAGCACATATATAAACCAGAATCATTCCTTCAACAATTTTTTGGAACCATGACTTTTCAACAACAGAGTTACGTTTTGGTTGCTCCACCATTTCTGCATCCAGTCACAGCAATCACCTGAGAAATAGCATTTAAGACCTAACCAGATGCTGGTCCAAGATGCAATGCAAGAAAAGATGAATTCAAAAGTGTTGACTCTAGTTGAGACTATTTTGAGCAGAGAGTGTGAATAAGATTTTGTTTTATCTTGGAAAAAATTGCTGTTTTAATACATTAAAAAGCTTTTTGGTGAAGCACAAGCCTATGAGTGCTAGTCACATTTCAAATGTGAGGAAATGTTACTTCATGCCAAGCACATCCAATCTTTTCCATTTGTCTTTATTCATATATATATATATATACACACACACACACACACACATACAGAGTGCAATGGATAAATTGTTGTCTAAATTATGCAAAAATGAAAATAATGCTGACATCTCTTTTCAATAGATATATTTACCAAAATTACACAAAAATATCTTGGAAAACTAAAGAGTAAATTTATTCAATAAAATCATCATTGGCTTGAACCACCGCCTCCAGGTAACTTCAAAATCTCCTGCATATCTTCTGGACAGTCTCCTTTTTAAGTTGGTGAATGCTACCATAATTCTTGGCTTCAGTTCATCTTTGATGATAATGCATAATAATCAAGGGTGTTGCAGTTGTTGAGAGTTAAGGGCCAGAAAGGGTTGACGTGGTTGCAGAAATAGTCTGACAGCTGTGACTGGGTTCTTCTGCTTATCTGGCATGGTGCAGAGTTCTGTTCTAGCAGTCACCCTCTTGACCCAGGGCAGCACTACCTCCTCAAGGCCTTGATGTTGAGTCTGAGACCCTCACCAACAAATTTGGATGTACTTTTCGTATCAGAATAATCAGAGTGAGTTTTCTGAGCTGCCCTACCTTCGTAATCACAATTAGACTCATCCAACACTTTCTGAATCCTCTGCACTGTCATCAGCTTGACACCAAAATATTCTGAAATGTTAGTATTGGAGCCAATCACACCCTCCATGTATGTATACATATATATATATATATATATATATATATATATATATATACACACACAAATATATATATGGACAGATTCTTTTTCTTTTTTTTTTAAATTTAATAAAAATTCGATAGACAGAACTTGTCCATATTATTTAACAAAACATTTTGAGAATATATATATATATATATATATATATATATATATATATATATATATATATTTTTTTAATAATAATAATAATACTCAGTTGGAAAAACTTGATAGCACAACTTATAGATATGTCAAAACCAATTGGAACCCAAAAAAAAAATTGAAAAAAAAAAAAAAAAGAAGTAAAAACATATGAACAGGGTGAAACAAATCATCCAGTGCCTAAAGTCTTTAGTCCAAAGAAAAAAACCTAAGCAAGTAGTAAACCTAAAACATAGACTGCTCAATACGCTAAGGAGAGCAGGATAAATAAAATAAATCCTAAAGAGCCAGAGTAACCTGCCTAGCTTTCCCTGATGATCCGTTTAGGTGAAACCTAGGTAGGTTACTCTGGCTTTTTAGGATTTATTTTATATATATATATATGCCATATTTAGTGGATATGTTTGAGTAGATATCTCTGTTTTTTTTTAAACTATGATTTTTGTCTAAACAATATGGTTTTTGTCTACGTGTTTGGGTTTTTTTTTTAGATGTGCCCTTTGGCTGGGTTTCACATTATGTCTCCCTTATGTAGTGGAAACCACCATATAGCCTTTAGACAACTCAGCGATGAAGGACATTTACAGGGAAGCAAAACTTAATTACCCTATTCAAGGAATGCAATTCTCTAATTAAGATCTCTTGAAGACCATATCTGCTAACTTTATTTTCATCTTCAAAATGCAAACAAAGTAATCTCTAAAGAATTAATGGATTTTTATATGAAAACCTTATTAGCGTTACAAAATTTAATTTTAGCAAAATGAAGAGACAATTAAAATGGACAAAAAAAGAAAATGAATACGGTATTTGGTAATATGAAAAAGAGAAAAGAGAAAATAATTCCAAGAATAAAAGAAAATAACAGAATGAGTTAACTGGTTATCACTCCTCAGGTTTTTATCTATTATTTGACATTATTTTTATTACCACTATAACTGTTATGTTTAGTGGATACACATATTTGAGTGGGCATTTCTGTTTTTTAATATTTGATGTCTATTTATATTTATAATTTTGATGCTTTATGCAATTTCTTTTTTCTGTTTTTTTAATCTGAACAGAACTTGAAGAATCTCCTGATTGTAGATTTTAGAAACAACTCAATGACAAAGGAAACTGTGAATTATAGACTTTATGTCATCTTTCACTTGAAAGGACTTCAGATTCTGGACGGGGAAACTGTGGTAAATTTTCTCTTTAAACTGACTGATTCTCTTTTTTAGACATGCCCCAGTAAATCTGTTTTTAGCCCCACATACCAATCTGTGTTTTCTTTACCAATACCAACTCACAACTACTATGTCACCAATTTCACAAGCCGCCAACACTTTAATGCGTTCGGCTCTATTGACTCTGACGTGGATATGCGATGGTGTAATGGGTAGCAGCTCTGAAATGGGGAAATTTGAGAACTGAGTTTAAATTCCACTTGAGGTCATTATATTCACCTATGCACAAATACCCATGGGAAAGGCATGAATCCATCTATTCTCTCCCCGGCTGTGGGTAAATAGCAGGACAGACAAGACTCTATTGGCTTGGTTGGCAACTGGTCTAGGCGAAAGAAAATTCAAACCAGCCTGGAGAGGGTTTGGCTCCATCAGGTCATCTTGTTCAAGACACACCACTAGTGCCATGTCTGCATTACATGTGATACCCCTACAACCCAAAATGGTTTATGGGACCTCATGATTGTGATTGTCTCTGATGGTTATCTGGATCAACAGAAGAATGGAGGGCACAATGGCTAAAATATGATAATAACAACAATGATGAGGATATAAGTGCAAATGTAAAAAATAACTCAATTACATTTATAGTTCTTCACACTTGAGTATTTTGACATTTGAGTGTCTTCATAATTAATGGATACACTTGGAAAGAGAGAATATTTCCAGGTTCCAGTTCCCCATTATAGGCATTAGTTAATTCATGACACCTCAACACAATGTAAGGAAGGACCTGAATGGCTGAAAGAAAGGAATGACTCATATACATTGTTCTTAAATAGATTTTATATAATCCTGCCATACAAGATATTATATATAAATATATCTCTGTGATCACACTCTTCGTCCACAACATATTCGCCAAATGACCAATCGACCCCATGCTGTGATTTGCTTTTTTTTTTTTTAAGATGATGACTTTAGTGCCATGTCTGCATTACATGTGATACCCCTACAACCCAAAATGGTTTATGGGACCTCATGATTGTGATTGTCTCTGATGGTTATCTGGATCAACAGAAGAATGGAGGGCACAATGGCTAAAATATGATAATAACAACAATGATGAGGATATAAGTGCAAATGTAAAAAATAACTCAATTACATTTATAGTTCTTCACACTTGAGTATTTTGACATTTGAGTGTCTTCATAATTAATGGATACACTTGGAAAGAGAGAATATTTCCAGGTTCCAGTTCCCCATTATAGGCATTAGTTAATTCATGACACCTCAACACAATGTAAGGAAGGACCTGAATGGCTGAAAGAAAGGAATGACTCATATACATTGTTCTTAAATAGATTTTATATAATCCTGCCATACAAGATATTATATATAAATATATCTCTGTGATCACACTCTTCGTCCACAACATATTCGCCAAATGACCAATCGACCCCATGCTGTGATTTGCTTTTTTTTTTTAAGATGATGACTTTTCGGTGTTAGCCTAAATTGCCAAAGTCGGAGTATGCTCACAAAGGGTTTGAAATTGTGGAAAGACTCACTCAGACACCCCAAATATAACAATAGTCATTCTTTGATAAAAGAAGCTTAATTGGTTTGACAATATTTCTGAGGAGTGGCAGTGCATGCAACATTGGGGCTTGACGTGATGGTCATATGATGGTCTGTACACTCTGGTGACCCCCTCCCACACACACACACTTCTTTCTTAGAAGTCTTCTTTTATATAAGTGGTCACACTGCCTAAAGAAAAAGCATTTTAAAAGTATATATAAATATATATAAAAATATAAAAAATAGAGATGAGAAAAATAACTGCACACTATAAAGTGGTGGTTTAAAAAGTATAACAAAATAAAGAACTTTTTGTTTTTATTCATTTCACCTGATGCAAGGCAATAATGCCACTAAGATGCAAGGGGTTACTGATTGTGAAAGAAAATGAAAAGACATAAATGTGGAGAAAGGACAATAAAAGAACAAGATTCAGGAAGCCAGTCAATTATGATTGGCATTGCATTTAAATTTTTGAAGATCGTATAGGGTAGGGATGCAAGAAACCAGAAGAGATTTGCACAGGCGAGAAATGCAAGAAAAGAAACTATTAGAATAAAACTTACGGTTGCATCTAGCTAGTTCAACAGTAAAATGGTGAGACCTTGTTGCAAGTCTAGTAATACATTTAAATTCATGCAGTCAAGGTACGAAGGAGGAGAGTTCATTAGTACAACAGCCATGAAAATATTTATAGAAAAGACAGATGGAAGCCACATCACAGTGTTGAGAAAGTGATTGGAGTTGTAATGCCAGGCAGATTGAAACCAAGTAGCACATATCTCTTGTTTTTCTACACAATCAAAACAGAATAGTTCATTCTTTATGAGGGATTGCAAGAAGTTAAACTTCTATCATCCCATCTAGCCAAATCCCTGTCTTACAAACATTTCTCTTAATAATAATTTAAAAATAATTGCAGATGATGTTATTTTATTTATGGTAACTGGAAATTTTTGTTTCCATTGTTTGATACTCTGCATCTGAAAAAAATGGTGCTTTTATCAAGATCAACTTCCCTTCTTGCACTTTTGGCTCAGGGACATTCAAATAATTTTAAGCCCAAACACCAGGGCCCTTCCACTCAGACAGTACCTCTCCTTCGAGAGAGGGCTTACCACCTAAGGCGTCTCCAAAAAGGGAAGTGCCAAAGGGGCTTAGACAGTTTTCCAACGGTATTACGGCCAAACTCACTTTAAACCTTGACCTTGTGTCACAATCAGTAGCAGCAAGGGCATGCTTAATAATAAACACTACTCGGCTTTTTAGCTGAGATCAAAGTGTAGTATCTGTTCTCATCAGTTTCATCTGATACTCTCTTTCAACTTCTTATTTATGTGGTACTGGCATGGCGTAATGGTCGTGTGAACTACTAAAAGGAGAGAAAAACACAATTATAATAGGATAAATAAGAGAATTAATATAAGGAATAGGTAGGCCATCTTTATGGATGGACTTCAATCTTTGGTTGGGAAGAGAAAACAAATATGCAACACAATCATAATTTCTAACATTTACAGAGATTTACTTAACAAGGCACATGTAATGATTTTGCCATTCAACAGTATTTATAAATACACAGGATATTTATTAGAACCCAGCAACTTTGGTTAAATCTAAATAGCTGTACAAAGTTTGTAAAACAAAATTCTATTAGTGTTCATCCTCATCAGTCACATGACCAGGTGTGGTTGTACCTGACCAGTTCCCTTCACATATCTGGGTTAAAAAACAGAGATATATTCATTCATGTGTAATGTGCCCTGGGCAAGTAGACCTGGTAGAATCCATTCCTCTCCAGGTCAAACCATAATGTCACAAACATGTGGCCATTGATTCCTTCAAGGGAAGCCTCCACCCAGGCTGTTGACTTCAGTCTAGGAAAACCTTCTGCCCAATGATGTCCTGTCATAATCACACTGGCTGTGTATAGAGTTATAGGTCCCAGTCTACTTCCTTGTGTTAGATGGTCATTGACCCTACAAGAAGATTTATCTGCCCTTTAACAGGTCTTGCTTTTACTCTTGTTAGGTGTTTAGTTACACCTCTCACCAGAAAAGTCTGGTGATGATACCAGTCACTAATAAATTGACCATGCAGTATTTAATAGTGATATGTGGTACCAGTGGCACTGACAGAGTGACCTGACATAATCTTTTTGTGTTAGTAATTGTTATCATGCTGACAAATCTGTGTATTGTTTTCTCTTCCCAACCATTGTTGAAGTACATCCATAAAGATTCATTGGTCAGGATGAAGTCACCTGGGTCATGTGACAGCCACTTAGTGATGTCACTTCATACAGTGACAAAAGTGGCAGTCAGTCAGTTTCCAGAAGTCAAACTGAGCAATTGTTTTTTTTAGCATTGGTGAGGCAAGCTGCACCACAAGAAAGCTGGCAAGGGGAGGTTAAATCTGCCTTCCCCCAAGCAAGCACCTACCATGTGGTGCAGCCTACAAGCTCATAGTGCCATTTCCCTTTCAAAATATCTTTCCCAGATAGAGAAAAAAAATGATCTTCAGCTTACAGTCATCATGTTGGGAAAAAACCCAAGACTTGCCATTTCCCTATTTGCAGAATATGTGCTCGAGAGAGACATAGCCAATAAATCCGGAATACTAAATATGGCTTCTCCAGAAACGCAAAAGAATGACAATATTATATGTAAGGCCATATGTTTTGTTCTCTTTTCACACTGCTTGTTTTCTCTGCATGGGACAGATGTAAATATGTACATATAATTTGGTGTACAACTTAGTAGCATATGACTCTCTCTGAGAAAGAAGTATGTTTGCCATTCCTTTTCTTTCAGCTATTCTGTTCAGTCTGTGAAATATGGTGTTATTATATCATGAATATAATAATGCCAATAACAGAAGAAATGCAAATGAGAGAATAAACCTTTCTTCCATAATTCACCCTTTATCAGTTGACATATTATTTACTACCATTAATCATAGCGGTTCTTTAGTGACGGTAAACATAGTAGCAGTAGCAGCCCTAAAATAAAACTTAGCAGCAGCTGTTGAATATAAAATCATGGGAACCCTAAAGTAACTCTCATTCTTCTGGGTTTTCCTCTTTCAAACTGGTGTCATGAACTTTCCATGCCGAAGCTAAAAGAGCTGTGAATGCTACACACATAAAACACACTACAAAGTACACTGTAACATATTCATGAACATTTTGTTGAGTATAAAATTTACATCTGACTCTTGTTTTAAACTTTCCTTTTGTGAACTTGTCTAATAAAATGTTCTCCTGCATTGCAAATCAGTTGGTCAGTTATTTTGTGCATGTACTCTTTTCATCACCATTATTTCGTGTACTATAAAATGTTCCTGTAAGAAAACTTATGCATTTAAATTGAAGTAGCTAATCACTAAAGTTCTTTATAATTTTAAAAGTTCAAGTTAATTAAAAATGTGCTGTGCCCTATATTTTCTTATAATAAATTATTATAATGATAAATTATTTTAAAAATTCAAATTAATTAGGTATGTGCAATGTTTTGTAAAAGATTTATTGATAGAATTTTGATTGAAATTTTGATAGCTTGGCTGTTTATTTGCTTGAAGGATGAATGAAGAGAAATAATTTTATTTCTGCTTTTTCATCAGGATTCTACAGAAATCATCGAAGCTAAAGATATGTTTGGAGGACGGCTAACATCAGACTTCATCTCGGAACGTCTTCACGGATGTACCAGTCATGATTTGAGAGAACTGAACTTACCAAATTGTAGTTTACGAACTGTTGACTTGGGAAATGGTGACATCTATGGAAATTTGACAAGGTAGGGATCACTTTTCTTTTCAAAGTTAAATCTAAGAAAAAATCATCATTATAAATGTGCTATATTTACATATACAATACATTGTAAAATGTACTCATCAATGTCTTTCTTAAAATTTTGTTATGGAATCTGAAAACTTTGCTTAAATTGATTCCATTTCAGAAGGGTTGAAGTCATGTAAAACCTTGGTTTTATTTTCCTCTGATATCACTAAATTATAATATGTTTGCCAGGAACCGACATAAGAAATTAAACTAACCATTTGTAGAGGGGTTTATTTTCTGTGGAAATATGAAAAAGGAATAGCCTACTTGAAACAGAAATCGCAATTTTGAAAAGGACATTTTTCTAACAGATTTGCCAACTGCCATTTTAATTTTCTACTATGTTTGCCTTTCTTAACTCACTCATCCGACAGACATCAAAGGATAAATCTGTAATGTTTTAATACGTCCCCCCCCCTTACCTACTGTATCCCTACAGGTTACAGTATTTAGAAACCAAGGTTTACGAAGTTTGCTTGATTTAATGAAAAAATTTTCCCTTTTTGTTTTATCCTTTCTTTTTCCTATCACACATGGTGACAGAGGTGGGAGCAGTTTGTCATTTCAGAAAGCCAAATTTTCAAAAATGTTGTTTAATAATTTCAATAAAGTGACCAAACAATAATGTAGTGGTGATATTTTTCTGTAGGTTTTGCCACTTTCACTTAATTCTTATTTAGGATTGTAACATTCTTTGTAACGGTTGTCTCAGATACTCATCACTTTAGATTAAAGGCTGAAATACGAAGCTGGACCAACTTATCCAATGGGTGGATATTCCAGCGAGTAAAATTTTTTCATTTTCCTTTTATTTTCTTGTTTAAATAACATTTATATATTATTACACTTTCTCACAAAGTATTATAATGAAGCAAAAACATAAATCTATACTGAAAACAGGGGAAAAACAGAATTTCCTAAAACCTGAAATGGAATTAAGGAAAATTTGTCCTTCTAGTGACTTTATTGTCTTACTTGGGGGTGAAATGATTAAAAAAGAAAGTTAAAATTTCAAACTTAAAATTTAAATCTTGCTTGAAATTTAGAATTAAAGCATACAGTCTTATTTAATTAATTTTATTGTCAGTTATACATTTAAGGAATGGCAACCAACAACCAAGGAGAAAGAAATTCCAATGAAAAAACCTAAATTTATGGATATGACCACTATTATTCCACTTGGTTTGTTGGCCAGCATGGTTATGCTCTCACTGCATCCCAAGTGAAAAATTTTCTTCACATCTTGTCTGGTGCGTCTGCTATATATTTAGAGATTCTTGATAAAATCCAAAGAAGAATCTGCAATATTATTGGTCCTGACTTAGTATCTCAGCTTCAGTCACTTTCCAATTGCCATAACATAACTTCCCTGTGTCGTTCTTATAAATGTTTTTATGGTAACTGTTCTGATGAGCTTTTCTTTTTGGTATCTTGACTTTACAAATTTAAGTGTAGGACTGACAGTTAGGTCTCATTTTACAGTTGAAATGGCTGTGGATGTAACTGTAAATTCTATGCTAATTGTTTCTTTTCTTGCACTTTTTGCATGTCAACTTGTTTTCTTATCAACTACAATCTTCAAAAATTTAAATTCAATGTCAGTGATCATCCTCTGTCTCCTTGAAACCTGTTCTTTTATTGTCCTCAATATAGTAAAATGACAAGAGCATGAAATGAGAATAACTTCTGGTTGTCAGACATTCTCTAGCAGTTGGTGCCTGTCTCAGATAGGCCCTATAGAACCAACAAATATGGAATCTTGTCCATAATCTTCATCAATATAGTCAAACCATGATGTAATCATATCTATAATTTATGCTTTTACTTGAAATATTCAGCCTTTATTTTTTAAAATCGTTTAAGTGATCAATCCGCTGAAATGGAAGGAGTTACAGAAAGTGAAAGAAACTGAAAAAAAAAAAACATTATTGTTGAGAAAGGACATTAAAAGAACAGATTCCAGAAGACAAGATAATAATTGATGTTAGGAAAGCAAGAAGTTAGAAGAGAGTTCCAAAAGGTGGGAAAAGAAATTACTAGAGTGGAACTTGTGGTTACATATAGCGCTACCAATGTAATACCATGCTTAATTTCGTGAAGTTGTGGTACCAGAGAGGAAAGTTCATCAGAACAAATGGCATAAAAATATTTATAGAAGGCACAGAGTGAAGAAACGTTACGGCTGTGGAAAACTAATTTAAGCAGTTCAAGACTAGACATTGCTTTTTTGGTGGGGGGGATTTTTTCAAGAATCTTGAGATACATAGCAGAAGCACCAGACCAGAGATTGTAGCCTGTGTATATTTATTTTCATTATTGCATATGTGTATGTACCAGACAACTGTGAGGTATTGATAAGAAAATGAATACACAGTGGTATTTACAACTTCATCTGGACAATACGTATCAAGACTACTTTTTTTTTGTTTTTTTTATATATAGCAGCAAGAGAGAATTTTAATCAGAGTTATAAATTATTAAGGTTTCCTTTTTCTTCTTTTTTTTTCCACCTGTTCTATTCAGCATCAATTTGGAACATAATCACCTTACATCTCTCGGAGGCTTGCTCTACTTACACAATCTCAAGGTAAGTCTGACTAAAAACTAAACATTTGTCAAAAATTTCTGTCTGAATTTCTGGCATGAGGAGTTAATATTATTTACACATGGACAACTGATCCCCATCATTGTTGTTGTTCTCTGACCTTCATCAAGTGTTTGTAAATCCTAGTAACCTTCAGGGAAATTCAAACTGACCTCTTTATTTAATCTATGGAGGTAGATTGTTCTCTTTCTACTGATGATGTCTAGGGATATCTTGTCTAGTTCTTACTTTGTACTGAGCAGTTACTGCACACCACTTGCTTTCCATGGAGTCTACTGCCAAATAATAAGCAGCTAATGGAACACCATGATATCACAGGTAGGATTTCTTACACAGATACATGAAAACTTCCATATACTAATCATTGTGTATAAAGAGAAACATAAATAATCCTGATTCTGTATCTAGTGCTTGTCCTGAAAATGTTCAGTCATCTTGAGAACTGGATATGTGAACTTAATGTAAATTAGCAAACAATTGGAGGTGGCCTTATTGTGCATGCACTCTCCCATGTGGTTACACAGTCAGAAGAGAGATAGCATTGAGTGAGTTTGTGTACTGCTTGGCAGTTATATTCACAAAGTGAGTAGGTTCTTCATAACATTACATTATAGTCTGGTGATAGAAAAAAAAAATAATCCTGATTCTGTATCTGGTGCTTGTCCTGAAAATGTTCAGTCATCTTGAGAAGTGGATATTTTGTACATTGTTGTCTTGTGTATTTTAAGTGCTCTGATCTTGACAATAATCAAGAGTTGACTAAAAGCAAACTATGTTAGGACAGGATATACAGTCATTGAATCCAAACAATCATTCTATTGAATAAAAGCAGAAAAAGTAAAAAGTAAAAATTGCTTATTATATTCGTTTCCATTAGTTGTACCCTTCAGCCTTCTTCAAGTGTGTGTGTCATTGTACTTGATAACCTTCTTGGAATTCTGAACCAAACCTTTTATTCAATCCTCACAGGTTGGGTGTTCTCATTGCACTTTCCATGTTATGGGGAGATAATTCATATCAGTTAATACTCATCAGTCTTATTCATCTTTTTTCATTTCATAAAGACATATTGTCCAGTGGATTAAAATGTTTGATAAAAACATATCTGGTTCCCTGGCATTTATTGGTTCAGTCCCTGGGTCTGGTAGCACTGAAAAGTCACATACACTGGTTTATTGGAAGAAACAGTTAAGTGATAAAAAGCTAAATAAGACTGGAAACCAATCAGAGGAGACTTTGTTGTGCACATGTGAATAGGCACTCTCCTGTGAAGTTACTCAGTCAGCCGTAATATTGAGTGAACCTTTGTATTATGTCACTTCTTCATTTACAGTGGCATCTACAGTGACATTTCATGCAGGATAGAATCATTTAAGTCCCCCTCCACCAGTTTAGGTTTCAATTCTCGTAATTTCTGGCTCTTCACAGAGTTAAAATTGCCATCATTTCAGACTATGAACAAGATGAAGGAGAATGTAACCAAGCAGCTGATCCTGGATGAAGTGGAAGGGATGCTGGGATAATTTTGTGAGGTCACAAAGGAAATACTTTGAAAGGAAACTTAAGTTCCATTGTCCTCGGCTATTCTTTCTTGAATATTAAATGACTGAATCCTTTCTGATCTTGTGTATGTGGATGTTTGTTGTAGATTGATAGTCAGTTAGCCATTGCTATTGTAGCAAGTTCTTTCATTGCTGGTTTCTCTTTTATAGCTGCCTTATGCCAGAGTAGCACTAAAGTTGGTAAACAGCTTTTTAAAAGGTTTGATTTTCCCTTTAATGCAGGTATTATGTCTGAATAACAACAGAATTGAGTCAATATTTCCTCGACAAAAGTGGGGAAAACAAAAATCCAACCCAGCCAATGGAGATTCTGAAGACTCCCATGATGGAGACATGGATAATGGTAACTGCAGAATTCTCTTGAAACTTGAAGTTCTACATCTTGGGTGAGATTCTTCTGGATATTTTTTGAAAACATTAGCATCCACTACTTTTGTCCTGAACAAATATTACATTGCAACAATTATCAAAATTCTCTTGTTCTTTTTAGGATTGAACTTTATTTCTCAGTTTACCTTTCACCCAAGCATTGCTAGTGCTTCTGCTATGTATTTAGAGATTCTTGAAAAAATCCAAAGAATCAATATGGACCTGGAATCTCAGTTTCAGACACTTTCTAATTTTTCTACATGCTTCACTGTGACTTTCTATAAATATTTTCATGGTAATTGTTCTGATGAACTTCCCTATTTGGTACCTAGACTTCATGAACTTAAGCACAGCACTAGATTGGCAGATAGGTCTTAACGTTTTGCAGTTGAAATTGCCAGATGTAACCATAAATTCTATGCTAAAAAAAGTTATAACATATGGTGAAAAATGTCACATTAAAATCCAAAGATGCACTGGAATATTAAAAAATTCCTTCCAAAAGATAAATATATTATTAAGAAGCAGGACCTTAGTTACAGTTTCTGGAAGAATGCACATTATCTTGCATGATCAACAGTCAGAACAAGGCCAGTATGCTCAAACCCTCAGTCATGATGACTTGTGACTTTGTATTAGCACAACCATCAACAGCTCCCAAATAGTTCAGTCTACCCAATTTTGTGCACAAAGCTTGGGTCAACCCGTGATATTGTTTTCAGACACTTTTCAAAGATTCTGCACACTGAGATCACCTCCCCAAGCCAATAATATCAAGATACCTTCATGATTAATTGACCATGATGAGATTTGAGCCCAGGTCTCATTGTTGAAAAGTGAACATTCTAACTACTCAGACACTTGCGCAATATTTTTCAATAAATATACTTACATATTAAAATATATATTTGAAGCCATATAAATAAATCTGCCATTTTACACAATTACTACACAAATAAGATTTTAAGAAAAGGAACCCAAACTTAACGATAATTATTAAATATGCATCCACTTTTGGGGAACTGCGCACTTCTCTCTGGGCTTTTGAACAGGAATAGATTGGTTGTGATTGTTTTTGTTTAGCAGCATATCAACACCTCTGTGGGTTATTTAATGTTGAAATCTAAGTATTTTGGATGCAATTTTATTTTATTTTATGAGATAATAATGGTTTAGGAATACAAGTCATACTAATTAACCCATAGATGGGGGAGAAAGAGGGATTCATACTTTTTCCAAGAGTATTTGCATGTAAGTCAATATAACAAACCCAACTGGAATTGGAACTCAGTTCTCCAATTAACAATTCCGAGTCATTATCCATTACACCAGGGTTGGGCAACCTTTTGAAGAGAGTAGGCCAAACAGCTATGCAGTGTCTCAGAGGAGGGAAATTGTATCAAATGTACTATAATAAATTGTGTTGGCCTCAGACTGCTCTGTCCAGAAGGCTGCCTTAGTCTGGAGGTTTAAAGAAAAAACAGCAAAGTTAATCTTATATTATTTACACAAGGTTCCTTATTTTACTGCAGGAATAACAGGATAACAACTAACAAAAAAAAAAAACAGAAGGAAAATTCCTTAATACGGTTAAGTTGGCAAGTTGGACAACCATGCTTCTTAGGCCAGATGTCACCTGGGAGTTGGGCATTGTCGACCCCTGCATTACACCATCCGCAAATCCAAGCTTACTGCACCTGGTATTCCCAAGCGGGCATCCATCTAGGTATTGACCAGGCTTGATATTGCTTAACTTTGGTGATCATACAAGAACCAATGTTTCAGTATGATATGACCATAAACCAACAGTAATATTATAAATTAATTGATTTAAAATATGTTTTTTTTTCCCTACACAGTTCCAACCATGTTTCAAAAATAGAAGCTAAAAACCCTGAATTTAATTTTGCAATTAAATTAAAAGCATTAGTTCCATAAACCAACAGTAATAGAGTTTCATGTTTAGGATTGGGTTTTCCAATCCTACCAAAAAGCTTACAGTTTTAGAAAATTAAATGAATCACCCATTGTAGTGTCATGCCTTGGTTTTTGATTGATTTGTTTTTTATAGCTTATCAACCTTTTGCAGGTTATTTAAAGCCAGAAAATATTTTTAGATTTTAAGAATTACTTTTTTGAGATATTAATGATTTTTACTGATGCACAATCAACTAATTAATCCATAGCTGGGGGAGAAGAGGTGGATTCATACCTTTTCCAAGTGAATATAACAAACCCAACTGTAATTTAAACTTGGATCTCTAATTTCCAATTACAAGCTGTTATTTATTACCCCACCAGCACATCCAAACTTACACCTGGTATTTCAATGCTGTCACTCATCTAGGTACAGTCCAGGCTTAATATTGCTTTACTTTAATGATCAGGCAAGAATCTATTGTGCCTTTTAGATGCTACTTTTTTGGGTGATCACTGTGGCTGGATGCAGCTGGTGAGATCAGAAAGTGACCCTGATAACAAAAAACAGTTGAAGGAATCATCCTGGTTCATACATAATTTTCAACAGCAAGACAGTATCTGCTGTTAGATTATGAAGAAAGTTTTTTTTTTTTTATTCCATGACCCATATGGTCGCAGGGACACCATGTGTATTGCAGCCACAGTAGAAGTGATGTTTCTTGGGCAAGATAGCCTGACAGAGCCCAACCCTCTCCAGGCTGGTTTTGAATTCAGAGTTTTTCCTTCTCCTAGACTGGTTGCCACCCAAGGTTATAGAACCCAGTCTGTCCTGCTATTTACCCATAACTGGGGGGAGAAGAAAAAGATTCATACCTTTCCCAAGGGTTTTAGCACGTAAGTGAATGTAATGGATCCAACTGGAATTTGAACTTGGCTCTCTGATTCCTCAATCTGAGCCACTATCCATTACAAAAACTGTGCCTTTTAGATACTGCTTTTTGAGTGATCACTGTGGCTGGGTGCAGCTGGCAGGATCAAAAAGTGACCCTGATACCAAAAAACACTTAAAGGAATCATTGTGGTTCATACATAATTTTCAACAGCAAGACAGTATGGCTGCTGTTAGATTATAAGAAAAATAAAAAATGTCAAAGAGGGCCCTTCCTTGTCATACTAATAGAGGTGGACTAGCTAGCTAGCAATAATTAGAGAAAGTCGTAAATCCCAGGTCCCAGCCCCACATTTGTCTCAAACCAAAACTTTGGTTGAGACTGATTGGAGATATATAAATGTGATGCTGCCAAGTGATTTGATCCATCATGTCCAATTAAAGAGCCATTCTTCTACTCCCAGCTAAGTTAATGAGCACCATTGTCTCTCAATACACCGTCTCTGCTACCCACTGAGGAGTTTGGTCCTAAGCTATAATTGCTCTCTCAAAAAACACAAGTTTGTATTTCAATAAGTAGTTGCTAATATTGCTGAAAATAAATTATGTGGATCCCAGAAGCAATTTCTTATTTCAGTTTAGAATCCAGCTTCTCAATCAGTAACATTTTATCTTTCCTGTGTTTCATATTTGACAGGTATAACGAAATCCGGAGCCTTCCACAGCTTCAGTTGCATCGGCTGCCTTCTTTAAAGGCTTTATTTCTACAAGGTATGCCTATCTCTGTTTTCATTCACCTGCTTAAAGTTTGTCTGTAATGAAATCCTGTTCTTCACTCCCAGGGAAACCCTGGAATTTTATTTTTCCCTTCTTACTAATACCCCCACCCCAACCCCCCAAAAAGCATCCATTTTCTTGTCCAAATCTTATTTCAAAATAAAAAAAAATTTAATAAAGAAAAGTATTAAGTAATGCATAATGCAATCTTTTACACAATGTCAGGAAAATCCTGATACAAGTCTTACTAATTAATCCATAGTTGTGGGGAAGAGAAGTAAATTCATACCATTAGTAAGGTTATTTACGTCTAAGTAAATATATCAAACCCAACTGGAATTGGAACTCAGCTCTCCAAATTTCATTTCTGAACCCTTATGCATCCAAGCTTACTGCACCTAGTATTCACAGGTGGTCACCCACTTAGGTACTGACCAGGCTCGATATTGATTAATTTTGGTGATTAGATGAGTACTGGTATTTCAACAATGAGGAGAGACAACAATAAAAAGAACAAAATTCAAGGAGACAGATAATGAGGATGATGATGATTGATGTTGTATTTAAATTTCTGAAGATCAAAGTTGACTGGAAAGGCAATGAATGTGAGAGAAGAAATTATCAGACAAGAACTTCTGATTGCATCTAACTGTTGGTTCCAACCTATACTGGAATGACTGCAAAAAAACATTCCCCCCTCCCAGAATTCATCGACAAAACATCAGATGCATGCTGGGATTTCTCCCTAGCCAATAATAAGATAGGCCACTTCTTGGTTTCATCCTTCATATTTCTGTTCTTTCTTGTCTGTGATCATTTGTCTGTATCCCTTTTGTATGTTAAAACCATTCTTAGTTTAGGAACTTTTTTGCCTTATTACTCTTGCTTTGCTTTGCATATCTTGTTTGCTTAATATTATTTTTGCCCTGTTCTTCTCTTATTGTTTGTTGCAAACTTTATCAATTCTGTTTGTTGGGCATTTCTACCAATTACATTTAACCAGGACCAATTACTCTAGACTAGTAATTTCAACAGTAAAATGATAAGACCTAGCTGCCAATCTAGTACTATTCTTAAATTTATGAATATATCATTTGTGCGAGATACGAAAATTCAGAAGTTAGGAAAATGAACTTATGGAAAGCAGTATTGGTCAGCATTTAAACAGGTATCTTTCTCTTGCTTGACTGCAAAAAAAAAAAGTAATTTTTGTACAAGATAATCACTGACAATAAAAAAACATAAAAATCTTAAATACAAAAATTATGGAAAAATCTAAGATAACCTTCAATATCCTAGCTTAAATGGAAAAAAAGTTATTATATGTATTTTGTTTGAATTCAAAGAGAATTCTTTATTATGCATTGCTGGAAGCTGGACAAACAGTGAGTAATTGGCTGTTTTTCAATATATTTTTGTCATTTTTTTTTATTATTTCGCCCCAAGCAAGGCAATAAAGCCACTAAGATGCAAGGAGTTACTGATAGTGAAAGAATATGAGAAAAAGAAAAACATTATTAAGGAGAGGGAACAATAAAATAACGGGATTTAAGAGGATTTAAGAGGACAGAAGATAACAATTGACATTGCATTTGAATTTTTGAAGATCAAAGTTGACTGGAAAGCAAGAAGCTGGAAGAGAACTCCAAAAGCAAGAAGTGTGAGAGAAGAAACTGTTAACATAGAACTTACAGTTACATCAAGCCATTTCAGCTGTAAAATGATGAGATCTTGCTGCCAATCTAGTACTGCACTTAAATTTATAAATTCTACGTACCAAAGAGGGAAATTCATCAGAACAATTACCGTGAAAATATTTATGGAAGATGAAATCTACATTACAGTTTTGGGAAAGTGACTAAAGCTGAGATGCCAGGTCAATAGTGATAACATTGCAAATTCTTCTATAGATTTTATCAATAATCTCTAAATATATAGCAGAAGCATTAGACTACATGTCACAACAAAATTCAATGCATAGACGAATGAGAAACTTATATGGTAAAAAAATAATTTGTAAATTCTATGATTTATTTTATCTATTGATGTAGTAAAAATTCTAAGGCACCTGTTCCTGACCTATTTTCACTGAATTTGAAAATGTCATTCCTCGATTATCTTCCAAAATTATCTGACTCAAAAAGAGCATTGGGGAAGCGTAGTTTACAGAAATTTGAATCTGCTAATCTGTGGTTCTGGTTTTCCCTGAAACTCTAAAATTCACCCAAAAAGAGATTTGGATTTCCTCACAATCTGGTTAAGAAGCATTGTTGTAAAGGCATTCTACACACATGATTTGCTTGCCAAAAGCCCTGTCATGTTTCTCAAGATCGGTGTTTTTTTTTTCTTTCAGGCAATGATATCAGCAAGCTTGAAGGTCTGGAAGGCCTCAGAAATTTGGTAGAACTTGTTTTGGATGCTAACAAAGTGAAAACAATTTCACCTTTATCCTTTGTCCACCTTCACAACTTGACTGAACTTCACCTCGAAGAAAACAGACTTGTCAGCTTGGCAGGACTCAATTCTCTTTCAAAACTTGAACGGCTGTACCTGGGCAGTAATAAAATTCAGGCAAGTAATTTCACAATAACATATCTGTTGATGTCCACAACCACCTTGATAGGATGTCTCCTCTAATCATAAAAATATGTAACACAATTAAATCAAATATTTATTACAGCATTTACTCTTAAAACCAAAATGTCTGTGTACATATGCACTTTAGTTAGGAGGCCTATCATAGTTAGAATGTTTCTCTTGCAGGCTAATCTGTTGGTACTGGGAAAAACTTTTTGATAACTTCAAAATATTGTAAATTTCTAAGAATTGCAACCTTATATATTTTGCACCATATTTTCTGCCGATGGAACATTGTCCTTAATGGAGCCACTTGTATATCTAATTATCAATTTTTATAGTAAGGGTACTGAATGAGAGGGGGGAAATGTGACATGATCCCCTAAAAGACTGGATAAAAATCTGGTATTCACTTATTCACTTCTATTCACTTCACCTGTTGTAAACCCAAACTACCAATGACAGCCCTTTTTTTTCTCTTTTCCATTCACAATTCTCTCTCAATTGACTTTGTTTTCCCTCCTTGATTGGAGCTGGTGTGTCATCTCAGTAGGGTTGTTTAAGGTTTCTCAAAATCTTACAGTATTGGGATTAATGGCAGAGTCTAGTGGGGACCCCTATATATGTTGTGTACTATGGGCAGAACTGCACTACCCCGTCAAAAATTATGCAATTCCTGTCGAAGATTACATACTTCCCCAGTGAAGATTACACAATACTTCATAACCATGGTAGAGTTTTTCCTCTTTTGTCTGAGCGCTCGTTGGAACTCAGGCTGGACAAAAGAACTCCTTCAATGACATGTACAACACTATTGATAATTCTAACAAGAGGTTTATTAAATATAAGGCATACTGGATGAATAAAATATCTATTAGCTACTGCAGGAATGGTGATTTGGAGATTCTGGTTGCACCTATTAAAGTGATGCCCAGTCAACTCTTTGGTTATACGTGGGAGGTTTCTAATTATAACCGCTCAGGTAATGACCCTTTCATTGATGTCTCTCAATTCTTCTGTCATAGGAGATTTATAATCATAATCACTCAGGTAATGACCCTGTCATTGACGTTGTGTGTGTTGGTGTTTTCATACCAGCCCAGAAATTGCAGGTGTGCTCCTTAGTGACAACTTGGGAAATTCCAGGCCCACACAAAGATGCGGGGCATCTCCCCACTCTGATGACTCTCAGTGAACACATGATTGACATATATAGAGGAATCTTTCCTAATAATGATGATTGATGACTTCCTTTACCTACACAAAGATGGCAGACAATGGCAATTCCCAATGCCCGAATTCCACTATCTTCATCTCCCGTATGCTTGTCTCACCTGTGCCTAAAATCCAAAATAATGTCAGCAAAACTAATTTTTCATGAATGTCACACAAAGGAAAATAAACAAACCTGTCCCCAATCTTAGGTGCTAATCTTTATTTTTGGAGTGATATTTTTTTCTGGGTGGCCGACACAACTCCTCTATAGAAACCAGATGTTTTCCTGGCTCTTTGTCTAGAACAATTTAGATGCTATTTCGGTGACTACCCATTTTCCTTACTGATAAGGTATTGTAAACAATGTTTATCTATTTTCCCCAGACCGGCAACTCTGATGATACATTATTGGTCTCTTTCTTATTGGCGGGAAGTGTGGGAGGATTGAGAGTTTTGGTTTTGCACAATCTTATTGAATTCCATATTCTCCTTGGAACTATCCTTGATTTGATTTTATTATTTTAAAACATAATTTTTAGCGCATTTCGTTTTTAATTTTTTTTCACAACTTTTCCATCTGCTTTTCTGAGAATTTCAACAATTATCATCCAGTTTGTGGGTACATGATCGCTTCATTCAAATATCAAAGTTTGCATTAATATTTTTAATACTCATTTCTTAGAACTCTCAACACGTCATACTCAGTTAGTTACCTCCCCTGAAGCGGTGTCATGTGTTCACATACTCGGGACATAGATTTATATTTTGATAAGTTACAATGAGAGCACTCTTGAGAATTTTCCTTCTGAGTAAATTACTTTTCTCTTTTGATGAATGTGGCATTTTTTATATCAAAATTGTGATTGAATTTATCTTGTCTCTTTTTATTCATTTTGTTCTACAGATACACTCTATCTGAAAATATTTACATACACACACACATATATATATATATATATATAAAGTATATTTATGGAAAGTAGAAAATATATATATATATATATATAGGGAGAGACAAAACTGAAACTAAAATGATCTTGGCTCAAACCATTTTTCAAAATTTCACCAAATGGCTCAACATCATATTTTTTTGTTGAGAAGAGCTTCTTGGTCTCATTGTGCGTGTGTGTCTAATGATTGTTTAAGGCATGAAGCTGATAGTCATCCTACTCTACAGTATTGATTTCTATGTCCACACTGTTTATATCTATAGATGCTCTATCACTCTTTTCCCATAAATATAATAAATTTTAAACAATTTACAAATTTATAATTTATTTATATATATATATATATATATATATATATATATATATATATATATATATATATATATATATATATAGGTGGTATGAAACTATATATATCATTTTTGCCAATACAAACATTTTGTTGTTCTTGTTCTTTGCAGGAAATTGCTGAATTTGAACACTTAACGTCTTTGAGTTGTTTATCTGATATATCCCTGATAAACAACCCTGTAAGTAAAAATTCTTAATGAATAAAAATCATATTTCATTTGCACATACCTTTAAATAAGTTTTAAAATTCCCCTCACTAAAAAGTTCTTTTATAGTAGCAGCACACCAACCTCGATGGGTTATTTAATGCTGAAATCTAAATATTTTGAACACAATTTTATGGCCTCAACTAAATATATTTTGAATGCAATTGTATACCTTCAACTACAGATAAAATGTATTGTTGGTCATTTTACTATAAATATGAATTGTTGGTTATTTTTTTTATATAAAAATGGATTGCTGGTATTATAACTATAAAATGTATTTTTATACTTTCATAGTGTTTTGTTTTTTGTTTGAAAGTTCACTATTTTGTCAATAGTTGGGACCCTAACAGGTGCTACCACCTTGGGTTAGGGTGGACCTGGGAACAACAGCAATTAAGAGGTGATACCACGCTCCTCAAAACCTCCCAACCTTGCTGCCAGAATGGTAGACCTGGGAAGCAGAGCAATTAAGAGGTGGTTCCACTCTCCTCAAAACCTTCAATCTCCCGATCAGAGGCCTTGCTGCCACATGTACACATGTACGTAGTGTAAGAGTTATCAACAAATATCCTTAGAAAAGGTATGAATCCATCTCTTTTATCCTCAGCTATTAGTTAAATAGCACAGCAGACTGGGATCTCTAGCCACCGTTGCCAACCAATCTAGAAGAAAGACAGCTCTGAATTCAAAACCCTAGCCAACTGAAACTGTATAAAGATGGTTAGATACGGAGTGCAGATAATGTGTGTGCAAAACAAAAACATGATAGCTTTTAACAACTATAGATGATCCTGCTGGAAAGCAAATATCCAGAATTGTGTTTGCTAATGGATTTTATGACCTGAAGTACTACCAAATGTTATGTGTACTTGAGAAAGGCTGAAGAGAATTTCAGCCAAAAGGTTGTATTAAAAACTGACCTGCAAAGATTTTGATACCAAAGTTATTGAACTAGCATCAAAACAACAAAATTTACAAAATTAAACCCATTCTAGGAAAATGGTATCATGGTCTCAGACTTTCTCAGAAGGAAGAATTTGTCCTGTCAAGAATCAGAATAGAACACACCTATCGCTCACTCATTTTCTTAAAAAATGAATATCCTCAGGAATACACTACATGTCAGGAGGCATATACTGTAAAACATATTTTCACTGATTGTAGTAACCTTGCCTATATACATCAACAATTTTATGATATGACCTTTTCAAGAAGATAAAAATAGTGACTATTCTAGCTTACTTGAATGATGTGGGTCTATATCACAAATTATAGCATGAAATAACTCTGTTCTAAAGGCATAACATGTGAGTGATGAAACCAACAACCCAAAGGATTGTTTACAAGCCATGTATATAATTAAAAAGAAATCTTTTTGGCATTAAATAACCAACAGAGTTGATATGCTGCTAAAAAGGAAAACAATCAATGAGTGAAAATGCTTCATCTCAGCATTTCAAACAAAGTTTTGTAAAATGTCTTTTTGATGAAAATTTGTGCTCTAATGTGTGTTTATTGCAGGTGTCAAAAAAGATGCAAATGCGGTACATCTTAATTAACAACTTCCCACAACTGACAGCCATTAACAACATTGCAATCACAGACGAAGACTGTATAAAAGCAGAAGCATTTATGGCTGAACAAATAAGACAGGTGAGTTTCTATTTGAATTTCTGTGTTGATGCATTTATTATTTACAATTCTGGAGTGATCAGTTTTGTACTTAATGACAATAGAAAACCTATCCCCCACTTTATGTCCAGTAGAATCTTATATGAATAAGTCAGTTATGAATTGAAAAGAAACATGATTGCCTAAGTGGGCATCACACATGTCATCTAAAGAAAGATATGGAAGCAGTGATGGCTTATACATGTCATTTGTGATTTAAAAGCTTTAAAAATATCAACTATGACATATCCATCAGTCAGTTATGTGCCATGTGGGATACACGCTTAGGTGATCATGTATCTTTCAATACATGACTGATGAGGCAGATTTTTTTCTCGCAGTAGGTTGCCATTTCTTTCTGTGGTAGACCAATTTCCATCCAAGGCTATAGAACCCAGTCTGTCCTGTTATTTTCCCATAGCTGGGGGGAGAAGAAGAGTATTCATACCTTTCCCAAGGGTAATAGCATGTAAGTGAATGTAATGGACATATCCAACAAGCAATCCACTTTGACTGAAGAAATTTTGAAAGAGATTATTGAATTAGATCCATATTTAAAAACTTAATGTGTCATGTTCTTCTCAAATGAATTGGAAAAACTGCAACGAAAGAATTTAGGTTCCTTGTGAGCTTTTGCTTGAGAAGTGAACACAACATTCCACAGTCCGTAGCCGTCTTTTAACCAGGAATGCTAGCTTTTCATATTTACAGATGATGAAAATGGGTTTCGCATGTCAGCAGAAGATAGCAACAACAAAAAATAAGAGACAGTGGTTATCATAAAATTAGAAATCAATACCAACCCCAAAATCAGAAAATCCATTCAGAGAAATTCTTGCTTTTTGTGTTTGATGAAATATGTAAGGTGTTATCTATTACAAGCAAATGGAACATAGAAGGACTATCATTGCAGACACTTCTTGCCAGCAGCTTGATTTGGTAAACATCAAAAGTGTCTCCAGCAGGACAATGCAAGGACATACTCTGCAAAACAAAAACAATAGAACAAAAATAATATCTTTATGGGGTGGGGAGGGTCTGTGTGTTTTGTTCAGATTCACCAGATTTAATACTTTGAGATTTTCAGTTCTTTTGATCAGTAAAACATTTCATAAGTCAAAAAACATTCAGAAACAAAAAAAAAACTGTAAACAGTCTCTTGGACTTTTTGTGGGGAAAGACTCAAATATCTTTAAACATGGAATCAAAAATTTGCTTTTCTTGTTGAGCTGTAGTAGTTGTAAATGAAGGAAATTACCTTTTTAATAAATAACATTTAAAGGAATTTAACTTACATTTACTTTTATCCTCTCTGGGAAAAATGTGATTACTTTTCAAACACCCTAATATTTAAATAAATTCATTTGTTTTTATATCTTTTCTGGTAAAATGTAATTCAGTCAGTCAGTTAATGTCATATGTGATACATGCTTGGACAATCATATCTCTTTCAATTCATGGCTGACTAGGCAGAAGATTTTCGCGCAGTAAGTTGCCGTTTCTTTTTCCAGTAGACTAGATGACAACCAAGGCTATAGGACCCAGTCTGTCCTACTATTCAACCCATGGCTGGGGGCAGAAGAGCTGGATTCATACTTTTCCCAATGAATATTTGTGTATGGTGAATGTAAATTTGGCTCTTCAGTTCCTCATTCTGAACAGATATCTGTTATGCCACAATACACATCTGTTATATGATTACTTTCCCTAATAACCTAATATTATAAATGCTTTTTGAATGTTGCTTTTGTTTTTTCTATAAACCTAAATTTTTTCTTTTTGTTTTACCAATTACAATACAGATCTTACAAAAGACAATTATTTTTATTCACACGATTTAAGATGAAACATTATTTCTTTCAGTCTAATTCAGCCACAGCAAGCCAAGCTATCATGCTGGATGGGGGTCTGCCATGTATTTCACAATGTCATCTTCAGGTCAGTTCGGTAAAGCCAACAACCATAAGTCTCTGCTCTCCAGCCATTGGCACGACATCCAACTCTATCACAGGACAAGACAGTCTTTATACACACCAGATAGACAAATGTAAGTATTATGGGAAATCCTCACATCAAGTATTGTTATGCTATTTACCATTCAGGTGATATGTTCGTCTTGCCTATTTTTTTTTGCATGTCCGCACGTTGAGAGCGTTTCTTTCAACAGAGAAAAACACTGGTGTTGTATAGCTCTCCCAGTTCCAAACCCACGCTGACTATTGGCTAATATCTGCCCAGTAACATTCATATGCAAATAGGCAGCACCACCTATTCTAAATAGAATGTTTTCTCTTAACAGCCCATTGTAGTTGAGGACGCAACTCCTGGAGCTTACTGCACCACATACAACCAACTCAAAGTCTTTTATCGGGCTCATCTGATTCTTTGTTACAGATGACTGCTTTCATCTTCCTAACCTAAACTTTGAAATTGACTATTGTTGTATGCTACATGCATTTTATGGCTACTGGGTGCGATGAGTAAATTGTCGCAATTTTTTATCTTTAATTTAACACATGTTCATTGTTTTTTTTTGTTTTTTTTGTTGACTACACAGTATAGTAGGGTCAGTTGGGCACCATCTGTGAGAAAAAGAGCACCATGATGCAATTCACTCCACCAGAAATTTGGAAACAGCATGCTAAGTTGCTTGGCATTTGCATCAGAAACTCCAGTGCAAACATTTCAGAATGTTTTGGTGTCAATCTGAGGAGAGTGCAGAGGATTTGAAAAGAATTGGATAAGTAATGGCGATTATGAAGGTGTTTGAAGTGATCACAAGTGATGGTGACGTTATGCTTCCATTCATCAAGAGGGTGGCTGCTGGAAGACTGTATGCCTGGCAGCAGGACTCTACACCAGAGGGAGTTACATAAAATTTAAAATTTGCCAGCCCTAAGATTACCATTAACCAGTAAAATAGATTGGGCAAAAAGAGCTAAAATTTGAAGGAAACTTTATGCAATAATGAGTTCATTTCATTATTATTATTAATGTTTAGAAGATATTATAAAACCCTTCAGGAAAAGAAAGTTCCTCTGATCTAAAGTGAGCGAGTAAATTAATTTTCACAAAGGCATGCAACCTTCAATTTTTAGGAGATTCTTTGAAATTCAGAAGGTAACCCATACTTTTGGCCTATAATGTATATATGTGTATATCTATATAAATCAATAGCTGCATCTACTGATAGGAAAGCTACACTTGGAAAATCACTATATTATGCCATGCTTCTTTTATCTGTTAACACAATACACCAAGACTTGTAGGTGTCCTGGGTATGATGATGAAATACATCCGTGTCCTGGGTATGATGATAAACTACATCTGTGTCCTGGATAAGACGATAAACTACGTCCAACAGCAAGACCTCTGATCAGGAGGTTTTGAGGAGTGTGGAACCACCTCTTAATTGCTGGTGTTCCCAGGTCCACTCTGACCCGGGGTGGTAGCACCTGTTAGGGTCCCATCTATGGGCAAATAGTTAACACTCAGAATACATCTGTGTCCTGGGTATGACGCTAATCTACATCCGTGTCCTGGGTAAGACAATAAACTATGTCCAACAGCAAGGCCTCTGATAATACGTTTTTGAAAAAAAAAAAAATAATATTACCAGCTATACGTTTTTGAAAAAATAATATTACCAGCTATACATTTTTGAGGAAAAAAATATTAACAGAAATAGATTTTTGACAAAAATATTACCAGGAAAAAAAAAAAAAGTTGTTGGCATTAAATGACCCATTGAGGTTGATATGCCGTAAAACAAAACAAACCAAACCAAAACTTGTAAGTTGTTTAATAAACGAGTCAGCTCTCATCCCATCATGTCACATTCACGTTTAATGAGGTACAGGTCTGGTGATTGTGCCGGCCAGGGATGTTGAATATCTTGCAGACCATGTTGAATAGGATGAGCAGCTAGAACAACGCATTGCCTTCCTGTTGCATGAATGGTAGCAGAATGGGTTGAACAATGTTCTGAATGAATATGATGTTGTTCAATGTGCACTTCACAAAGACCAAAGGTGAGGAAGAATTTTAACTTATGGCATCCCACATCATGATACCAGGGAATGGGCCTACCAGTTATAGGTGAATAGACTCTGGAAAATGTCACTCTCCATGTTTATGTCACACATGTAAATGATGATCATTTACATGAAGACAGAACTTATCTTACTCACTACAAAATGCCATTCAGATCCCTAGGTGACCTTCTCACAATACCATGTAGCTTGAAAGTCTAATAGTACACATGCCCATAGTTTTGTTGTAAAAGTCTATGTTGGTCCCAATAGTCTATGTTGACACTTCTGTGACTGTATTTGCTTTGATTTGTGCTGTGGACACCAATGCAGTCTGTCACTGCCACCCTTAAAAAAATGTGTTGATCTTTAATAGTGTCTGGCCCTCCAGAACCTGGTCTACAGGTATAGGAATGTTCATTTGGCAACTTGTGACAACATCAAAGCACCACCGCCATGTCATTCCAACATACTCAGGAATTCTCTGGAATGATAATTCAGAGTCTTGAATGCTAACACTCTGAACCCTTACTAACTGGACAAAAGAAGTACTTACACTGAACTCTTTTACCTCACTGAACATTTTTTGCAGCGTGACGCATTGTATAGACCTCAGATACAGACAGTGCACTGGTACCAGTGTTAGTATGTCCCAAGATGGCTGAAAACTTATTAACAGAATATCTACTAACCACTAGCATGCACATATGCTTTTTTGAAGGACAATGCCAATTTCAATTCGACCTCATTATGTGCATGCCAGCATGGATATACAATGCAATTTTTTAGCAAACCAAGTTAAAATTCCAGCTGCAACGATTTCTCTTCATTTTGCACTTACACCTTTGGAAAAGGTTTAAACCTGTCTCTTCTCCCTTCAACTATGGGTTAAACAGCAGGGGAGATTGACCTTGGAATACAAAACTATGGAAACTGAAATAAGAAAAACTTTCTTAAGAACAAACATAGTTTCTTCTGCGTTTATATGCTATGAACTTTGAATATGGTGATCATGGCTCTCCACAACTTCCTTTATGTTGCTCTAAGTAATTGTTACCCCTTTACCATCACTCTGTTCTGCCACTTATTCACTCAAACTCATTAAGTAGGATACTTTCTGTTTCCCCCTTACTTCTCTTGCCTTCAGTATATCCTATGAGGGTTAGATTTTCTGAGCCTTTTTCTTCATTATGTATCCCAGAAATTTCATCTGTCTCTTTCTGATTGTAAGTATCGGTTTCCTTATAGTTCAGATTTTCCATAAAACTTCCTCATTACTCACATGTTCTATCCATGGTATTCTCAGCATTTGTCGGTAGAACCACATTTCTGGCACGTCAAGTCTTTCCTTTAAAGTGACTCTCCAACACTCACTGCCATATTAGATAGCAGTTCTGCACTCTTTATTTCTAAGGACATTTTCCTATACCTTAATACTTTGCTTAATTTCTGAAAGGCATATTTGCTATTTCTATACATCTCTCTTTCTCAGTTTATTCATATATATATATAAGTCTGTTCATATCTATCTCATCTCAGTCTGTTCATATCTATCTCTATCTCTCAGTCTGTTCATATCTATCTCTATCTCTCAGTCTGTTCATATCTATCTATGTATCTATATGTTCCAGTAATTTCAGCTGTCTCTTTCTGATCGTAAGTATAAGTTTCCTTGTAGATCCAATTTTCCTTAAAACTTCCTCATTACTCACATGTTCTCTCCATTGTATTCTCAGCATTCATCAGTAGAACCACATTTCTGTCACATCAAGTCTCTTCTTCATCTGTGAAGAGACTATTTTATGCCAAAACATTTGATTTTAAAGACTAAACTTATAAACAAATGTATTACATTTTGTCTTCAATTTGTACTAATGTCCTTGTGAAAGACATGAACCCATTTCTTTCTATAGCTTAAATAGCAGGGTAGAATGGCCTTGGATAGCAACCAATCTGGGAGAAGGGCAATTTTGAATTCAAAACTGGTTATAGTCGGATAGTTGTTGACTAAACCTCCTCCACAATTCAATTTCAATATGAATGCAGGAGTTTGGTTAACATCTAGTAAGAATAAAAATAAGTCCTATGAAAGTATTGAAAAACACCAACAGTCAGTAGCCAGCTAAATAAAGATGGTATCCATATAAAAATCACTGTAGAAAAAAACAAAAAGAAACCACTCTACACTCATGCTAATGCACAGATTAGAGAGGAAGATGTGGAGATCTTTAATCATGCACATCTGAAGAGAAGTGACATATGAGAGAAAACTGCCTTAATTTCATGCACTCTTGATAAATGCTATTTTAGTGCACAAAAGAAAATAATGTTGGATTAAAAATGAAATCCATTAATTCCTCTGAAATTATTCTTGATAAAATAAGGAAATTATTTCCTATTTCTTTTAAAAATAGACAATTACAAAACAGGCATTAGATAATTCAAAGACTGAATAATTTTTTATCTTTTCCCTCTCCCTTAGCGAGAGAACCCTTTGATTTTGTTGAAAGAAGGAATGTTATGGACACTCTTATTTTTGTGGGGTGGACAGGTCCTACTAACATCATTCCTTCTTTTTCAGGGTCATCATCCCCATTTCATTTCATTGATTATATATATATATATATATATATATATATATATATATAGTCAAACCTAATGGGCCAGACAAACCTATCCAGGTTTCACCTAAGTGGATCGTCAGGGAAAGCTATTATACACAGTTTTACATATTGGGATTTTTAACACATGGGCTGGTTTTTTCCCAGTTGGCGCCCAATGTGTGTGTGAGGGTATTTTGGTGTATGAAAGATTAAATGATGACAAATAAATTCTTATGGTGAATATTGTAACAAATGAATGGGTCGTGAATCCGATTAGCTAGGTATAAGATAGCTAGTGATGACCAACCTTGACCAGTCTTTCCCCCTTTTTATTGGCCTTGTGCCACAATTACTGTATCAGTAATAAATCTTAGACAATTACAAAGCAGGAAAACTATCCAGTGTCAATTATTAGCCGTCTATATTTTTCTTCACAGCCACCAAACACCCTTTACCTGGGAACCGTCTACTATCGGTAACTTCATCTGTTCTGCCAAATGTCACTTTATCCAAGAATGGACCAATGCCAATATCAGATCATCCGCCAGAGGCTTCATATGCAACTTTGCAAGAATTTGGACATTCTTTATTAAAGTAAGCCAAACCTTTAAATAACATTCATCTAATATAAGTGGTCACTTTAACATGTTCATTGCTACTTTGAATATTTTTAATAGAGGCAGTCAGATTAATGCAGCAACTGCAATCTTAGATATTTAAACATATAGTGGTACAAAATAAGATCTGCCATTATTACTGATTTTCTTTACTATTTACTTACATTTTAATTTTTTAGTTGTTATTTATAGCAACTTTATTCAAACAGACTACAGCAGTAGCAGGTTTATGCAGACAATTTACAGTTTTTGCAACTTTAATCAGTCTACAGCAGCAACAACTTTACTCAGACAATTTTTTAAACTTCTTCAAGCATATTGAGAATGTGGAGTTGGATATTCTTATAAATTATTATTGTCATCTGATGGATACGAATTGTTCAGCAAATGTACAAACTTTGAAGAATCTATGAACATTTTAAAGAGATTTTGTCCAAGAAAAAAGTCAGATATATGCGAGGCATGTACTTGCAATCAGAACTCAACAGGCTGGAGAATCCTTGGATCAATGTCTTCATGCATTGAACATTCTGGTGAAGGACTGTAAATTCAAAGATGTTACCATTCAAGTTTACAAAGTGAAAGCTATTGGAGATACCTTTATTTCTGGGTTATCTGCACCTCCTATTCAGCAGAGATTTCTTGAAAACAAAACACTCACCCTCACAGAAGCTGGAAATGAAGCACGAAATGTGGAAAGGGCTATCCTAAATTCTGAAGCCTATTCTGCTAATACCCAAAAAAGTTATTGAACCGCATTACTCTCAGAATTCTGGACTAACACCTTAACTTCTCAACAAGAAGAAAATCAAAAGTAAAAAAATCCCTTTTAAAAGAAAGGGGCTTTTTCTGTGGAGGCACTAGGCACCCTAGAAGTAAGTGTCCAGCTCAAGGAACAAGTTGTTACAATTGCAATTTCACTAAAGTCTGCTGCATTACCCGTCATGGCCATGGTAACTACTGGGCTTCATGGAATTTGGAAAAAAAACAGTAAAATTCCGAATGAACAAACTTACCTTACTAGTAGATTTAGGAAGTAGTCAAATTTTTATTGACACCAAGATAGCTCAGTCTATGTGTTTGGACATTAGACCTACTAACTCTACTGTCAGCATGGCTTCGTCTAACTTGTTCTTAAAAACTATTGGAAAATGTAAAGCGAATCTTACAGTGGGTACAAAACTTAGAAAAAATTTAATTAATTCAAAATGAATAATTTATGTGCTGATATGATCCTTAGACAAGACTTTCAAGGCCTACACTGAAAAATAGAAATGTTATACGAGAGTGACAGATCACTTCTAAAGCTATGTGGACTAAGTAGTATGAGGATTTCACCTCCTCCTCTGTTTGAAAAACTATTGCCTGACTGTAGACCTATATCTGTGAAATCCCTACAATACTCTAGAGAAGAACAAGCCTTTATAAAGAAGGAAATAAAAAACCTGTTAGATTCAGATATCACTGAACCCAACGGATCCCTGTGAAGAGAGCAAGTAGTAGTAACTGCTGATGAGAAACGAAAAAAAATGTTTACTCATAGATTATTCAGAAATAATAAATCATTTGAACTTAAAAGATGCCTATCCTCTGCCTAAGATTACAACAATGGTTTCTGAAATAGCAAAGTATAGTCTGTACTCAAAACTAGACGTAAAAAGTGTATATCATCAAGTACGCCTATTGTAAAGCAGGCCACCCTTTTGAAGCCGATGAGACATTGCATAATTTCAAAATGATGCCATTTGGAATCACAAATGGAGTGGCTGGATTTCAAAGAATTTTGGATGGAATAATCAAAAAGGAAAATCCTGAAAGGAACATTTGCATATATAGATGATATGACCATTTCTGGTATTAATGAAAGAGAACCTGATACTAACTTGGCAAGATTTAAAGAACTGATTGAAAAGTACAGTCTCACCTTAAATGAAAATAAATTTTTTACAGAGTAATGAAAGTAAAACTTCTGGACTATGAAGTAAGTAAAGGGATCATTAGATCAGACTCTGAAAGGATGAGACCTCTACAAGAACTTCCTCCTCCGTGCAATATAAAAGCTCAGAGTAGAACTGTCAGAATGTTCGCTTACTACAGTCTTTGGATCCCAAACTATTCACTAAAAATTCACTAAAGGCTAAATAACAATCCTATATTCCCCTTACCTGCTAAAGGAGGCAGGCCTTTTGCATTCTGGTCCATAACTCTAAACCCCTCTGAACAGAACCACTCCCCAGTAGAGAAAGAAGCTAACACAATCATTGAATCAATCTGGGAATGGAGTCATTACCTGAAAGTTAAATATTTTATTCTTGTCACAGACCAAAAAGTCTATCCTACATTTTCATTAAGCATAAAGTTTCAAAGACTAAAAACGACAAAATTCATCGCTGACAAATTGAACTTTCCACTTACAAATATGGTATCAGGCATCAAAACCATCTACCCAGATGTGTTAACAAAGAGTATATTGTGCTTTTGTCATAAAAATATTGACCTTAAAGATTTAAATAATAACCTATGTTATTCTACAGTATCAAGAATGATGTTCATTATCAGGCTGAGAAATTTGCTCTATTCAATAGAACAAGTAAGGAAAATGACTGAAAAGTTGTAATGTGAGTGCCATAAAAAAGCCAAGATTTGAGAGAGGAGGAAGCAAATTAATCAAAGCCACTCAAACCAATGAAAGATTGAATATAGATTTCCTTCAAATTGAGGAGAAGACAAATATTTATTGACTATAATTGATGAATATAGTCATTTCCCTTTTGCTTTTGCGTGTAAGGACATGCTCACTACAAATGTATTGACTTGCTTAAGTAAATTATTTTGCATATTTAGTATGCCAAGTTATATACACTCTGATAGAGGACCTAGTTTTATGTCAGAGGTATTAAGGAAATTTTTTCAAGAGAAAGGAATAGCTACTAGTAGATCTACTGCATACAACCCACAGGGAAACAGTCAAGTGGAGAGACTGAACAGAACTCTGTGGAGGATGAACAAGTTAGCTGTAAAATCAAGACGTTTACCTGTGCATCAATGAAAAACGGTTTTATCTGATGCTTTCCACTACTTTGTTATTTCCAAATTCCTTCCTTACTGTTTACAGCCATGAATTATACTCCTAATGAACAGATGGTTCCTTACCCAAGAAAATCTACCTCTGGAAGATTTGTTCCTTTATGGTTGATGATTCCTGGAATGTCATGGTCCAAATACAAAATAAATAACATGACTGTCCAACGAACAGAATTAATAATATTTGCAATAGAAAGAAAGAGGAGCAAAAACAAAGTCAAGTTGTAAACCAACTTATTTTATTGACTAAGAAAAGTATCCCGGCATGCATTTTGTGGATTTTTTCCTATAAAAGCCGGTGTTTGAGTGGGGGGGATGATTTTTCAGTCTTTCCATATAGATTGGAAATCAACAGTGCTCATGAGAAACCATGTTCAGAACATCAAGTACAAATCTACTGTATGAGAATTTGAGCTGATTCAGGCAAATACAGATTATGCTCTTGTTAGGTTGCCAGATGGAAAAGAAAGTACTGTTACAATCCTCTCAAATAGCTCTATTCTAGATTCAGATAGAAATAACATACTAAAATCAAAATAAACTGTACCACAACCAATGTCCAGTGATTCAAATGAAGGAGCTGAACCAGGAACCTGTAACTTCCCTAACCCAAACACAGCAAAAATGCCCCCTCTCTAAGAACCTAAAACGATTTAGTATCAAACACAAAGAAAAAAAAATTAATTAAATTGGATAATTTTTTTTTTTTTTTTGAAAGTATATTCCTTTTCTTTTATCAAAATAAAGTATTCCAAATTTACATTGTCAAAAAACAAAAAAAAAAAGTGGTGGAGAATGTTTTATTCATATGCATATAAAAAGCAGTTGATACAGCTGGAAGCTAAACTAATCCTGACCTTGAAGACGAAACTACTAGAGAAATAGTAGTGAATACTTACTTCTGGCTAATTATAGTTTACAACACAGTTGCTGCAAATTTATTCAGTCTACAGCATTTGCAAGTTTTAAGATTGGAATGAAATATTAATAGAGACTACAGGGGAATCCTAGTTTCTAAGAGGGTAGTGTCATGAAGCTTGGCAAGTGCGAGGAGAGAAGGTAAGAAATAAATTATTAGTTGAAGGTCCTATTTTTTTTCCCTCACATTTCAACCTTTTTCGAGTGATGTTTGCCATCCGAAGTAATCTTCAAAATTCTTTTCTTCCACTCTCCACATCTTGAGCAAGAAAAATAATGAATTTCTTTTCTTTTTATTCCAGAACAAGAGATCATTCAATGGGACATCATTAAAGGTTTTTTTTTTAACGAAAAGCTTGTAAGAAAATCATGATTAGAATAAGTCCAGTGACCATATTGATCAAAACCAAAAGAGACTTTCGCTTCACTGATATCTAAAATGGTTTCATATAAATTCCAAGGAGGTGTGAACAATAAGGCAGTACACAAAATCAAGACCAGGCCTTTATAGGGCAAAAATTGTCGTCTTATCATAAATATAGTCTTATTTTAAATGTAAAAATGTAGTCTTATCATAAATACCACAATAAAAAAAATAAATATGCAATGACTTTATAGACTTGAAAAGAACTTTGAAACTATTCAATGTTTAAATACCTGTTAATTTACATAACTGTGGTCAGATTTATATGAAGTGATGTGTGTGTATGTACCTTACATGTATATATATATTCATAGATACTGGTATACAAACTCACACAAGTACACACATACCAGCCATATTCTCAGTCCACTGCAGGACTCAGTTATATGTTTTTCAGTATGACTTTAGTTTTAAGTTATGGTATATTTTTGAGATAAAGTGCGCAATATCAGAGATAGAGTGTATGTTATATATAAAAGTGAACATTGAAATCAACACGCAGAGGCAACAGTCTGTTTCACCCTAAATGCAATCATCAGGCCATATATGTAAGTTTATATATATATATATATATATATATATATATATATATGTTTCCTTAAAGACAACTGACAAAGTACTCCAATTAAGCTTTTTATTTAATTTTTCTGTTCATACAAGTGTTTTCTTTTCTGGACACAAAATGTGTTAAAAAGTTTAGAAATAATGGAAGCCCTAATACTAAAAAAGAAAAAGCCAACACTCAATAACATTAACTGCAAACATGGCCACAATGTACTGACCATGTTTGGAAAATAGAACATCTCTATAACTCTAGATACATACACACAACCATACATTCAGTCAAAAAGTAAAAATAAAATCATCCTTGTTAATGGCCAAAAGTACTCAGAAATGCAGAATATTTAGACAGTTTTTACACAGTTTGTGTCCAGAAAAGAAAATACTTGTATGAACACATGAAAAGTTAAATAAAAAGCTTAATCACAGTACCTTGTCTGTCATTTTTAACAAAACATGTATAAAAGAGGGATTGCTGCTTAAATATACATACATACTACTTACATATATATATATATATATATATATATATATATATATATATATGTGTGTGTGTGTATGTGTGGTATTTAGTGGAAAGTGCTCAAAACCATGATAAAGTTAATATGCGGTTGCATGGATAGTAATTTGTAATCCTGGGTTTCACTCTTTCACGGTCGCGAAAGCATGCAAGATCCAAATTTCAGAGAACCAATATTATGAATTTACATGTCCCTTAAGGAGCTGTGTATGTGATATGGCAGATCCCAGTTGCAAAATTTACAGTTGATAGGACCAATTGATGTAGCTTGTCAGAAGATATTACATGGAAATAGAGTAACAAGAACTTTGCAATGTTTCACCTATGAAAAAGAAGTTGTAGGGCAAAAAATAATTAATCACCCACAAAGCCACATAAATGCTTTTCAACTCTATCAAGACAGGCAAGTGAGGATTAGGCATCTCTAGCCCAGATATGGTTGCAATAATCCATTGTCGGACTGATCTGGTTCTTGTAAAAGACAGAGGATTAAAATTAGGTCAGCTCCTAATTAGCATATATTCCAATACAACTGTAGAAAAAAAACTGATTTTTATTTATAATCAGCATTATAACAATAAAATAATCTAAATAAATATGAGTTTGTCATATTGATATCATTTTCAGTTCATGAAACTATTTAGAAGTTATAACACCCAGAAAATTAAAATCACTGCTTTATAAAAATTTCTAAGAACTTAAATAAGTTATCTATATGAAGCACAATAACACAAACTAAAACATTCTTTTCTTTACTTGGCCTTCTTCAAGTAAATATGATTTTATTGATATCCTTATTAGCAATCTAATACAAACTTCACTCAATTGTAGACAACAATAAGTTGATTGTTTAACAGTCTGTTTATGGGGTATTATTTACATTATTCAGACTAATGTCAGCATCTTGTCGCCATATTTATCACAACATTTCGGCTGTTGTATGCTCTGGCCTTCTTCTGGTTGGAATTTCGAACTGAACCCTTTATTTCGCTTACTAGGGTAGACTGTTCTAGTTCCACGTGCCATGTTTTTGATGGATGTCAGTTATCAGTTATCTCCTGCTAATTTCCCTCTGAAAGTTCTCCACTGCCTTAACCGGGTATTGAACTCACACTCTTTGGGTCCTGTCACTGGATCTAACCAACACCTTTATCCACTGTGCCATGTGTCCTCGAGGAAATAAAGGGTTCAGTTAAAAATTCCAACCAGAAGAAGGCCGGAGCGTATAACGACCGAAACGTTGTGATAAATATGGCAACAAAGATGAGGACATTAGTCCGAATAATGTAAATAATGTCTTTAACAGTCATTTAACTTGCTAACTGAGTCCACCCATATAGTGAAACCCCATATAAATAGCGAAAAATGGTGATTTTTACTGGTTTCTTTCTTATTTTTCATTGATCTTTCAACCAATTTTCATCAAACTTAACAATTGCTTTATAAATGTATCCTCTTTTACATTCCTGGTAGCACACTGACAAATTGAATTTCAAAAACTCCAAAATAATTGTAGTCTGAAGTGGGTCTTCATGTTGCCTGTTTTACCCCTTCATGTACTCGGCTAACTTCAATTGAATAAATACAGACTACTTCTGTTATATCAGTAACTGCATTAATTCAAAATGTTTTTTAATGAAAGTACTTTAAAGTAATTGAAGAAGATAGAATTTGTTATATCTAAACATGATGCTGTTTTTGCTCCATTCTAATTGAACGCTTTTTCAGATCGACCAGCTGGGTATGGCTGCTAGTACATTCTAACAATAAAACAATCCAAATAAAGTTTGTCAAATTGATATCATTTTCAGTTTATGAAATTATTTAGAAGTTACAGCATCTAGAAAATTAAAATGATTGCTTTATAAAAACTTATGAAAGTAAACGGGTTGCATATTTGTGTGCATTTTAGTTGAAGGTGTGTGCTCAATATGATAAAGATGGTAGAAACATGCAAAAACTTGAGTTTCAGCCACAGACCATTTATTCTCTTTTTATAATGACTGTAGTGAAACAAAAGTTCTCAATGTCTTTCGAGTATGTCTATTTGCCTTTTGGTGCAGGAGTTAAGGTAAGTACAGGGTGCAATGGGGAAATTGTTGCCATTTGATATTTTTAATTTCATGCATGTGCATTGATGTTTTTTATATTGTTGACTGCAGAATATATTAGTGTCATTTAGGAACCAGCTGTGAGAAAAAGAGCACCATGACTTAATTCACTGTGTCAGAAATTTGGAAATGGTATGCTGTACTGCTTGGCATTCACATTGGAAGCTCCAATACAAACATTTCAAAGTGTTTGGGTGTCAATCAGATTACAGTGCATAGAATTTGGAATGAGTTGGATGAGTCTAATGTTGATTATGATGATACAGCAGCTCAGAAAACTTACTCTGGTCATTTTGATAAGAAAAGAACTCCTGATTATGTAGTTGAGGACCTCAGACTCTATGTGGAGACCTACGTCAAGTGCCTTAAGAAGGTTGTGCTGCCCTGGGCCAAGAATATGGCTTCTGGAAGACTCTATGTCTGGCAACAGGACTCTGCACCATTCCCCAGTCTTGGCTGTCAACCACATCACCCCTTGATTATTATTTGTGGGGTGCAATGAGTCACTTTCCTGGAGGACAGCATCAGCCATAATGATGGAAGGCAGTGAGTGGTTTCTCAAATGATTAATGGAGAGAAGTTTAGTTTTGGAAATGTTAAAATTAACAAGCCATCTTTTACGCTAGACAGACTTGAGGTAATTTTGGACATTGACTGCCATTTTGACCTTGTCAGACTGGTCAGCCTTACTATCGAGGCAGGAGTGAATGGTTGTGTCTTCAGTGTAGATACCAAGCTGAGACCTGGTGTCATCAGGAAGGTCATTAATGAAAATTTAAAACAGAGTAGGACCAAAGATGGAGCCCTGGGGGTCACTTGTGTTAGTACAAATTGATGTCGACAAGTGGCCATTCAGGATAACAATGAGCCTAAATTCTCAAAACAAAGAAAATGTATAAATTCACTTTCATATGTTTATGTTTTATTACAATTTACTATATCACTTTCATTCATTTCATCACTTTTTAAAACAATAAACATTGCTGAGCAGTGAATGTAGTTAAAATAATAGCAGTGTTAAGGAAAAAAAACATTTTTTCGACACACTGTTTTTCTTTTTGCAGGCATGAAGGTTAAAGATTGCAAAAGGGTTTTTATTTTGTTTGAAATTAATTAATTTATATTCCAAGACTGTCCGTTATAATTTGAATCAAATTTGTTTTTTTACCAAATCTTAATTTTTAAAATTTTTCTTCACAAGCACTACTGATTAATATAAAAAATGCTATAAGTCAGATTTGAAAGATTCTTCTTCTTCTATGTGCCGTATCCCTTCAGGATGTGGGGGCAAACATGGCTCGCCATAACTTCCTGTCCTTTGTAGCTCTTAGTAAGTTTTGTCTTTTTGCTATCTCCTTCTAATCCCTGTTTTGCCAACCACCAACACAAACTCATTAGGTAAGTTATTTGCTGCTTTACTCTGTCCTTCTTGCCTTCAATATATCATGTGAGTGTCAAATTCTCCAAGCCCTCTTTCCTCATTATTTGCCCTAGAAATTTCAGTTGTCTTTTTCTGATTCTAAGTATGCATTTGAATTCCCAAATATTCAAATGCAATGTCAATTGACATCTCCAGATGCCTTGATCTATTCCTCGTCGTCCTCTTCATCCTTTCCTCTATCACACCTCTTTACTCTTGATCCCACTCTCTGTAACCCCTTGCGTGCTAGTGGCATTTCTGCCCTGCTTGGGGTGAAATGCTTAAAAAAAAAAAAATGTCTTTTTGTTTTCATTTTACATGTTCCATCCATGTTATTCTCAGCATCCTTCTGTAGAACCACATTTCTGTTGCCTCAAGTCTCTTTTTCAACTGTAAGGAGATTGTCCAGCATTCACTACTATATCAGAGGACCAGTATTATATAACAGTTCAGTATTCTTTTCTTTGCTTCTAACCAAATTTTCCCATTTCTTAATACTTTGCTTAGCTTTTTGGAAAGCATCTTTCGCTACCCCCAATTTTTAAAAATTTACCAATCATCAGAGAATATTCCAAGTATTTAAATTTTTAGTATTTATTCATTAATAAATAATTAATTTTTCAGTAATGAATAATTTTTATGTTGAATAGGTCATTATTTTAGAAAACTTTGTGGAAATATTGATTGGGAGTCAGTTTCAACTCCTGCTTTCTAGCTTTTTATATATTGTGAATACTTTTAAATTTGAGGGGTGTTTGCAAATATACAGAGTGTAAATGCTCCCCTTTGTGTTCAATACAAGGTTAAACCCTATCAGCAACACTTCCACAAACCATTTGACACATTCCTACATTAATTTCAGAAAATTTATCAGAAATTGTTTTAATTAGGAATTGTTTTCAGTTTGAGCCTGTAAACAAGATCTTTCAGTACACCTCACAAGAAAATGTCTGGTGATGTTTGGTGATAGTGATGGCCACTAAATTGCTCCATGTTGTTCTATTGCACAGAAAAGGGTGCTACTTTTGCCTGTACTCTGTGTAAAGGTATACCTCACTCTACACCATTAATTGGTTCCAGAGGTCATGACTTAGGTTGAAAAACGAATTAAGTTAAAATAAGCTCACTATAAACTGCAGATAAGCACTCTCCATTGCCTATAACAGTATTTATGATAAGTACGTACAATAATCTGAATAAAATAATTAATTTCCACCTTAACATCCAGTCATATAGGCTTATGCTTAGTGTTAGCATTTGCACTGGAACTTTCTTGAGAGCCATGGGCAAAAATGTATTCTAAATCACAACTGAAATGTAATTGAAAGAACGTCAATGGCAGAGCACAGATGTAAACAAGTCTGAATTTAAAATCGGTGTTGGAGTGGAAAAAAATGCACAAGTGCCGTCTGTTGGCATGAATTTGAAATATGAATATCTGCTAAACTTACTTTGTTATGCTAATTTTGTTTTTGATGATTTTATGATATAGCGGCAACTGAATGTTTAGCCACAATGACGAGCTGTGATACAGCAAAACAGTCTGTCTGGGGATGACAATATATATATATATATATATATATTATAAATTAACTGATTTTAAAATATAGTTCCTTCGTGAATTCTCTTGAAGATGAAACAGAATTAATGCTTTTAATTTTAATTATATAATTAAATTTGAAGTTTTTAGCTTTGGTTTTTGAAACATGGTGATTCCTGTGTAGCGAAGGAACCATATTTTTAAATCAGTTAATTTATAATATTTATGCTCTGTAAATTTACATTGAGCACTGTTTTATAAAAGTATTACTGAGAACACCAAATTATATATCTTACTGTTCTTTCTTTTTACTATAATATATATATATATATATATATATATATATATATATATATATATATATATATAGGTAGTTTAAATGAATCTCTATTACCCAGACGTTGTTTGTACAATTCAAGATACCACTGGTTCAATTTGCTGTTCTTGCTTTCCCCACACTTCAAAACGTAAACCCGTTCTCCCCTTCTCACTACTTGTTGACCTGAGAAATTGTTTTTTATCAGGCCAACACCACAGCTGATCAACCAACACTTTATTCTCAGTTACCCAGGTAAATAGCCTTCTCCAGTCCAACCAATCAGCAATAATATAATAATATTATATAACAGACATAATATTATTTTTAAATATATTTAGATATGATTTTATAAGTATTTATTATTATTTTAGTTTTTTAACATTTTTAATATTTTTAACGGTTGATGTAAACTCAAGTAAAACAACCTAAGGCAAGTTTTATTTTTTCATATAATATTTAAGAAAAACCAATGTATTTTCAAAAATGACTTGAAACGACTTAAGCCGAGGTATCACTGTAGTGTACAGTTAAGTAAAGAAATTTTTTTTTTAAATTTACTTGTAATTTAATTTTTCACTGCAGTTTTGAAATTCCTCCAGTTGCTATACATAAAAGGGGATTTATTTCATTAAATAAAGTCATGTTTGAAGAATCGAAAAATAATACCATAATAATATATATTTTTATATATCAAGAACAGTATTGGAGAAATTGTATGACAAAGTGGAAAAAGTTTACTTGGGATGTGTTTCATCCTTCAAGACTGTCAGACTGAATTTGTTATGTTGGTAGGACTATAGATGTGCATGACTGGGGTGCTGGGAATTTTTATTTTACCTAACTTCAGACACATGCATTTTTATCTAGCCGAATTCATTTAGAGTCTTTTTCTTTTCCTTTCCATCACTTTTGTAAGTAGGTTGTTATGAATAATCAAGAGTGGTCTCCCCCTGTTTTGTTACTCTCCTTTTTGAGAGAGCTATTTCTGTTTACTGGGACTATAAAAGGACATTATATGTAAACCTTGTATTCTCAATTGAATACAGCTTTCTTAAAGCCTACACCTGCATACTTTTGTCATTACATAGGTATTCCATACTGTTATATTAGAAGATCTGCCAGGAATGGTGAAATGTTGTAAGAGTCAAGGTGCAGATTTACTGTAGATGACCTTGCGATTAAGAAATGTTTAGACATTTACGTTGTAGTGAATTATTTTCTCCTACGTAAATGTCCAGAGAGTGCCTTAATTGCATTGATTTTATATTGAATTTTAATATAAATTATCTAAATATGACTTATTTTTAATTTATCTAAATATATGTTATTTTGGGTAATTTGCTTTTTAAGCTTTGCCCTAATTATCTAATAAAAATTTCCTGAATTGTTATATTTAAGTGTAAATTTACATGCTTAATTAAAAAATAACAAAAACATTTTGATAAAATCTACTGTTTTGGTTTTATCAATAATTAAATTTCAGACTCATTCTTATTATGGCATGGCAGCCATTACTGGCATTGTTTGCATACATTCGATTGCTGATTAGATTTGCATGGAAAATTACTTTGTTAACAGCCTTTTTTATGGTTCTTACTTGTCTCAATTACTTCTCAACTGAGGACTCATTGCATGTGCAATAATCAAGACAATTTAATGTCTATTCTGCAGCAAATATATGCAAACAACGCCAGTAATGGCTGACACAATGTGAATGAGTTCAAACTTTTATTGTCAATAACTCCAAAATGGTAGGTTTTATCAAAATTTCTTTGTTATTTTCGAATTAAGCATGTAAATTTTCACCTAAATATAACTATTCAAGAAATTTTTATTTGATAATTAGTGCGGGGGTTTAAAAAGCAAATTACCCCTTATTTTTAAATATAACGTATCTTTGGAAGAGTATTACTCTATTTTTAAGTAAGATTTTAAGTAGGATTTTTAAACTTAATCTCATCTAATAATTTAAGGGTTTTTCTAAAAAACCCTTTTTGCTCCTCTCTTAGTTTCAAATTTAATTTTTAAAAATTCTTCATTTTTATCCAAAAGTTTTGCATTTCTAAGCTCTTTCAGTTATTCTTTTAGCCATTATTAAGGGTAATTTTTATTTTTTTTTATTTTTTATGTGGGGTTTATATGTATGTATCTGAAATTATAGGAATATTTTATTTTCCAAATACAGTCAACACATTGTGGCCATGTTCATAGTTAATGTTGAGTGTTGGCCTTTTCTTTTTTATTGTTAGGGCTTCCATTATTTTTAATCAATTGATACATGTGGATGAAGCTAATAAAAAAGGAAAAGCCAACACTACGACGCATCATGCATCAACTATTTGTCATATTTTTCTAAATACTGTTTGTTCATAGATAGCATTCTGCTACCACTTGTTTTCGACTGCAAATTTTGTGCAGAAAAAGTGGATCACAGAGCCTTGATATTTTTCTCACTTCTGATTGGTCAGTCAATATTAAAATCATGTTTTCAACTACGTCTGAATTGTATCAACCTACTTTCTGACCTGAACAAAAATACAATTCTGTCAAAAATCTGTTTATGTGCTTCAAGCCTATCACATGACCACGTTGGTTATAAATACATAGTAAATTTTCATTCTTTCTCTTTTTGCTTCTCTTGCCTACCAACCATGTAGTCCAGCAGAGAAAGGTCACGTTTCTTCTTCTGTGGAGAACGCTATAAAATGCCATTGTTGGACGCTGCTCTATTTATGTGTTGGGGTTATCAAAGGTAATTGCGTGTTCTAAAAGCATTCAACTATTATACATTTAACAATTCAAGAAAAAACAACGAGACTCCAATTGTGCATCAACAATAAAATATATATTGAAACAATAACATACAAAACAATCAATGGTGTGTAGTAATTAAGGAGAAAAAGTAGCTTCCCTTTAATTGTATTCTGAATAAGATTGAATGTTCAAAAGAATTTATCTTGGATAAGGATGTTTAGGATTCTATGTTGAATAGAATGTTTGGTATTGAATAGAATACAGTCAATTAAGAAATGTGTTGTTTTGTGTAATCAACAGAGTGCTGGTTTGTAAACTTGGCTTAGTCACAGAGAAGAAGAATAGTGTAACGTGATACAAAAATCTGTGTCTGTATGCGTTGTGAGCAAAGCCGTGGATTTGTGTAGATAGGTGTAATATCTGGACTCTACTGAAAGTTTTGGAAACAAACCACTTGTTTATATAACTGCTGTTAGGCTCCCAGCGACAATGCAGGAAAGTAGATTTATAACAAAAATGTTTGATTGGTTAAAATTCAACCAATCACTGATTTTGTAACAAAAACATATGTGAGCAAATTCACTGCAGAAAAATTCACTGTGGTGACTACGATTGCTAAATTGTCTTATGGTAAAGCAGTATCTATTTACTGGCCAATCACAGTTGAGTAAGTTGTGGGCATGGAAAGTGTAGCAGTCGCTACACCATCACACATACACACATACGTATGTACGGGACATTACGTACTATTCACATATACGAATTCACTCAAACACATTTACATTCAACAATTTCCAAGAACATGGAACATATTAAGTATGAGAACAAACATTACGAAAATTCTCTCATACAAGTCGTTCACCCAGCAAGTGAATAAGTACGAACTAGTGAGATTTTCTTTAACAAACAAACATAACTCTTGTCAATATTCACCAGCGAGAAATATTAATTCAAAATCCTCTGGAGCCATAAGTTAAGATCAGCTTTCCAGAATTCTCTCATTCATATTCAACTCCCTTCGGTGAAAAATTCAACTTTTTGATATTTCATGAACTGAAATTTTTTCTCTGATCTCAGATAAAAATATTTCCTCTTAAAAAGCTTTAAGAACTTCAAGTTAAAGGGAAATAACTCCTGCTATTAATTTCACCTCTTACTATATAAAAATCACACACTTGATTGTTTGTATATCATAAAATTATTTGTTATTATAAAACAGTTTTTGTGTTGCTTCTATTATTTCATATTTTGTGGTATTTTGTGTTAATATAAATTTGTTAAGCCATATGAAGCCTCAACAGATATATAAAATTATAAATCCATGACAAAGTGGAAAAAGGTTTTGTGAAATGTGTTTCATCCTTTAGGTCGTATTCAGACTAAAGTGTTGTTTAAGTTAATGCAACTGCACATGTGCATGAAGAAGAGGGTACACTGAAATTTTAAATCTAAATTTTTTTTCAAAATGTGTTTTGGGTATATCATTTTCCCATATATATATATATATATATTCATAAGCTACTGGTTATATGCAGTTAATTTATTTTTAAACATCCAGCTTCTAGCTAGCGAGATTATAGTAACTTTTGTTCTCCATACTTAATTCAATTGTGTGCCTTTTTTTAAGTGGGGGTGACTGTAGAAGATTAAAGTTGTTACCTATGACCTTGTGCGAACCTACTTATGCACGAACATGTACATACAAACACAAAATCAGATGTACAATGCCAAACGATCATTGGCTAATAAATCACTAATACATTTTCTACAGGCAATTTACAAATTGCAGTAATGCAACAATTTTGGAATCGCTTTATTTTTTAAGTAGTCAAATTTGTGCACTTTTGGGAGAAGTGGCTCACAGAAACTCCCTTGAGTCTCCCCAAAGCTTGCTCACTCATTGATTGATGCCAACCAATCACATCGTTTGCACGTGAAGAATAATTTTTCCCGTGCAACGAATCGGAGCCTATAGTCTCGTATTTAAGCCAAGATTTTTCTCATATCAATTAGTGAGAACTCAACTGCTAAATGAATCTACGACAGTTGGAACTCCAGTTCTAACCATGCGCCAACCTTCTCACTCAAATGCGCACCCACATGCTGATGATAATTTTTACACCTTCACTAAAAACTTCTTTTGACACAACTTTTCAACAGTAATATCACAAGAACAATCATATCATGAAACACTTATGAAGATTTATCCAGTGAACTTTAAACCAAATAATTATCTCTCACTAAACTCTTAAATTGCAGCCAAAGATAGGCAACTTTTGATTAATTCAACGTTTCTTACTTAAATGCATGTTTTCTTTCACATCATTGTTTGATATTGTACATCTTGTTAATATAGATATATTTTATGTGCAACAAAGTCTTGTGGTTATTCTTCTTGTGTGAGTCCTGCTTTTTTATCAAAGTTAAATTAATGTGGTGAAGTACCCCACAACCTTGATGACAGGTCACAAGAGAAAGTAACTGTTATTTTCGCTATTTTAAGTAAAAAGTAAATATTAATTTTTCAACGACCAGTTAATTAATCCTTAAATTTAATAATTTACTTTAAAACAAATCTCTTCGACAAATATTGGATTTTTAAGAGATTTTTAAATTTATTCGTTTTCAATGTTTTAAAAAACATTTAAAAACTTAAAATTATTTTTTTTTTAATACAGATTAGCTTTAGGTTATTATCTTGCAAATAAAAACCAACATTTAACTTCAAAGAACACATCTATTATTTAAAATGCATTTTTAATTGTTTTTAAGTCTTTATTTACACCCTCCCTCGTGATACCGAGTATTTCAAACTGCTTTTAGATTTAATTTTAGAGATTCATGATTTGGAGTTTGGACTGAGTACTCGCACAACAAAAAGCTATCGTTAAACTACAAGATCGTTCATGATTTGTAATTATTATTAATCTTAAAACTAAAAGCTATTATTTATTATTCTGTATTTATTTGAATTTTTAAGAAGTTGATTTCTTTTGAAAATTCGTCATTTCCCGCGCAAAACGGAAGTTCCGGTTTGCCAACTTCCTTAGCAACGTTATGGCGCCATGTGTTTGGTTTGCTCGCTTTCAAGAAGACGACGACGACAATGAATTCAGCTTTAAGTAAAACACAGCAGGAATTTTCTTTTATATCCCGGTCCTTTGAGGTCACCACCCACGGTTTTATATTTTCAAAAAAGACCCAGTGATGTTATGTCTTTCTTAAACGCAGAATTTTAATTCTCTTTCCTGTGTTTTTAAATTCAATAAATTTGTATTTTTTAAACGAAAACAAGTCAACACTCAATTTCACACAATGGTAAGTAAATTATTTTAATTTAAGTTTTAATTTTAAGATTCAAAATATATCGTTTTTGTTAAGCCATATGTTGCTAGTTAATACATTAAAAAAAAGTTTAAATTTTGTTTACAAACGATGTATAACGAATGGATTTTTAAAAAAAGTATTATTTATTTACTAAGTAAGAAAAACGATTATTTTTTGTTTGTTTTGAAACGTTGGGAAATTTAAAGAAGAAAGTAAACTAAATTTATTGTTATCAAAACAATCTAGAGTATTAAGATTATAGTTTCAAAAGATATTTGAATACAAATGCTAATTTATTAAATTTCCATTTCCTTTTGAGCTAGCCTCATATTCTGAAGAATCCTTTTTTTTGAATTCGACGAAAAGCGATGAATCAGAATCCGAATATAAATTGAAATATATCCACGCATTTTTCTTCTCAGGGATTTAAAATAAATTAAACTTTATTTCTAATTAAAAAAAAAAATAAATTTATTAGATTTTCGTTTTATTCATGACTTAAAAAATCTCCAAAAAGAAATAGGCTTGTTGTCTTATTTTTTATTAATTTATTTTTGTTACACAATTTTTCAAAAATATTTTCGTTGTTGAATTTTTATTCTTCTTGTACAATGCAGTTTGTTTATCAACTTATCGTAAACTCGTTGAATAAGACTAAAAGAGGAAGTTTATATTATCTTTGATTTTCTGATTTGAAAACAGTAAAAAAAAAAATCGATCTTTTGCATGTTTTATCCTTTCAAGATGTAGACGATCATGGCTCTCCACAGTTGTTGCTCTTATTAATTTTGTTTTTACCATTCCTCTTTGTCATTGTTCGGCAATAAAGTCGCATTATCTAAAATTACGTAAAACTTTAATGGGGGAAAAAAAGACAACAACAACAACATTTACAATTTTACTTTCACTTACAGTTGGAATAAATGAATCTTCCTCTTTGCTTTGCGTGTCATCCCAGAAATTCAGACAGAAAAAAATGAACTTTTCAAAAAATGTATCTAATAACAATACTAAAAAATAATAAAAAAAAGACTATTAAATAAATTAGTTTCTATTTTTCCTTAAAACTACAGCTTAAAAATAAATACAATAAAAATAGCTTATTGCTAAAAATAAATAAAATGTTATCCCTCTAGCCAAAGCTAAAAATATCTGAAGAAGTGAGACTAATTGCCAAAGGCTGTTTTATTGATGACCAGAAAAAAAAAAAAAAAAAATCATAACATTTAGGGTATAAGGAGGATGGATAAAAATTGATCCTGAACTTGAAGAAGTTAAGATTGTATCTTTCAGGAAAGCATCCACATGGGAGGTGTTCCACAAAGTAACAAGAAAAAGCTAAGTGGAATTTTCTCCTTACATTTGGAATATGGGGGAAATAAAGGTGATTTGACTTGTTGGAAGTAGAATGATACCTTCTAGCAGAAAAGATCTGAACTGGTGGAAGTAGAGAATAGAGTTCATCGACACATTTACCATGGAAATAGTGGTAGTGTAGTAATAGGCTTGAGATGTCGTGTCTCTGGGAAACAGGCCACAGAGTAGAGAATATGTCTTCCTTCAACAGAATGCATTAACATGTTTTAACTCTATTCAGAATATGAGGATTGAACAGCTCCAGCCTAGATATGGCAGTATAACGGGAGAGAGCTACAGTAGAACGATTTATTCTTCAATTTGTATCCCCCCCCACAATTATGACCATTATCATATCCATAATATTGTAACGAAAGACATGACTTACCTCAGAATTTGAAACCAGCGCGAACATGTCTTGCCTGCAAAGTGATGACAAAAAAAAGAAATATGGCCGCTATTGAAGACACAGTTTATGTGTGCATTTGCACACATGCAAATTTTGGGATAAAAAGTGAGGTGCCAGAAACACGGTGAGAAGAAAAAAGTCGTTCAACGGACTGCGTGTGTTAGAGTTGGACATACGGATTGACAGACAAAGAGGAAGTTGAAGTAGGCGTGGCTGAGTTGGTGTCTGTTTCACAACTGCGCAGTGTAACGGTTGAGAAAGGGAGCCACACAATCCATTTCCTTGATGTGACTGAAGAAGAAGAAAATGAGTTGGCCTGCTGGCGAGCGTCACACTGCACTTTTTAACCCCCCTCATCATCATTTTTTTTTTTTAACTACAAATATAATAACATCATTATTCGTGTACAAAACAAAAAGGCTGAAAGGAAAAAGAATGACAAACATGGTTTGTTCTTAAAGAGACTTTTATAATACTAAGACATACACAAAACCATATATATATATATATATATATATATATATATATATATATATATATATATACACACACACACATGTCCCATACAGAGAATAATATATCACATATATCTACACAGCAAAGCAAAGTGTAAGGAGAAACATAAAGGAAAATATGGAAATTCTTCTGTGCCTCTGGAGAAGCCATGTTTAGAAATCCAGACTCAAATGGGTTGGATTCATCTATGTCCCAGGTGAAGACATATACCATAAAGAGGAAATGGCGAGTCTAAGGTTTTCCCAAATTGAGGAATGAGAGCTGGAGTTTCTTTCTATATCTGAGGAAGATATATTCCCAGTGTGAAATGGCTCCATGTGCTTGTAAGCTGCTGTGGGAGGCAGGGTTACTCTAAGTCTGGGCCTCTTGGCCCAGGATAAAAAAAACAAAAGCAACCACTCGGTTTGGCTGCTGTAAGCAAACTTACTGACTGGCCACTCTCATCACTGGAGTTATATCATTAAGTGATTGTCATGTGACATCTCAACCAAAGGGAGATAATCCCTCTCTGTATCCATACAGCAGCAATAATTCATTTTAATCTCAGACTGTTGTAAAAAATAAAGCATGTGGCAGAAAGATGTTCTTTTTTTTTTATGGCTTATCAACTTTTAATGTTATTTATAGCCAGAATATTTTCTGATTGTAAGGATTTTTTGGATAAAGGTGTTAGTTAGATCCAGTGACAGGACCCAAAGAGTGTGAGACAAGTTTTAGTGGGTTGTATTTGTGTCAGCCTGCTGGAGGAACTATAAGTAGTGTACAGTAATCATTAAAAGTGCTGTCTCATTTGTTTATAACTCAGTGGTAAATGTTTGCATTTTATATCTGCCGTTATAATTCAACCCCTAGTTTTGAAAAAAATTTTAAAGCTTGAAAACTGAACTTGTATGCCACAATTTACCGTAATCATTGTCATTGCTGCTATTAAATTATATTCAAATTTACCTATTTTATTCCTTGTTTGAAGCATGTGGAAGATCGTTAATCCTTTCTATCTCTTGTTTGCTGACAGCCAAAAATCATCTTTCTTTTCCTATAAAATAAATGCCTTCATTCGATTGTCAAAATCAACAATCAGTAGCAGCCTCTGCAACACCTTTTTTTCCCTACATATTAAGATATATTAAACAAATAGAAGTATTCTTTATTTTAGTACTATATATGAAAATAATAGTTATTTTCTCCTTACAACAAAGTTGAGTTTTTCTTACCTTAAAGCAAAGAAACAATTGAATCTTCCTGGACATATAATTAATAGTCACAGGACCAAGAGAAGCAAGATGAAATAGTAATCTATGAGTAAATAGACCAGGGCAAGTGCAAGGCTCTCGACCCCCTCCTTCCAATCTATTACGTCTCAGTTTTCATATAAAAGCCAAATTTTATTATAATCTAATTATATACAATAATGGATCATATACAATATAGTAAACGATTCAATTAGAACAATTGAAAATAAGTATAATGTATCTAAATAGAAATTAGAGACATGTCATTTTCATCCTTTTAATAGTCAATTGTGCTTAGTTTATTTTGTAATGTATATAAATGTAAGTAGAAAAAGGCAAATGTTTATAAGATAGCAAGGGTCACAAAGCATTGTCACTTATCAATGATTATGGATCACTTACTAGGTAAACTGGTTTGTGTCTTATCTTTTGCAAGAAACTTTATCACAGTCATCAACAGGGCACATTCAGACTACTATTTAATTGAGTCTCTGTATATTAAGTCCAAGCAACCTTGCCTCTGTAAGCAGAAGGAATTGTTGCTGGGTCTTAATATAATCTCTTTATAATCCATTGTGCTAACACCACTAGCAATATACAGGTTTATTTCTTGTTTACAGCTTATTCCTGCTTCCCTCTGTATGTTTATATTTTTGTTTTTTTAACTAATGTTCACCCCATATAAAGCCCAAGAGCCACTTAATGTAGAGGGTTACTGAAGGAGGTTTGTTTTGTGAGCAGTAAGAGATGCAATTTATGAGGACATGTGGGGAAGATAATGGTCAACCTGAGACAGGTTAAGATTGTAGTGGTTGGGAAAGCATCTTCTTGGGAGTCAGTTGTTCATGGGAAGAAACTATTCAAATGGAATGTACTTCTCAGTAATGGAATGGGAATGAGGGTAGTTTGCCTCGTGGTGGGTCTTAGCTGGGAGGGTTAGAGTTAGGTGGAACTAAGGAATGTAATTCATCCGAACATTTTCCATGGAAGTTGCAATAGAGTAGTGAGAGGCTAGCAATATTTCATTTGTGAGGAAAGGGGTTGTAGGGTGGAAAATAATTCATCACCCACAAGGCCACATAGGCACTTTTAAACTAGAAAGTAAAAACTAGGCAGCTCTGTCCAAGATATGACAGTAGTGTTCCATTTCCAGCCTGCTCTGGCTCTTGTAAAGGTAGAGTCATAGCAGGAGGAGTTGTATTAGAAATCATTTTGTTAACACCTTTAATGATGGATTGTATATTGGCTGAATGGTTTTCAGACTGACATGCTATGTCTGCATAGGAAGATGGGCAAGTGATTAGGATGTTAGCAATCTGATCATCAGATCTGTTATTGATTTGTCAAGGAGATGATTTTATAATATTGAATTGAGGAAATGATCCCATCACACGGCACTGTTGGGAAGTGTTTGAAAACCATACCTTGGGTTGACCCATGCTTTACAAGTGAAATTGGGTAGATGAAACTGTTTGGAAGCCATTGATGGTTGTACTAACACAAAATTGCAAGTCAACGTGACTGAGAGGTCTTCTGTGGTTGTGCTAACACAAAGTGGCAAGTCACCTTGACCAAGGGTTCTTCTGTGGTTGTGCTAACACAAAGTCACAAGTCAACGTGACCGAGAGGTCTTCTGTGATTGTGCTAACACAAAGTCACAAGTCATCATGGCTGATGGTTTGAGCATACTCACCTTGTTTAAACAGTTTATCATGCCAGACTATTTAACAATAGAGAAACTGTAACTATGGTCTGCTCAGCATAGTTGCCGTATAAACCACAGGTTGGCTCTGTGGTTGCTTAAGAAATAAAAATGTGGCCGAGCAGGCATCTGCAACTGACATTAGTTGGCTGCCCCTTACTGAGATATATTCAGAAATGAACAACCATACATTATATATGTGTCTGTTTTAGTGGTTTTGCTTACTTTGTTTTTATCTTGTGTCAAGGCACATGTGCGGAGATACACCTTACAGCAGCGCGAGAAACTATTGCAGTCTCAGCACCGGGCAGATGAAGAACGCAAAGCTATCCTAAAACAACTGGAATTGGAGAACATGGCACAGTCCCATAAGAATATCGAAGCAATGTCCGAAGAACGGAGATACAATCGAAGGTTGGCAATGGAGAGAAAAGAACGTGAATTAGAGGAGGGCATCCTTCAGGTGTGCAATTTTACATTTCTCTTGCTTTGCTTAAGTTTGCTTCACCATGTCCTCTTGTCAATATTTCTCATGTTTGAAGAGTTAAATTAAACAGTCTAGAACCGTGGTTCCCAAACAGTGTGGCATGCCTCATAGGTGTGGCAAAAGAGGATAGCATGTGAGGTGGAATGATTGAAAGAAAATCAAAGATCTAGAAACAATTTAAAAAAAATTTGGATGCCAAAAATAAATATGATTTCAAAATTTAAAATATTATTATGATTTACTTGTAATAGCATGCATGAGTCCCAGTATAAATAGTTATAAATAATTATTGACCGATTGTATCATTGTTATATTTTTGCATTATATCCTGTATTGAGAATATAGTAACTCGGGTCTGCAAACTGGAGAAGAGAGTTATCAATGATAATGCTCTGATATCTCCCTTTAACCTTCTCTCTGTTTTTTTTTTTTTATTTTTAAAATGTACTTTTTATCACATAAAATTTTCATTCCAAAAATGCAATCCAGAGGAAAAAAGGTTTGGGGCCACTGGACTAAGGTAAGCTTTGTAAATATCTATATTGTTAGTAGTTCCTTTTCCTATGTCCCTTATGGGTTTGATTAAGGTAGTGTTTTCCAAATGGTGCAATGCACCTCTTGGTGTGTCAGAAGAGGATAGCAGATGAGGCAGAAGGATTGAAAGACACACAATTGTGGTTATAATGTTTTAGAATGGTATTCCTCAACATTGGTTTCATTGTTTTAGACTAGTTTACTGAAGTATCTAAAAAGTACAGGTTATTTATTTGTAAATTCTATCCAGGCTGAGAGAAATCAGATAGCTCACAAACAGCAAGTGGAGCAAGAGGAAAGGCTGGCCCAGGAAATAAAGCGTAGAAATTTGGAAAAAATGCGTGATGAGAAGATGAGGCAGCAAATCCGGGAGAACAGGTAAGTGGCCTATTTATTGTAGTAATTGATGTTCTAGGTCATCTTTGGGCAAGGTGGGGAAACTTGCAGTTACTCTATTGTTTGTAAAATATTTAAAATTAAAAACACTCGATATTTTAAAAGTTCCAACGATTTTAAAAATATTCTGTTGTTTTTTAGTTGCCTATGAGGTTAAGGTGTCATGAATTAACAAACAAAAAATTGATTTTTACAGCCCACCTATGGGCCCAAAAGCAATAATTTTGAAACCCTTTTTAATCAGATCTTCAAATATTCAGGATTTTCTAGTTTTAATGATACCTATGTTTTGTGAAAAATATTAAGGAAATCCAAGAAGGAAGTGTTACATGGTCTGGATTATTTGATGCGGAATTTCCTTTTTGCCAGAATTTCCAGTTTTGAAATGTAAAATGCACTTTTAATAAATGAGAAATATTTTTTCATTTGGCACCAATGACCAATCATTCAGCTTGAGAAATGAGTTTTACTTATTTTGCTTCCCTTATTTCATGGCATACAAAACTCAATTTTTTTTTTAATGGCATATGCAACTCATTTTTTAATTACATACAGGACTTATTTATTTTGTGGCATATGAACTTGACTTTTTAATAGCATGACTCACTTTTCTATCTGCATGTTAACATTTCATTCATATATATATATATATATATATATATATATATACACACACACACACACACACAAGTATAGGATTGATGTATATGGAATAAATTCTAATGACCAAAAAATACTATTCTTAAGAGTGCTCAATACAGAGTAGAGCAAATATAATTTATTTAAAAATTATGACATAATTATGTTATAAAATCACTACAAAAATAGCCATTTTGTTTCAACACTACAAGTGATGATGGTGATTCAACACCATCATTTGATAAAACACCAGACGTGTCGAAACAAAATGGCTATTTTTGTAGTGATTTTATAACATGTTTATGTTTTAATTTTCAAATAAATTATATATATATATATATATATATGTGCTATATATTTAGTGATTCTTGATAAAATCTAAAGAAGAATCTGCAGTGTTATAGGTCATGACCTGGCATCTCAGACTCGGTCACTTTCCCCACTTACATAACATAGCTTCCTTCTGCCTTTTCCATAAATACTTTCATGGTAATTGTTCTAATGAACTTTCCTTTATAGTAAATAAACTTTATGAATTTAAGCCCAGTACTAGATTTGGCAACAAGGTCTCATCATTTTACAGTTGAAAGGGCTAGATGTAGCCATAAGTTCTGTGCTAACAGTTTTTTCTGTCACACTTCTTGCTTGTGGAACTCTTTCCCGGTTTCTTGTCAACTTTTTTCTTCAAAAATTTAAATGCAATGTCAATCATTATTTTCTGTCTTAATTCTTGGTCTTTTATTGTTTTCTTTCTTAATAGCGTTTTGTCATATTATCTAATACTTAGTAACCCCCTTGTGTCTTAGTGGCTTTTTCACCTTGCTTGTGGGTAAAAGGATTTTTTAAAAATCTGTAATAAATGCATGAAAAGAAACTCATTTTGAACTGGATTAAGTACAGAGAATGAAATTAGAGAAGGCTAGTTTTAGTTTTTGGTTACACCTATATTCCTGGAATATATATATATATATATATATATATATATATATATATAAAGACATTTATTATGTTTTAACGTTGTTATTTTATGTTTTAAGCAAATGTTGTTATTTTTATAGATACAAGTATTTAAATAAATGCTCTTTGACAATAATAATAACAGTAATAAAATGTCTTTAATAACATTTACCTTGTCCTTTCTTAATGTCCGATATATATTTATATATATATATACACACACACATATATATTCATTTGACAAAGAACTGTTATATTTTTTTTTTCCAATGAAACATTTAATTAGTGCACATTCAACGGGTCGCCCTTGCAGATCAACCACAGATTTTCGATTGGATTCAAATCAGCAGATTATCAGGGCCAATCAATAGTACTTTAATTTGCTAACTGATAAAGCTTATCAGTGTGTTTATAAAGTATTACCATTTTCATATGCTTTTTTGGAGTAACGCCCATTGCAGACAATGGCCGCAGGACAACTAATCGACAATTGAGACAATTGCTTGGACGGGATAAAAATCTGATGCAATCACAGATGATGCAATATTTTTCAAGGCCAAACAAATTTCATCATACACCCTGAAAATAGGTTTATATTACTGCATACTATTGAGGAAAAGATTAGAAATCGATTACATCCTGCCATGCCAGTGGGTCTAAAACTGACCGAATGGTGAAAGAAAACAAACTAAAGCGGTTGTTTCAATTAATTTGCACAAGGATGTATGGGGAAGGATTGATTTTACTTTTAATTTTTTGCATCTCAATGTCTCTAGACAGGTCATCAAAAACGAATCAAAATACATAGGGAGTATAATAATTGTTTAAACATTTGTGAATCTTGCATATGAGGTTTGTGCAAAAGTTTTCTGCATTTTCTTTTTTAATTCTCTTCAAAAATGGAGACACTGGCAAGTTTTGCAAACAACTTATAAAATTTTTCGCTTATCTCATTTGTCAATTCATGTTTGATTTAGATATGTGCAAAATAATTTTCAAAAGCTTTCTTTTCTTTTATTGTTTTTTCACCTCGTCTCTCCATCAAGCCTGGAGATTCGTGAATTGGAGGAGAAACTAAAGGCAGCTTATTTAAATAAAGCCAGGGCTGCACAGATTGCTGAAAAGGAATTACAGAGATTACAACAGATGGTAAGAAAGCAAATGCAATTTTAATGATTTTTAAAATTTTCATTTTTATGTCTATATTTCTGAGATTAAGTATTATAATTATTTACACTATTTACATTGTTTGGACTATAGTCCTCATCTTCATTGTCATGTTCATGACATCTCTGCTGTTGTATTCTCTGGCCTTCTTCAGATGATTTACGTTTTATTTTTATCCAACAGCTCATTAATACCTGTATCATCTCATTTTTGGAATGGCTATATTTTTTATATATATATATATATATATATATATATATACACACACACACACACATAAAAATATAGTTTTATGGTATATATATATATATATATATATATACACACACACACCATAAAAATATAGTTTTAGTTTTATATATATATATATATATATATATATATATATATATATATATATATAGCATACACCCAGGCATATGCATATATTAGAGGCTTTTTTTTGCAAACTTGTACACATATATATGCCCCTGCTCATATATATCTGTACAGACACACACACACACACACACACACACACACACTAATAGAGCCTTTTTTATATAAACTTGTACATATATAAACACACATACAACTATGTCTTTTATATATATATATATATATATATATATATATATATATATACACATATCTGAACACACATATGCATGTATATGTGCCCCTCTCATATATACATGTACACACACACACACACACACACATATATATATATATATATATATATATATATATATATATATATATATAGTTTATGCAAACTTAGGTAATCCATATGGGTAGACCCAGGGGTTGTTGTAGCTTCTTCCTTTAATGTCGGTCTTCTCCTTCACCCCTTAGCCATCTATATCTAGAGACGAGACGCTGCGTTAAATTTGAGCAACATCTAGCTGACACACTGGGGTAAAAAATAGGAAACTGAAATGATACATATTACACACTTATATCCTCTCTCCCACCTCACTCCCTCACTTCGTTAATTTTACGTATACTTGATGAGGTCCATCAAAACGTGTGAATTTCTTTTCATTTTCATTTCAGCTTTTGGAAGTAAAGTCTGATGATCCAGAACCCTGTAAAAGGGGTTATGGTGAAATAGCTTATTACATGGAATCTTAATGTGGTCTGTTTTTTATTCAAAATATATATATATATATATATATATATATATATATATATATATATATATATTTTTTTTTTTTTTTTTTGAGGTTTGCTATTTTTTCCTGATTTTATTGTTTACCATTGTTGTCGGAGGGGTCATCAGTAGTATGCAGTAAATATTTGGGATGTTGTTTTGGTGTTGTTGTTCACAATTGTTGTAGGGCAAAGGTCAGTGACTGCCAGGAGGATATTTCTGTTATTGTTCAACAATGGGATAGAGAATCTTGGCATGTGAGATGCTATTTAAAAGTTTGGCAGATTGAGCATTTTCAAACTCTCCTATCTTCAGTGGCACTTTTCTGAAGTCTCCTATTTTTGGCAGCACTTTTCCCAAAGCCTCCTGTCTTCGGCGGCACTTTTCCCAAAGCCTCCTGTCTTCGGCGGCACTTTTCCCAAAGCCTCCTGTCTTCGGCAGCACTTTTCCCAAATCTTCCTATCTTTGGTGGCACATTGTATATTTTAGGTAGATATCTAAACTTTAATTTTTTAATTAAATAATTCCTGATGAATTTGTAGTCTGATATTTGTCAAAATGTTTTGCAGAAAGCTGAGACAATTCTTTTCCATGAAATGAACAAAGAATTAGAAAAGGCTAAATGCGAAGAACAAGTCAAAGAAGAAGAAAGACAGAAACTTCAAATGGTTTACCAGCAACAACTGGAGAAGCAGTTGGAAGAACAAGAACAGAAAAAGCAGCAGGCATATGAAGATTTCTTGCACGAGAAGCGCATGATTGATGAAATTGTCCGCAAAATTTTAGACGAGGATCAGAAGTGAGTATAGTTTTCAAATATTCTTCAGATACCAGCACAAGTTCACATGAGAATTTATGAAAAGGAATAATTTATTTGTTATTGTTCAGGAGTTCCAATTTCTTTCTGGAAGTCTTTGTCTTGTAGTGAGCGCCAGCTTCTTTGAGAAAATGGTTATTTTTTTAGAAGATGGTTATTCTTAAAGAGTGATTCTGGTGAGAAAGCTAGTTCCAGAAAAACTATTGTCTCTCAGTTTGGTCAAAGAGCAAACACCAATGTGACCAGTGAGGACAGATGATTGCTTATAGGTCTCATAATGACAATTAATTTTTGAACAAGCCTTTTGACCACTTCTTCCTGACTTGCACAAGAGTCTTTAAGATTAATTCCAAAGTTCTCAGATTAAAAATATTTGGCAATGCTTAACCTTTGTGCCTGAATAAAAAAATGGTGTGCCAAAAGAACGGTTATTCCCTTCACACTGCTATTGTTGTATACACTTTTGACTCCCTCAGCATTAAAATTCTAATCGCTTTCTAAAACCATGATTTAAAACGTGATGATGAGAATTTTAGTAAAATCCAAAAATCTGAAAATGGATTCATACATCTTTATTCTTGAGAATTGACAATAATTTTTTTTTTTTTTTAACTATATCACCCCAAGCAAGGTGGGAGTGCCACTAGCATGCAAAGGGTTACAGAGAGTAAGAGCAAGATTAAAGTGGGGTGTTTGAAGAAAGGATATAGAGAAGGACAGGGATTAGGATCAAGGCATCAGAAGATGTTGATTGACATTACATTTGAAGATTATTGCTATCAGAGAAGCAAGTAAGATTTTTTAGAAGAATTTTATAGTGACAAGATTACAAAAATATGTGAACCAACTATAAGGAAATATTTATTATTCGCCATTTTATAAAGAAATAAATATAAAAAAAAGGATTATTTTTATTTATAAAAATAATAAATAAAAAATTAAAACAAGAAGTTATCAGAAACATAAAATAATCCGAGGAGAGACTATCTGGAAAATCTTACATTTATTCAAATTTTGTTTTATAATTCATTGATATTTAAAATATATCTCACAAATAAGGGAAAGAACAGATGGAGTCAGAATCCACAGTTCATAGCATTTACTTTTAAAAAAAAAGTGCTCAATACAAAGCAGAGCAAAATATTATTATGATATTTTTATTATAATAGATGACAATAAAAACATTACATCGCTACACAAAAACTTTCATGTTTCAGAACTATAATGGTCTTTTCTTGGATAACTTGTGAAAAAATGATTCATTTGGGAAATTTGAAAACAAATCGTTACCTCTTTTGAAAGTTAAAAAGGCAGGGGCCTAAGGTCAGAATGAATAAATATACTTGTGGGTATGTCTAGATTAACCAGACAGATCTAAGCTAAAATAGAAAAATGAAAAATAAAGTCAGAGGGTCGAAGTAGATGGATTCATGTCAAGATAAAGTGACGCTCTACACATGTCATCAACAAAAGTATTGTGTACATAGCCAAATGTAGAGTTCAGATTTGTAGACATAATGCTACCATAAACAATTTTTTTTTAATTTTTAAAAGTTTTTTATATACTCAGGAAACTTCTTAAAGTGGCCAATAAGTTAAAAAAAACAATGGAACATTTATATATGATGCTAATTGAGTGGATGGTAAAATATAGCAATATTAAAGTTGAAAAAATCAAATAAATATTGGGTTGACCATTATATACTAATGAGATAATGTCTATGTAATTGTAATGCTTAATTATTTATGAAAAATTCTTTTAACTATATTTTAAGGTGAAAGGTAGACAATGTCTGCATAACACTGTTAATTCATTTCTTTGGTTTAACAGATTTTTATTGTTCAGAAACTTTATAATATGCAGTTTTTCTTGTAAACACAGAAGACATGGGTCATGCAAGGATTTACAAATTCTAGTTTTTTTAATATTTTATTTTATTTTTTATTAATTTCTTTTAAATGCCAAAAATATTTAGAAAGGGATGTTCTGTTATGGTACGTATTGTTGTTGAAAGAACCACCTAGTTTTAAAGGAATTTTTGGTACTGCCAATATAAAATGGTAAATAATAATTATTGCCTTGTGTTGTGGCGTAATGGATATTTGCTCAGAATGAGAAATCAGAGAACTGAGTTTGAATTCCTGTCAAGTTTGTTACATTCACTTACACACAAATACCCGTAGGAAAGGTAGGAATCCATCTCTTTAACTCCCAGCTATGGGTTGAATAAATTGGATAAATTTTAAAATTGTGCTTATGTTGGTGACATAAGTATAGTTTCAAACATGACGTTTGTAAATAAAAAACAAAGTACAGATAACTTTTTAAGAAGTCAAGGGTCAATTTGACATTGTATATTATAAACAGGAACCTCTCCTGAAATCTCAAAATAAAAGAAAAAAATCAGTATTTTTCTTCTGACATTTTTTTTTTTTAAAACAAGTGGATCAGTTAATATTTATGTCATACCACTTCATTTTTTTATATCCCAAAGTTCTCAGTATTTGTCTATATTTCTGAGATGAGGTATTATACACTATTTACATTATTCGGACTATTGTCATCATCTTTGTCACCATATTTATTACGATGTTTCGTCCCTTTAGTATCTGTCTATATTTCTGAGATGAGGTATTATGTACACTATTTACATTATTTGGACTATTGTCCTTATCTTTTGTGCCATATTTATCACAACGCTTTTGGCCCTTCAGTATCTGTCTATATTTCTGAGATGAGGATTGGTTATTTACATTATTCGACTATTGTCCTCATTTGGTGCCATATTTATCCGTTTTTGTTTCGCCTTCTTCAATTGGTTGGAATAAACAAATTGAACCCTTTATTTTGTGCCATTTTCTGGTTCATGCCATGTCATTGGATCTCTCCTGTTAATTCCCTCTCAAGTTCTCCACTTTCCACATTGCGAGTTCAATACCTGGTTAAGGCAGTGGAGAACTTGGAGAGGTGAATTAACAGGAGATAACTGACATCCATTAGACATGGCATGTGGAACTAGAACAGTCTACCCCAGCGAATGAAATAAAGGGTTTAGTTTGACCTTCCAACCACCTGAAGAAGACCGGAGCATACAACGGCCAAAACGTTGTGATAAATATGGTAACATATATGAGGATGATAGTCTGAATAGTGTAAATAGTGGCCAAAGTTATGAGATTAAGAATCGTCATTATTTCATATATTTTTGGGGGTCAGCATCTTCCACATTGTTGCTTTGCACATAATGTAGTAACAACCATGGAAGGTGAAACATAGCAGCCAACAACAATGTTACAAACAGTAGCTGTTGTTTGACATTGGGATTATTGAAACTCTTTGAAAGCCGTAAGAGCAAATCGTTTCTGATGGTCAGTGGCATTTGCATTATTCTACTTGAAACGTGAGAAAAAAAGTTCAGTAGTTACGTTAATCTGTAGAAATTCCCTAACATGTTTTAGTGAAATTTTCACTTTCCAAAATTGTAGTTTAAAATAATATTTACAAAAAGGAAAAGAAGTGATGTGTGTTAAATAAACATGTGGTGTCACACCTGGTGTGGTCCAGATCAATTAGAACGTCTTGTGAAAGTTTCTTGTTTGGTCTCTAACAGGGAACGTGAACGGCAGATGGCCAAGCAGCAAGAAACACAGGCATATATCACAGAATTCTTAGAAGCAAGAGAATGCTGGAAGGAGCAGGAGAGATTGAAAATGGAGGAAGAAAACAAGAAAATTCTGGAATACGCTCAATTGCAGAGTGAACGGCAACACCAACAAAAACAACAGAAAGCCGAGCGTGAAGCCATTCTCTCAAAGACACACCAAGTGGTAAGTATTCACAACAGCATATACCAAAAATTGGGGTAGACGTATATTGTATAGATGTATAGAAAATAGTGTGATCACTCCAAACTGTACCATTTTGACTTATGAAATATTGCATTGGATTGCCTTTTGTCTTTTATATTTCTTGTGTATGAAGTTTAATATCATATTATAATTGTACATGTTTCACCTTTTACCTATCTATTATACTCTGCCATTACCTCAAATAAATAACAAACCATTCCATTTTGTTTGCAAGGATAGAGGGAAGAAAAAAAAAGATATTTCGGAGAGTGTTGTAACTGAGTTATCAAAAACAAATCTATATCTTAACAATAATATATTCTATATTTTAACAATATTTTCTATATTTTAATAATATATTCTATATTTTAATAATAATATAGAATAGAAACTAGGGAAGAGAATGTTTAGGTGTGAATGACTGTTTTCCGCAAAGGCTACTGCTGCTACTCCTCTTGATGTAGGAGTATTTTTTATGTCTTTTGTCTGAAGGCTGAGTACAAACTTGTAGGGAGATATTCTCTCTCACAACAAAGAAGCTGTTTGGTTTTAGTGAAATAAAAGAAAGCATGCATAATGAAGAAAGGGAAAATAGATGAAGCGATAAGGCTATCAGGCACTTAACGTCTGCTTCAGGAAATGAGTTTTTAATATTTTCATTTGTATCCTCTTACTTCTTTAAATAATATATTAATAATGTAATGTGGGAATAAAGTAAAGCAGGCAAGAGAAAGAAAGAACAAACATGGATGTGATAATGCTCGTGTGTGTCTGCTTCAGTATGATGCGATAAAGCTCGTGTGTCTGCTTTAGTAAAATGATAAACCTTGTCACTTTCATATCTTTTCATTTGTATCCTCTTACTTCTTTAAATAATGACCTGTATTCATACTTATGCTTGTTATTGCAATATTTTGTTAAAGTTGTCCTATATCCTTTGTCATAGAAATCTCTTTATTTTCAGCTATCACTCCCTTGGACAAATGTAACATCTGTTGTCATCATCTGCTTTCCTGAATCCTGTTCTTCTATTGTCTTTTTGTCTCACTAACGTCTCCTCATTCTCTTTCATTCCCAGTAACCTCTTGCATCTTAGTGGCATTATAGCCTTGTTTGGGGGGGGGTGAAATGATTTAAGAGAGAGGGGACTAAATTGTTATCATGGATAAGGATAACTACAATAATTAAAAAAAAAAGGAAAATTGTTGATGAAATTATTCAGTAATTCTGATATTTGTATTTTACTCTTTACTACATTATTTTTCTTTATTTTTTGTCGTAGCTTTCTGAGCAAATTGCCCGCGAGGAACGAGAGCGTGAGGAATTAGAAAAGATCCGTTTGGAACTCTGTCTTGAAGAACAAGAAGAAAAAACAAGGCAGGAAGAAATGGCAAGTTTATTTTTATTTATTCCTTGTGTATATAAATGTTTGTATGATTGTAAGTTTTGTAAGCTAGGGCATACCAACTGTGATCTTCTTCATTTATAAATATTACTCCCCCCCCCATTTTACTGTATATGGAATCTCCTCAGAATATAGTGTTTTTTTATATATTATTAGTTCTATATATTTGAAATTGCAGTAGCCTGGCTCTCAATTTCAATCAGGATTTTTTTAGGTGTTGCCATAGAAGGATATGACTACAAATTAAACTTACATTGGCAGTACTAACATTTTGCATGGTGAAAATAGTCACATACAGTGTGCTAAAGGTTAAGTGACAAGCTGGAAAAAATGCCAAATAATTTTAAATTGATTTTTTTTTATCTTTTGAAGAAAATGAGTGTGAAATTCATTCAAATATTAATTTCAATAATTATAACAAAAATTTTGCAGACTTAAATTTACAAAATTACTTTGAGAAATTCACTCAAATTATAATGTTAGAGTGTTGCCTGTTATGTGATATACTTTGATGTGTCCCTTTGGTTGAGATAGTCACATGGATCATGTGACAGTTACTTACTAATGTCATTTCATAGTGATGAGAGTGGCCAGTCATTCAATTTGTTGATAGCAGCCAAACCAAGTGGTTGCTTTTTTAGCCTGGACCAAAGCTACATCTGCAGTCCTAACTTTGGGAAAACCCGCCATTTCCCGTTCCATTCGCGGAATATGTCTTTACCTGTGACATAGCAGATGAATCTGGAGTCCTAAACATGGCTTCTCCAGAAACACATGAAGAATCTCCATCTTATATGTAATACCCTTCCTTTTTGTTTCTCCTTACACTCTACTCACTGTGTAAATATATGTGATATATTTTTCTCCATGTGGGACATGTGTATCTATGTATATATAGTTTGAGAACAAAGCATGTTTGTCATTCTTTTTCTGTTCCATCCATGAAATACAGTGTTGTTATATCACGGATATAATAATGCCCATTACAGGGGAAATGTAAATGGGAGAATAAATCTTTCTAGCATATTTCTCTCCTGTTATATTTCATAAATATTTGTCTATATCAAGCATTTGTCTGATGATTGCAAAAGCATGAAACCCAGGGTTACAAAGTAATATCCATACAACTGAATATGTTAGCTCTATCACAGACATTTAGCACTTTCCACTAAGTACCACATATATATATATATATATATATATATATATATATGATGGATTCTCCCATAAAGTTCAATGTATGAGGTTCTGACGACCACAAACTAATTATCTGCATTTCTATGACTTTTAAGACCAGTTCGAGAATTGCACAAAAGACCACAAACAGTACAGGAGAATGTATTGTATCCAAGTGCAGCAGGAACACTGTTAGCCGTTTTATTTTGCTTTCGTGTTTCACGCAGTCGAATGATGCTTACTGCTTGATGCTGTTTTATTCCTGAATGTCATCTAGAACGATACTCTGATCTCTTCATAGATACCTCTTCAAATTTCTTGAATGGAATGTTGACGCAAGAAAGGTTGCTCTTCAGTTTATCTTTATACCTGAGCCAAGGTCTACCAACGTTTCTATGACCACTATAGAGTTAGCCGTAGAAAAAAAAGTTTTGGTATATGATCATCACTCATCCTTGCCATATGGCCACCTCAACGCAGTTTTGATTGCATTATAAAGGTCTCAATGGTACCAATATTGCATTTCTCAAAAAGGTCGGCATTTGACACTCGATCATCAAATCTTAGGCTACAGATTGTATGGAGACAATCTTTATGGAAGACATCTAATTGTTTAATGTGACATCTATAAGGTGTTCAAGTTTCAGAGCCATACAAATGATTTAACAAAACAACAGCTTTGTACACTTGGATTTTAGTGCAAAGCTTTATTACTCTTTTGTCCCACAATCTATGACTCAGCAAACTCTCTCTTTTTTCTCTATATATATATATATATATATATATTATATATATTGAGGGAGGATATATATATATATATATATATATATATATATATATATATAAAGGAAAAAAATCCATGACATTTTGTTCTTTAGGACCCCATTGGACGAAAGTAATGTTTACATTGATGTAACTACACAAAAAGAAAAGGGAACAGTGAAATTTTAATCTGTGTTTTGCTTTATAGTCTAGCCAATTTCATTTAGTTTCTTTTACTTTTTGTCTGTTTTTATCACTTTTGCTATATATATATATATATATATATATATTGCTTTCTGATATCTTTTTTATCTTTGTCTCATTTCCTGTGAGATGACTTATTAAATAGGTCAATGTCTGGTCTTTACCCCCCACACCTTATCTCTCCCTTCCTTTTCTAATTTCAACCATATCTGTTGTCCTCCTCCTCCACCTACCTCTATCACCTTACATTAACTTATAACTACCCCTCAAAAGTGTATAAAAATAATACATGAATTTTTTTTATGCTTGGAAATGTGATCTGAAGAACCAGGAAAAAACATCTTCCTGGGGAAATAAAATATAATGAATGGACTCTTAAGGTTGTCCGTTTTCTAATTTTAATTAAATTTATATTTATATATATATATATACTATTTACATTGCTTGGACTATAATCCTCATCTTTGTTGCCATATTTATCACATATGCTAGGCCACAAAAATCTCCTGAGCCGACCAAGTATAGAAATGAACACAATATGGAAACCAGTAATAAGGAGTGCTATATGAGCTCTGGTAAAAAACATGCAATGAATACAGCAAAAATTGCAATATGAGCACTGCTAAAAAATGGTTGCTGAAGACATTAGGTTTATAATACCCAGAAATTCATACACAGATGTCCTCAAGGCACAGTGGATAAAGGCGCTAGTTAGATCCAGTGACAGGACCCAAAGAGTGTGAGTTCAATACCCGGTTAAGGCGGTGGAGAACTTTCAGAGGGGAATTAACAGGAGATAACTGATAAGTGATATCCATTAAACATGGCACGTGGAACTAGAACAGTCTACTCCAGCGAGCAAAATAAAGGGTTCAGTTCGACATTCCAACCACCTGAAGAAGGCTGGAGTGTACAACGACCGAAATGTTGTGATAAATATGGCAACATAGATGGGGATGATTGTCTGAGCAATGTAAATAGTGTACATAATACCTCATCTCAGAAATATAAGTGGACACTGAGGTCAACACCATAAAGAATTACCAGATATATTTTTGTAAAATCCAACTCAATTCTTTAGAAATTGTTTTGTTTACATTTCAGATATGAACAGATATGACTTTCAAGAAGATCTGAACAAGTAAATGTGTTTTAAAGGCAAATGTCATCTTGCATGATTGTGAAGCTCTTTGTGGTCGAAGCACATAGGATTAAATGGCAGTTTCTTTTGCAAAGGGAGGATGCAGGTTTGAATCCTGCTGGAGGGTGCATTTCCTTTAATAAGTCTTCTTGAGAGTCCAAGACAAAATAAATACTGTTTAAAATAAAATGAAACGTCTACTCATATAAGGGATATCCACTAAATGAATAACATTTAAAATAATATCACATTTTATTGACTACATAGTCATAAAAAGGCCTCTGTACTTTGGATCCAGATAAATCAATTTACATTCTACTTTACTTTGGGGCTTATGGCCAGATCCCATTGAAGCATTGCTTCCCATATGATCATTGAAATTAAGCAACGTCAAGCCTGGTCAGTATCTAGATGGGTGACCTGCTTGTGAATACCAAGTGCTGTAAGGTAGAAAGTAAGAGTGATGTTATGGATAATGGCTCGGAATTGTTAATCGGAGAGCCATGTTCCAATTCCTGTTGGGTTCATTATATTCATTTACATGCAAATATCTTTGGGGTAAAGGTATGAATCTAGCACTTCTACCCCCAGCTATGGGTTAATTAGTAAGTCTTATATCACTAAACACTAAAACCTTTATCACAAAAAAATAAGAATTCTTACAATCTAAAAATATTTTCTGGCTTTAAATAACCTACAAAGGGGTGATAAACCATAGAAAATGAATCAATCAATCAACCAGCGAGCTTAAGCATTGAAATGCAATGTAGGGTAATCAGGGTTTGGTCAGTGGAAAACTTGGGTGAGGGCTGCTGGATCTCCCTCTGCATTTTGTGACCCCAAATGCAGTAAAAACAATGGAAAACGGTTATAATTTCCTAATTAGATGTTTGTGAAATATCTTGCAGGCAGCTTTGGAGAAGAAAATCCGGGCGAGGCTAGAATTGCAACGAATCAACGAACAACAAATGGCTTTGAGAGCTGCGCAGAAGGTTGCTGAAGAAGAAGAAGAACGCCGTTTCAGGGAAATGGTAAGCAGTTATTACATCTTGTATTGGTTGTTTGTTTTTTTTTGTTTGTTTTTTTTTTTTTTGTTTTGATGAATGCAAAGTTCTAAGAATGTTCTTTCTGAGAGATATTATATTTATACTAGCAGAACTACCTGTCCTTGTCTGGGTTTCTAAATATCTAAAATGTACAAAGTCAAATAAGTAGACAGAACTTTGTATCAAAAAGATGCTGACGATCTTAAGTTTATCTTGGTGTATTGATCCAATCTGAATTGTTGCTTCCAAACAATTCAAAAAACAATTCCATTTTACAAAGGAAAAATAGAATTTACCAAAGTTGAACTTGATGGGTGTGATTGTTTCAGCTTTCATATATTCTCATCATTAACAAATTGTTGATAGCTTTATCAAGTCTTCTTTTTTGTGAGAGTTTCCCACCTTTCAGGAAAGTCAGCTGAATTAAGATAGTTATTAGGATTGAAACCTCGTCTGAACCAGAAAACCAAAATCCGTGGCCTATCGGAATGAATATGAAGATACGTCACAGTGCTTGTGGCACAGGTAGGCAACAGAAAGGAAGTTTTCCACTAGACAGCATAAGTCCAATGAAAGAGACAAAATTAGCTACGGCCAATTCATGCATCATCCATTTCACTTTAGATATTTCAATGTTACTTATTTAGATAAGATAATTTATTTTTAAAACCACTTTTATGGAGAGCATTTTCATACAATTCTTTATTTTTATTAAAGATGTTTACGCTGGACGATAATCCTAGTGCCGACAGTGGTGGGTATTTGTCTCACAATGGCATTGGGGTGGTTAGAATTAACATTAATATAGGTGGGGGTTTCATTCTCTTTATGCTATGATTTAAACATTTTATCATTGAGGTTAAAGGTGATGTCTAGATAATCAACTATGTTAAAGTTAGAGGAAATCTCAATCCTGAACGCTAGTAAATTAAAGGCCCTAATGATTTTCATTTGTATCTTTGCTGTTAGTGGACCATTACTATTGGGGATGAAAATGAGTTTGTTATTTCTTTATAGACCTATTAGTTTGAGATCTACAATTCTACTAAGTGTATCTAAAATCTAAAACCATACTAAATCAGCAACCAGGGGTTGAATAGTGGTGCTAGAACTCTAGTCCTAAAATTAACAAGAAAGTGAATTGAAAAATGTTGTATCCAAGCTTCAGGTTTCATATTTAATTTGGTAAAGTGTAGCAGAACGTAGCTTCTGGGAGTGAGGTCAGGGAATTGGATTCTTGATGAATGAGTTACTTAAATAGAACCATCTCAGAAGTCAAAATTGCTTATTTGAATAAACATCTTTTTTTTTCTTTTTTCTTTTTTTTTCTTTTTAAATCTTTCTCTGATGTAGATGATGGCCAAATTTGCTGAAGATGACCGTTTGGAACAGATGAATGCCCAGAAACGTCGCATGAAGCAACTTGATCACAGACGAGAAGTGGAACGAATCATTGAGGAGCGAAGAGTAAAACGAATCCGAGAAAGGGTGAGTGACATCTGGAAGGAGGAATTTCTTTTATTAGGTATTTTCAAAACTCATGCATTTGCTATTCTAATTCCAGAATAGATTTGACATTTTTCTTGTAAAGAGATATAATAAAACTTACACGTCTATATATATATATATATATATATATATATGTGTGTGTGTGTGTGTGCAAAAAAAAGGAAAGAACACGTTAGGTAAATAATCCGGAGTTCTTTAGTATTTTTGTTTTTATTTTTAAAAAACAGTGCTCCATACAGAAGTAGAGCTTAAATTATAATTAATTTTTAAAACATGATTCCTTTGCTACATAAGAGTTCTCATGTTTCAAAAACAAGAGCCAAAAACTTAATATAATTATTAAAATTAAATTGAATTAAAGTATCAAGCCCTGTTTCATCCTCAAGCGAAAATTTAGGAATAACCAATCTTGAAATTTACGCATCTTTATAAGCATGTTCATTCGTAAAATTAATTACTATGGAAACGGCTGGAGCGACCATTTTGATAAGGGGCATAAGAGTTAACAATTTCTTTCCACATATCAATCACCTTCGGAAAGAGGTCAAGCCAAGGCAGGGCTGGGGTGACCATTTCAAAGTGAATGATGGCATTCATATACGCACGCACATTGTCTGGTCAGTCACAGCAACAGATAGCTGTTGGCACCATCGTACGTCGTTAAGTGTCTAAAGAATTTTTTTCTAAAGGGCTGTTTTGTACATAAACGCGTCGCACTGAACTACAATTTGTTTTTTTGACGACTTCATAAAGGGTTTTTCTATCTTATGATTGGGTTAAGCTTTTAAACGTTTTATTAGACTGAAATTTATTTTTTTTATGCTAATTATTCAATGCGAAAATTTGTTGATGTCAGCAAAAACCCATTAACTCATGTCTATGGTTTAATAAATTTTCATTATTTAGAAACTTAATAATGTGTAGTTTTTCATGTAGGCATAAAGGGCATGGGTCATCCCGGGTATATATATATATATATATATATATATATATATATAATAAAACTTAGGTGTCTATTTAAATTATTTCATTTACACAATGTAGGAAGCAACAAAATATGCATCATTTTTTAAATTTTAGTATTTTAAACTAAAACTGTAACAAGCAAAATCCAATTACCTTATTTAAAAAATGGAAATCTCTTGTTTGGAAACCTTGAAGCCCATATCTGCTAAGTTTTCTATATTTGAAATGTAAACAAAGTAATTTTTAAAGAAATTAATAACTTCATTTCCAAAGTCAGAGTTTAACAAATAAATCTTGAACTCAAGTCTCGAATTAGTTATCTTTCCTGTTATATTATCCTTTTGTAAACTAATACAACTACAGACATTAACCCTCTGCCTTGAGTGGCTTGTGGGCTTTGTATTGGGTGAACACTAGTTAGAAGAAAGAATGATGTAAGTTTAATTGGCAACCGCCATTTACATGCAAATCTGTGTCTGTTGTGATGCAGGCAAAAATTTAAGCAAATGTCTTTTATTACCTGGATGATGTTCAATGTGTTATCTTTCTGTGATTTTAGCACGAGGAAGATGAGATGCAACGTGAGTTGAGACAACTGGAAGAACTAAAGAAGGCCATTGTGGAGGAAGAAAGGCAGAAATTGCTAAAGGAACATGCCCAGAAACTGATTGGCTACTTGCCGAAGGTACGTATTAAGATTAACTTTACAACTCTGCAGGTTTACATGCCCGTCAGCGATACTCTTTCTCAATATTCTCTGGGCAGACATATTCACCAAGTAACACCGCTTTGTTTCAAAAGGAAAGTATGTTTCTAAAAATAACCTATTACTAATGAAATGGCGTCATTAAGCTTGTGATAAGAACTGGGAATGACAGGATGTCAGTCATTTTGCCCTAATTATAATAGCTATTTTATCAGTGTATTTTAATAAAGTGTTTTAAATACGTTCATTTTTCGATCACAATTGAGACCCCACCCAGAGCAAGTTGTGGATCTGTTACTTCAATAGAGGAACTTTTCATGGACAGTGAGAGCAACGAAGAATTTCAGATTTACTCACACAGATATTGGTGATATGTGTGACAGTGAGAATGAAAGTGATTTCAACCAATCCCAAGCATACAATCCCCCGTGGCTACCAGAGTTTTGCTATACTCCTGGGCCTACAAATGTTGATCAAGAAGCTAGTGAGGTAGACGTTCTTCATCTTTTATCTGGAAGAAGTTATTCAATTAGTTTGCATACCGGTTAGTTTCCATTATGTGAAAACAAAATTTGGTGAAACAGCAAAGAAATGAAAGCATTTTTGGCCTTGGTTTTGTTGATAAATTTGATTAAGCGACTTTCGTATTCATCTTACTGGACAACAGACCCCGTCCCCTATTTTATATGCAAGGCTTTCACAATGTGATGAGTAGGGATCATTTTTCATTAATTCTATCATATTTTTCTTTTTTATATTTTTAATTTTTTTCTCAAAATTTATTATATGTACAGTAAAAAAAATGGTCTGCATTTTTCTACATCCTTTCATGCAAATACCCTGAAAATTTTATAATAATGTCTCTAAAACCGTAAAAGTTACAGTGCTAGTAATATACCCACCATTCCAAAACTTAACACACCCAAAATTAATGTGGATGTCAGGAATACAACTTTGAAAATTAGTGTGGAGTTGTAAAGGTTAAATTCTTTTGTTTTCATTCTTTAAGAATATATATATATATATATATATATATATATATATATATATATATATATATATATATAATGTCATTCATGAACAGTACTGTACATCTGAATGCCTCCAGCCTGGATCGAAACTCAATCAATTTGGTGTCAGTCAGAGTTTCTACCACTGAGCTATCTTCATTCAACAGAGAGAAACAGCTAAATCTAGCGTATTGTTTTTACAGATGTAAACAAATGCAAATCAGCCGGAGTGCTCAAATTCATTTTACTGAAGAGCTTTGTATTAATGCCGGTAGCTGTTGTTTTTTAGAATTAGCCTATCACTCAACAGTACTTTATATATATATATATATATATATATATATATATATATATATATATATATATATATATATATATATTTTTTTGAATTTTATATTATATTCAATGTACTTGTAAAAATTGAAATAACCATTTCTCACTTTATATAAAAGCAATATATAGTGAGACATTGATGAGGTTGACAATGAGTGTAACAGCAATTCTTTTATGCGAGTGTGGTTTGCCCAAACACTTATTCACCCATTTCTCCCCATTAAACATGGGGTAGTGTCAGGGATATTTTATCAAGATGGGACAAATTTCACGGAGATGTAGATTCATACCTTTTCCAAGGACATTAATTTGAACATTATTTACTTGTTCTGTTTTCTGTGCCAGTTAACAGTTAAACTACTGCCACATGGATGTGCAGGCAGCAAGCCGGTTATCAGTGCATGTCGTCTTCCATCTATGGGTTAAATTCTCTTACCTTGCATGGCAACCAGTTTAGGAGAAAGAAAACTGAATTCAAAAACAGCCTGAAGGGGAGTGGACTTTGTTAGACAATCTTGCCTTAGACATAGCATTGCTGTCATGGCTGCAGTACATGTGGTGACTCTACAACACTAAAGGATTACAGAATACATGACATGACTTTCATGATATAAATTAATATCCATTCTTTTCTTTTTTTTTTTCCCTCCTCTCTTCAGGGTGTAATCCAAAGCGAGAAGGATCTCGATATGCTTGGAGAAGACTTTAAAAAGGTTTACAGCAAAAGAGAAAGAGATCCATTTGATGAGGAATGCTGAGAACTGCCTATACCTCAAAAGAAAAGAAAAAAAAAAGAAAAAGCAGTTGAACTTTTTAGCATGTATTTATAAATAAAGCAATCTCTTCCATGGCTTTTTTTTCATTTACATCTAGTTATTAAAATAAGCTCTAAATTTTTCTTCTTTCCCTCTGGAGTTTTGTGTGTCTGTGCCTTTCAAAGAAGAAATTTTTTTTTGTGATATGCTATGGGCTCAATAAAATATTTTGAAATTAGTTTTTTTTTTTTTTTTTTTATCATTTGCATTGGCAAGAACAAAATTTGTAAAATAGATATTGTAACAGATATCAGTCAGCAGAGTTCAAATTTTAGCTTGTTCTTTTGCCTTCACTTTCACACACATGCCCTTTTTCTAACACTAGAGGTCAAATTAAAGTGCCGACTGGATTCTCTAGCTTTAGTGATTCTAAACCGCAGAAAGTATGATTGGATTCAAAATCCCTTCATAAATGTCCCTTCTAATATCGGACTCCCATTATGTGAAGAAGAATTGTCCACCATTTCTAGTGATTGAGGGCTCAAAATATTCACCAGTATCCATTGATATATTTTTTATTTCAATTATCCCACATTAACTAAAAAGGCTTTATCAGTTTTATTGTAATTTTCTACTTTATGTGAATTAGGCTTCTCGATCCTAAATAACATCAAAAATAAGGAGTGAGAAGACTACACTCAACTGACGATGAAATGAGGGTCTGCTTATTGCACATTTGACTAAACATTGAAGAAATTGTGAAAAACACTGGACCCAGGGTTCACACTAAATGAGTTGCAAATATGTTGTGCATGTATTTTTAGAAAATCTATGGTTTTATTTCATAGCCTTTAAATGTATACACTATGAAAATTTTACTAAGTGTGCTGTTGCTTAAAAAAGGTTGAGAAACACTGCCTAAGATGTTTGTAATGCCTGTTTGTAGAAGAGACTTTGTAAATCAGATACAAGAATAGTAACGTCCTCGAACAATACTCAGACACTGCTAATTCCTATATATATATATATATATATATATATATATATTTTTTTTTTTTTTTTTCCTTTACCTGTCGTGATCTAATTATTTCAAGATGAGGTTGACAGTGCTTGCTTTCTTTCTGGTGATCTGTGTTCAAACCCAAGTGTTGGCAGTAACACTATTCCTACACTAGCAGTAGAGCCTGGCGTTGCCCGGGGATATAACAGTAAGAGATAGATCAAGTATCCACCATCATAAAGACTTAAAAATAAAATTGACAAAGATTATTGTTTAAGGTTGACGGACACGCATGTCTTAATTTTTTTTTTTTTTTTTTTACGAATTGGTCAAACCCAAACTCAAACAAAAACATTGTTTTCAATCGTTATGAGTCTACCGATTGAATAGAATTTTATTATAAACAATTGTCTTGTAAATGGAATTTTTAAAGCATTCTGAATGTAAAAATAAAGTAAAAAGTGTGCAAGACAATAAGAAACGCTACCTGCCAAAAAAAAAGTTTTGTTGAAATCAGTTGAAAAATGTAGGAAATCCGATCCCATATATATACGAACACAGACATACACACACAAACAACCTGGGTTTTATAATAAGTATAACTCGATATGAGCTGTTCCTCTTTCATTCTCGTGACAGCGATGCCTCTTAATCGTGTTTTCAAATTGATTTTGGGCAAATATTTGGCACTGTTAGAACCACTGCAAGGTAATTTTACGTAGTCCTGTGAAGTTTTGTTGAAATCGGTTGAAAAATGTAGGAAATCCGATCCAATATATAAACGTTACAGATACACACACAATCTTCGTTTTATAAGATGGTAACCTGAATTCAGAATAAGGCAATAGGAAACCATTCCCCTATATTTTCCAAGAGTAAAGTTGTGGAGACTCCTGATTGCCTAAATGAAGTGAAAAGTGTAATTGGCGAGCTGAGTTCAAATTCTAGCTTAGCATTCACTTTCGCACACCATTTCTCCCTCCCCAAATCTAAAGTTGGATTCTGTAGACTTGAATGGTTCAGAGAAAGATAACCCTGAATTCAAAACTTAAAGGTGACGGGAAACCTCTCCACTGTCTTTCCTCAAGAAGAAATGAAGCTGTGGAGATCCATGACTGCCTACATTCTGAAAGGGACAAGGATATAAAGAAAGAAACATTGGAAAGTATTTCAAAAGAAAAAAAAACATTACAAAAGTGAAAATATGTATTTTGTCTGAATTTCTAGGATTACGGTCTTCCAGGTTTGTCGGTATGTTTTATTCATTGCACATTCTTCTGGAGCTCATTGATCTGAGCAACTGTCGGGGAATTTCAAGCTGAACCCTTTATTTAATCCATAGGGGTTAGACTTGTTATATTTTTAGTGATATCAGTGTCAGCCAATAACTTATTAAATGTTAAAAAAAATGTTGCAGAAATTTTGATTTATTATATTCTATTGACGATTATCAGCGAAGTGAAGCGGACTTCAGAAGAATCATGTCAAACGACCCTGACAAAAGTTCAGCTGAGTGGAGCAAACTTGATGAAGGAATTTTTTTAAATGAAAGCTGATAGGACAAAGAATGTTTTTTTCTCTATAAGACAGTGGCCACTAGCAGTTGAAAACAGAGGACCACTTGCTGTGAAAAGGAAGGCACACACCAATTAGACTATTCACCTCCCTGAATTCTTTACAGGAGGTTACAACCAAATAAAATTTGCCAATTGCTACAATTGTCTCATGGTTTTATTTCATGGATACCAAGAAGTTATTTTTTTAAGCCACAAGTGTTCTCCTGGAAGAAGCTGCACCCTGAGAACGAACCTGGTGTGTCTGGTCTGAGCTGCAATGCTATATTCTGCTGTTCCATGTCAAGGGAAATCTAATTTCATTATTTCAGTTATTGTCCCATTTTAGTCAGTTCTTGTATTAAAGCATCAGTTTGTGAATTTGGTGGCAGAATTCAATCCCTGGGCCAAGTAGTATAGATTTAAAAGAAACAGAGCAGCAATATCCAAGTATTATTAGACGAGACAATGTTAGCAATGAAAAACAGAATAAGAAGCACCAACCCATGTTGATTAAATAATAAAGGCTTTAAAATTATCTGAAGGTTACCTTGAAACTCACATACTTTGAAGAAGACTGGAAACAATGACTGAAACATTATTATTACAATGATGAGGATATTAGTCCAAATATAAACAATAAAAAATACATTCTTTTAGGTCAATGGTTCCCAAACTTTTTTTCTCTGGGGTATATTTTTGGAATGAAAATTTGCTAGTGCCTCACCAAATTTTATGCTATAAAAAGTACATTTAAAAATAGAAACTGGAGAGGGTTAAAGGGAGATAATGGCAGGTTCAAAATCAGAACATTATCATTGATAACTCTCTCCTCCAATTTGCAGATCTTAGTATATTCTTAATACTGGATATAATGCAAAAATATAACAATGATACAATCAGTCAATAATTATTTATAACTATTTATACTGGGATTCATGCATGCAATTACAAGTAAACCATAATATTTTAAATTTTGAAATCATATTTATTTTTGGCATATGAATTTTTTTGAAACTGTTTCTAAATCTTTGGCTTTCAATCATTCTGCCTCACCTGCTATCCTCTTCTGCTGCACTGTTTGAGAACCACTGTTTTCTTATCAAAACCCACCTTTATACATCTTCTTCACTTCTAATGTGTAAAACAGTTTTAAAAATTGTTTCTGAGTCTTCTGAAATACAAGTAAAATGAGAACTATCTTTTTCCGTGATCTATTTCTCTTGGGAACACAAGCAGATGCGGTAAGCTTGGATTCGCAGATAGTGTAATCCATAATAGCTTGGAATTGTTAATCAAAAAAACCAAGTTCAAATTCCTATTGTGTTTGTTATATTCACATACACGCACTTACCCTTGGGAAAGGTGTGAATTCATTCTCTGTCCCATCTATGGGTTAATTAGTAAAACTTGTATCACTAAACCATTATCTCCAAAAGAAAAAACAAAACATTCTAACAATCTAAAAATAGTTTCTGGCTTTAAATATCCTGCAAAGGGTTGATAAGTTGTAAAAAATCAATCTTGGAAATATACAATGTAACAGGAAAAAATAAAAATTAGTCCTTTTTCACTATGAATTATATAAAAAATTGCTCTATTTTTTTTATTATTGTTGATTTTTTATCTCAACCTTTTTCTTCTATTACTTTATTGCTAATTCTAATGGATGTGCAGATGTGGGTGGGTGGGGGGACGTTCATGGATAATGGCTAAGAATGAGAAATTGCAGAGCTGAATTTGAATTCCACTTTACATTTGTTTATGTGCAGATACCCTTGAAAAAGGTATGGATCTATCTCTTCAAATTCCCCCAAGCTATGGGTTAAATAGTAGGACTGGGTTCTTCATCTTTGGTTGGTAACTAGTCTAGGGGAAGGACAACACTGAATTCAAAAACCATACATAACCCTGCTGATGAAGGACATATTATATACAGCTAATAAAAGTATTGTAGAATTCACAATGACTACGATTCTGATTGTGGTCAATCTGATGGGTTTTATCCTAACATTCTGAATTGACAAATCTTTGCTAAAATAAAGAAGGCAAAAGTAAATCCTTACATCTTAGAACCCATGGGCGTCAACTTAAATCACTTTAGTCATGGGTGACTTATTAAGTGGAGCACAAATCTGTATTTCTGGACTGGGATTTCAATTTTTGTTGAGAATTACTAAAAAGAAAGTGAGCTATAACAATACAGAACCCAGCATCCACGGCGTAATGATAGATATTAATTGAGCATAGTATCTGCACCAAAGTCATCAGCCAATCAGGAATAGAGAAAAGGCTTGACTAAGTAGAAAAATGGAAAATTCCAGTCTGTTATATAAACCACTGACCAGCTGACCCAGACGGATTGCCAGAGAAGACTCAACTTCCAATACAGTTGAGTACTGTTTGTTTCTCCAACTAAATCCTAAACTTTATTTCAGTGGACAAAGTCTATCAACTCCAAGCATTGTGATTGCAAAAAAAGAGCACCGAAAGAAATATTTTAAAAAAAAAAAAGAAAAAAAGTCTTACTTCCAGCACCCTCCCAAGTATTATTTTTCAGAAGATAAGAGAAATTTTTCAGAACATTACCTCGTCTTTTAGATGAAATCATTTTCAGAGGATTTTTTTTTTAAATCTCTACAAACCTGACAAAATCAAGTTGAATATTAATCGAGAATGAATAAAAATAAGTGAACAAAAGATCTTTACCCAAAAATGATATTCAAAAATAAAGTTTCATTCCTTCTCAAGAAATATGAAAAATGATTTGTTTTCTTTTAATTTTGAAATACAAAATTGATTTATAAAGTCTGATATTTAACCCTCTGTTACTACTACCTTGCAGCATTTCAACAACCTCATAAAATGTTTTATTGAGCCAGTGTCAAGTGAAATATTCATGATTAGTCAAGTAACTTTCTGAATATTGCTGTCAACTATCTGGTTTAAGTTAGAATATTTATGTAAATTACAAGCAGTTTTATTTGCACATGATAGAGGATCTTTTGAAAAAGTCTCAGACTAAACATTTGAGGAATGGTCTAAGACAGGGAATTAAATAAATTTTTCCTTCAATATCTGTCTATATTTCTGAGATGTAATTATTTACACTATTTAAAATGTTCAAACTGTTATCATCTTTGTTGTTTGTGGCCATATTCACAACATTTGGGGCATTGTACGATTTAGCCTTCCTCAGATGACTGGAATTTTGAACTGAATCCTTTATTTCGTCCACTGGGTAGACTGTTCTAATTCCATGTGCCATGCCTCTTCCGGATGTCAGTATCAGTTGTTTCCCTTTATAATTCAACTCTCCAAGCTTTTGTCCACTTCTGCTGTAGCCAGGTATTGAACTCACAACTTTTTGGGTCAAGTCACATGGCCCAGTGGATAAAAGCATTAGTAATCCAGTGATTTGACCCAAAGAGTTGTGAGTTCAATACCTGGCTACACCAGAAGTAAAAATCTTGGAGAGTTACTAAAGGGAAATAACCGATACTGATATCCAGAAGAGGCATGGCATGTGGAACTAGAACAATCTACGCAGGTGGACGAAATAAAGGATTTGGTTCAAAATTCCAATTACCTGAAGAAGACCGGAGTGAACAATGGGCGAAACGTTGTGAATGTAGTAACAAAGATGTGGATAACAGTCTGAGGTGTAAATAAATTTTTCCTTATACATATGTGTGATCCTATGGACACCTATGTAGAAAAAATGAAGATGTGGTTTTATCTTGATCTCAAATATTTCTGTTTGTAGCCTGCAGGTGGCCCTTTTTGAAGTCTGGTTTTCTAAGCAGAATCCACTTTGAAGGGGAACAGAGAAGTAAAGGAGTGGATGAGGTTTTTTTTTTTTTTTTTTTTTTTTAGAACAAATGGCAACAAAACCATACGTAGGGTATATCTCCAGGTGCAGTTCTATGTTAACAGTCATGCTTGTGATCAGAGAGAGTTCTGGTCCATGTGAGGAGATGAACTTGTCCAACGTGTGATCATGTGTTGTCTATACATAGTGACGTGTAGATAGATGAGGATTTGGCAGTGGGAAGAGCTGACATAGCAAAAGGAGTCCCATGTGTCACTTACCTAGCCACCAACCCACCCAGGTGAAACCCTGAATAAAAAATCTACTTCTAATATGGGAATCAAGGTTCACATTCTTATTTCTCAATGTGGGCTTTTTCATCTTGTTACCATGTGAGCATGCAGCAGGCCTTTTCCTAGCTTTCAGTACATACTGATGAGACTAGGAATCAAAATGCAATGTAGGGTGATCATTGACCAGTCAGTGGAAAGCCTGGGTGAGAGTCACCTTATACATTTACAAATGTAGAAACTTTGACGACCTCAAATCAAAGCGGGTCTTCAAGTAGGACGTGAAATAGATGCTGCATATTTGACAGCTCATGTAACTCTAAAGACTTTCTGACATAGCTGTGGTAGAAATGTATGCAAAGATCAAAGTAACCTTCTTGTGCATTGTTTGGAATGGAGGGAAAAAACAGTTGAAGGTGTCTAACATTATATTAGAATTCTGCTTGTCCCACAGTCACCTGCCTATACTTCATAAATAAATGGATTATTCCATTTTGATTGCAGGGAAAGACAGAAAAGACATATCAGAGAGGCTGTTTGATTTCAGTGAGAAAAAGATAATACAATAATGCTCTGTGTTTAACATCTGCTTCAGTGAAATAGAAGACTGGTTAATTTTGAATTATTTTCATTTGTACCCTCTTTAAATAATGACCTTCATTTATACTTATGATTGTTATTGTAATATTGTTGTTAAGCTCAAGTATTTAACGATGCAGGAGAGGAATTTCTATGGGTATTTTGTAGTTGCAGGACTCACAATGAGCTTAATTATTCATTAAAAATTATGATACATCAGGAAAGTCAAAAATTAAACAGTAAAATTTTCTCTGGTACTAACTGATCGTAAATTGTTTTAAAATGAAACTTAGTTTTTTCGCATATCTTAATTTTTCAAACTAACAAATTAATTTTTTAAAGTTGTCCTTTTCATTCAGTTTTTTAAAATAAAATCTATTTTTTTTATTTTTATTTTTCCTATAATAAAACAGAAAGCATATGTCAGACAATATCTAACAAGAAAATTAAGAACTAAATGATATATACATTATTTACATTATTCGGACTATTGTCCTCATCTTTGCCACCATATTTATTACAACATTTCAGCCTGGATCTAACTAACGCCTTTATCCACTGTGCCATGTGTCCTTGACAGTGACAGGACCCAAAGAGTGTGAGTTCAATACGCGGTTAAGGCAGTGGAGAACTTTCAGAGGGGAATTAACAAGAGATAACTGATAACTGACATCCATTAAACATGGCACGTGGAACTAGAACAGTCTACTCCAGTCAGCGAAATAAAGGGTTCAGTTCGACATTCCAACCACCTGAAGAAGGCTGGAGCGTACAACGGATGAAACGTTGTAATAAATATGACGATAAAGATGAGGACAATAGTATGAATAATGTAAATAATGTACATAATACCTCATCTCAGAAATATAGACAGATAAATGATATATGTATATCTTAAATAGGGGGTTTGAAAATCCCACAGTACTAATGGAGGGTTACTAAAAATAAGTCCTGTTGGAAAACCTTTGTTTTTACAACACTGTTCTGGGAAGCAATGAAGAACTCATTGTGCTTTCACTCACTCTTGGCTCAGTGGTACAGGCATAAAAATGAAGATTAAAAGAAATTCAATGTAGACTGGCTAACTGGCTACAGTCGTTGAAGAAGTGACTTGTGTTGTTGACAAAACTTGAGAGATGGAAGATGTTGTTGTTGTTGAAGATGATGACATGACGGAAGAGGAGGATGAAACGGGTGTTGCTACTGCTGCCGATGCTGCTGTTGTTGTTGCTGTTGTTGTCGTGGTAGTTGCACCTTGTTGGGTACACATGCGTGGTTTTCGCTTTTGTTCGACATGGACTTCCTGTTGTTGAGCAAAAGCTTCTCGCAATAACTTGAAGGCCGAAATGGTCGCATAGGGGGTCTGGGTGATTGGGTCCATGTATTTAGCTGGTTGTCGTGTGACAGGACAGAGAGTCTTTGAGTTTGACGAAGGGGGTTTGGCTTTAATTTGGGGAAAGCACTCACGGAATTTTTTGTCATCAGTGAAGGTGATGAATGTTCGAGAACATTTTGGACCAGACACTGATTTCTTGGAAGGTCGCCGTTCACCTTTGTTGGGTGATGTTTCTGCAAGGTCATCTTTTGTTTCAAATTTCGTTGATGGAGAATCGGCACTAAAATAATTAGAACAAAAAAGAAATTTTTTAATTGTAACTCTTGTTGCTACTGAAAATACCAAATTTTTGCTCACTAAAAAAATTTATCCACAGCTCCAAAATAAATATGTGATACACAAGTAGGATAACAAAATTGTATTGTGTAGCATTGATGTAAAGCAATGGTTAATATCAGAGAGGCATGTGGACTATGCCTAGAAGAGAAGTTTTGCAATTTAGAATTCCTTCAGACAACTAAAGGAAATGTTTTAAATGTAGGCATGAAAATAAGTGCTTCTTATGCTACCTACCCGTCCCCAATTGAATGTTCATGAACCTTTCCATACTTGTAGGTCAAGAAAATAAAACCTGAGAGGCACATGGTGTGTTGGGCATTGATTTTATTCAGATATTTTTTGGGCCATTATTCTGGATGGCCAAACATTTTCTATTTTGGCAGTAATAACTATCTTGGTCTGCATATGAACTTTTCAGCCAACCCTTGTGTGTGTGTGTGTGTGTGTGTGTGTGTGTGTGTGCATATACATGTAAGTAATGTGGGAAGAATTGTAAGACTCTTGCAGGTCTTAAAAGCCATTTGAGATGTCATCAGCGATGAAGTGATTGACTTCCACCATATATATATATATATATATATATATATATATATATATATATATGAAAAGAAAAAGTCCAACAAATATTTAAGACATTTTTTATGTTTATACGTTCTTTTTATAGATACAAATATTTAAGTAAATGCTCTGTTTATAATAAACAGTATTAACAACATTTACTGGTCTGAATGTCCGAGAAATTTTCATAGAAAATATGCGTCTTCCGACAGGAATTGAACCTGTATCCTATACGGAACTGTCATCTAGCCTGACGTGCCTTAACCAATTGGGCCACAGAGAAGCGTTTGGTTAGCAAGGTCATTTAAAAACAGTAAAATCGACCTTGCTAACCTCTTATATATATGTGTGTGTGTGTGTGCAAACAACAGATTCCTTGAAGAATGGACAATTTCAAGTAACTTTGATGTCAAGGGAAAATTGAATATTTACAGTTAAGAAACTTTATCATATATGTGTGTGTGAGTGTGTGTGTGTGTGTGCACGTGTGTGTGTGAATTACAATGAATGAAACACAAATTATCCCAAAAATATGGCCATTTCGTTCCTGGAAAAAAAATAAACATTTCCCTAGACTTGTCAATGCAAATATATTTCAATTGACAAGTCCAGGGAAATATTTTTTTTTCTCCATGGATGAAATGGTCATCTGTATGGGGTAATTTGTTTGTGTTTCATTCGTTGTAATTCACTTATATGCTCAATAATATTAAAAATTATGTTGAGCTCTCTTTTGTGGATCAGTTTTAATAACTTATATTGATAGGATCTATTTGGATTACTTATCCACAGATTCTTTTACTTCTTTTTAAGTGACATCACTTCATACAGTAATGAGAGTGGTCAGTCATTCAGTTTCCTTACAGCAGCCAAACTGAGCAGTTGCGTTTATAGCCTTGGCCAAATGGTCTGGACTGACGCTAAATCTGCCAGCAACTTACAAGCAAATAAGTACCAGATATAGAAAGGAACTCTGGCTTGCAGTTATCCAACCCCATTTTATACGGGGTCTACAGGGAATTTTTGGCTGAGCCTATGGGATCAGATACCCCACATTAAATTCAGCGGGCGGTCAGATGTGGCACAAATATCCTGCAGTTGGAGATTCATTGTGGAATTCAATTGACACACTTGTAGCAGTTGACTACTTCTTCTACACAACATTGGCGAATCTTATATGTGTTGTTCTTGTCCTAAGTATTATTATTAATTACCAACTGTCATTTGATTATTCTATTCAGTAACCTTCCCTAGCAGTAAATAGTAGGACAGACCGGGTTCTATAGCCTTGGATGGCAACTGGCCTACTGCAGAAAGAAATGGCAACCTACTGCAAGAAAAAAAACCTGCCTTGTCAGTCATGTATCGAAAGATACATGATCACCTAAGTGTGTATCACGCATGGCACATAACTGACTGAAATTATGACAATAGATATCTGCTGTCATTCTAAAAGTATATTCTTGACTGGTAGCAAGTGGATTACACCAATGCAGTACCATTAAACATTTTGCAATACTTTCCTTGAATGATAGTCCATTCTTGATTGTCCTTTTGTTTGTTTGTTTCCAATAAACTATTGTCTGTATTACTTCATATTGTAAAACATCCATTTTTTTCATCACCAGTAAATAATCCATTAAAAAAATGATCAGATGTATTCATAAGAGAGCAGAGAAGTGTAAATGTCCACTTCAGGGGCGTCCTGGGTAAGACGATAAACTACATCCAGCAGCAAGGCCTCTGATCAGGAGGTATTGAGGAACCTGGAACCACCTCTTAATTGCTGGTGTTCCCAGGTCCACCCTGACCCGGGGTGGTAGCACCTGTTAGGGTCCCAGCTATGGGCAAATAGTTAACTATTACCAGCAATACTTTTTTGAAACAAATTATTACCAGCAATACAATTTTGAAGGAAAGATATTACCAGAAACAGATTTTTGACAAAACAAAATATTACCAGTAATAAAAAATGTTATCGTCATTAAATAACCCATTGAGGTTGATATGCCGTAAAACAAAATAAACCAAACCAAACTACTTCAGGGGAACACATTTTCCATTTAAGAAGTTACTGCAGATGCTGACAAAACTATTGAATAGCTTTAAATTCAATTTTTGAGCTGACTCTTCAACTATAACATGACTAATAATTCTATTGTGTTTAAATAAAAGCAGGTTAACTCTACAAAGTAATCTGTTTTTGGTGTATTTTCTAACCCATTCCTGTTCACTGTCCCCAAAATAACTACTGTACTTGAGAAACCTATTTTCCTGAAAAATTATTTTAAGAAACATTTCATGAATTTCAACCGAAAACATAACTGACTGTTCAACCAATGAATGCCGATTGTTTCCTTATAAGGAAACATTTAATATTATTATAACTATTACCAACAGATTGAGGAATCAGAGAGCCATGTTTAAATTCCAGTCAAATCCATTACATTCACTTATGTGCTAATACCCTTGGGAAAGGTATGAATCTTCTTCTTCTCCCCCCAGCTATGTATAATTAGCAGGAAAGACTGGGTTCTGTAGCCTTAGATGGCAGCTGGTCTACCACAGAAAGAAATGGCAACCTACTGTGGGGAAAAAAAAATCTGCCTCGTCAGTCATGTATCGAAAGCATGGCACATAACTGATATAGACAAATGGGATAGACTTGTGGTGTTTAAAGTCCAGCATTGTATTCACTTCTGTCCAAATAGCCTTGAGGAAAGGCACGAATCCATCTCTTCTTCTATATTTATACAATTGATTTATAGGGTCACAAAAATTTCAGTTGTTTTGGAGCAATATGTCAGGATTTTTTTTTGATAGTGAAACATTGAAAAAGAGATCAACTGAATCCCTGGTGAAAACAAATGAAAAAAAAAAAAAAAAAAAAAAAAAAAAAAATGAACCTGCAATCATGAAATTTTTTTTCTGTATGTGTGTGCATAAAAATTTTGCGCAAAAGAAAAATATAGAAGAGGAAAGGTTTGCTTAATTTCAGATTTCAGAAGTTGATTTTTACATTTTTTTTTTTTTTTAAGTATGAAAAAGTTTGCATTACCTGGGTTCTTCTCCATCTTCTTCAACATTAATTTCGGGTTCAGACTGAGGTGTTGGAGGCAACTGCTCAATGAGGGGCATCGTTACTGATTGGTAACGGATCACGGGACCTTTATATGATGTTTTTTGCACTCTGCTTTTCTTCTTTTCAGATTCTAACCTTTGATAAGTTTCTGAAAAAAGAAATGATTTTATATATATATATATATATATATATCTGTATTTACAAATTCAAATTTCCATAATACAGATTTTACTTAATTAGCTACTATATTTCCATAATATTCACTCCCCCCTCTAACTCTTCAAATGTCAAATGTATAACTAATTCTAATTTCTATATTCTCCTCTTTACACTATATTAATTATAATTTATAAATTTTCCCCTACACTAAGAACTCTTTCCTTTAATCTCTTACATCCCTTTATCTAACATATTTTAAAGTTGTTTTTAAATATAACTTATTTTATTATATTTTTATTTTTAAATGTAACTTATTTATTTAATTATATTAAATATAACTTTATTTATTTTAAATATAAATTATTTAAATATAACTTTATTTTTAAATAAATACTTTTATTTTTGAATATAATTAATTCACTTGGATTATATACCAACAGATTTGTTATGTAATATATAGTAGTATATATATATATATGTGTGTGTGTGTGTTTAGGCAGCAAATGTTCTTTAAGGCAAATATTATTAAAGACAACAGACATTTTGTGTTGATTAATTTTACTGACTGACTTTTCAAAATTATGAATAATCCATCTCTGACAAAGAAGAAACTCCGTCAGAAATTGTTCAAAGTTAATTTTGGTAGAAAACTACGAGAAATATGATTCATGACAACATTAGGGTAGGTAGAGACAATTGGTGAGTTTCATAGGACTAGTGAGTGTAGGGACAAATAGTAAAAACAGACTTATGGTCCTTTAAGCAATATTCATACAACAAAAACAACCATCAATAAATAAAAACAATTGTACCTTAAGGGTCTGTATCCTTAAATGTATAAAAAAAAAAAAAAAACATCACAACATGAAAAAATTCCTGTTTGACATACAAGTTCCTTGATAACCTCAGGATTAAATATATATGATTATAAATGAATAATTTCTGATTACAAATCAAAATAATGTTAAAATATTAAAAAAAAACAAAACACGTTTGACACTCATCCTCTGATGACCTCCACAATAAATATATATTGTTTTTAGGCAATGTCAAACCTTCGTGTCCACACAAAAAAAGGAGTTTCAAAAGACGGTTATTCCCTTGACACCGATATTACTGTATACACTTTTGACTCCCTCAACAATATTTATTTACAAGATTCTAAAAATATGTGAACCAAGGTCAATGTGATATTTATTATTTGTCTTTTTTAAAGAGTTATTATTTGCCATTTTATAAAGAAGTGAATTGGAAAAAAATCTTTTTATTCAAAAAATTTATAAAAAATTTAAAAATTATCAAACTATGTAAGAGGAAGATATGATCTCAATCTATTTTAGAGAATTTTGTGGCAAGAGAAAATGAAAAAAAAGTGCCTGGAAAATACATTTTATCCAAATTTATAATTACAGTTACTTGTTGTTACGTGTTTATTTAAATTTTCTTGTACAGACATTTTTATAAATTTATGAATAAAAAATATTTCTTTTCATATTTATTTCTTTATAAAATGGCAAAAAGTAAAAAAATTCATTATAATTGGTTCATATATTTTTATAATGTTGTAAATATAAATTATTTTTGTAAATAAGAAATCTAATAAATAAATAGTGTTTAATATTGTTATTTACAACAAATTTAAACAAATCCCAATCGGTCAGAATTTACACATAGAAGTGAGTAAAACGATCATATTTGAACCGTCACAAATTCTTGCAATCATGTGAGAGCTACATCAGAATGTTAGTTGAGAAACGACCGCTCTTGGCTGGGCCCATGGCAGAGAAGCTCTGCTATTATGGAGGCCTGAAATTTTTTATTTACCCCAGACATCACTGAAAAAGCATTCTGGTGCGCAATATCTGCATATAAAACTAACTTTGTTGCCAATTCTCAAAGATAAAGAAAATGTATAAATTCACTCTTGTATGATTGAGTTTTATTAAAATTCTAATCATCGCTTTTTAAAACAATAAACATTGATGAGGGAGTCAAAACGAAGGACAACTGTCTTTTTGAAAGACTTTCTTTTTTTTTTTTGTTAGCATGAAGGTATGACAATGCTGATATCATTTTAATTTCTAGGTTACTATAGAGAAACCCAAATTGGCAACTATTCAAAATTTAGAAGACTTACAGAAAAGAGGATTTGATATGTTTTATAGATTTGAGCAAAGTCCTGTGCATCTGCTCAGCCAAATACAACAAATACCTCTCCAAAAGAATTTGAATCATTAAAAGAATCTAGAAAAAAGAAACTTAAGGTTTAGTCCAGACATAACCCAATGATTGGTTGTTTGATTTTGTTTAGTGGCACATCAACACCTCTGAGTTATTTAATGCCGAAATCTAAATATTTTATATGCAATTTTTTTGTTTTGGAAATAATAAATTTTCAGTAATAGAAGTCTTACTAATTAACCCATAGCTGGGAGGAGAAGAGGTGTATTTATATCATTCCCAAGGGTATTTGCACATAAATGAAGATAATGAACCCAACAGGAATTGGAACTCAGCTCTTCAATTAACAATTCCAAGCCATTAACCATGACATCACCCATACATCTAAGCTTACAGCACCCGGTATTCCCAAGTGGTCACCCATCTATGTACTAACCAGGCTCAATGTTGCTTAACAGAGTGTGTTCAGTTTTAATCCTCTTATTAAGTTCCTAAATAATAAAATTTTAAAATTCATATTGTAATAACCACCTAAAGATTTTAAGTTGTACTCCTCAGTGATTTTGGCTTCCTCGAGTAATTCTGCTTGTGTTAACCGTCGCACTTCAGTGACATTCTTTCTGGCAGCAATCTCCCTCATCATTTTGTGGCGAACTTCCCTTTCTTTTTCCCGCTGCTGAGTGGCCTTGGACTTTTCTGCTGTGGATCTCCGAACTGATTTTCTCTGGGCTAGAAACAAAATGTAAAAAAAAAAAAAAAACAAAAAAAACAAAAAAAAACAGCACTTAAATATTTGACAATAATATTAAAGTTAATATAAAATAACACAAAGTTTTTTTGAAATCTCTTACAAGGCATGAGATCACTCTTGCCTGAATATTTTTTTATTATCAAGGGAAGCATATAAAATTTTTTACAAAATAAATATATTGTTATTTTATGCAAAAATTATTAATCCTTTCATCTTCCGTCACAAAAATTTCCACAATTTTTCTAAATAATAAGCTTGTATGTTAAAAAATGATTTATTATGAGGCTCTTGTGGATTAAGGATTAGTAGGAGTACAAGAAAAGATGAATTTAAATTTCAAATATCAGAGCTTGCTGAATTTGGCATCAGTGTGTTACAAAGGCAAAATTCTAAAGTGAATATTTTCTTAAGTGAGTAAGTTTTAGGTGTTCTTAGGTTGATAGCTTTTTGTAAAGAATCGTTTTTTTGAGTGAGGGTGCTTCAAAATCAGTCGTCTCTTTAGTAAACACCTGGCAAAAGAGCCTGCACCTAAGTACAACAGCTGGCAAAGTCGTTTTTTTTATAGTTATTCGAGCATCAAATCTCAGTTTAAAACATTCCATAAATAAAAGAGCAAAGATAGATAAGAAAAGCGTATCCTACCTGAGCTAACGGACTGATAAATCTGAACGGTGGATCTTTCTGGTTTGGGTTTCACTTTTTTTTTAAATTTGGATTTATCCTTAGTTTTTGGTTCCTGAAAGAAAAAAAGAAAAAGAAATGAAAACAGAAGAAAATTAATGTATTTTGAAATTTATAACTTTATTGGAAGGTTAAAGGTTAAAGGCTGAGCAGTTTTTTTTTCCCTGGTTTGCTCTAACTTCCAAAGAACAAAATGCAGTACCTACTGTTTCCAGTGAAAATGTAGTGCCACTTCTATGTCCAGTCAAAATGTGGTACCACTTTCTATGTTTGACCAAAATGTAATGCCTCTTCTATGCCTTAACAAAATGTGGTACATTTTTTATATCCGGAAAAAATGTGGTCTCTTTCCTATGTCCAGTTTAAATGTGCTACCTTTTCTATATCTGAGCAAAATATAGTACCTCTTCTAAATACAGTCTAAATGGGGTACCTCTTCTACATGTGGTGCTTCTTCTATGTCCAGTTTAAATGTGGCACTTTTTCTTTGTCCAGCTAAAACATGGTACCTCTTTTAAACCTGGTTAAAATGTAGTGCCACTTCTATGTCCAGTCAAAATGTGGTACCACTTTCTATGTTTGACCAAAATGTAATGCCTCTTCTATGCCTTAACAAAATGTGGTACATTTTTTATATCCGGAAAAAATGTGGTCTCTTTCCTATGTCCAGTTTAAATGTGCTACCTTTTCTATATCTGAGCAAAATATAGTACCTCTTCTAAATACAGTCTAAATGGGGTACCTCTTCTACATGTGGTGCCTCTTCTATATCCAGTTAAAATGTGGTACTTTTTCTATATTTGACTAAAATTATGGCACCTCTTTCAGGTTTGGTCAAAATGTGGCACCTCTTGTTCAATCAAAAGAATTAAAGTTTCATTGAAAGTTAGTGTAAATATCTATGAATGTTGTAATGAGCATGTGCTGAAATGTCCTCGAACTGCGGGTGTGTGTCGCCGCCGGGCACACCTTGGAGTACCATAATGGACTCGACCGAGGACTACAAGAAGAAGACGCGTGAGACGTTTGTTGTCTTTTCTTGGGTGACAAAAGCCGTTGCGGTCAGTTGTCCGTTGGTCAGCAGTCTTGGGTGCCGTTTTGCTCATTTGCTGTCATAAAGTGTTCGTTCGCAAGTAGGCGTTCGTTTTTGTGTTGCAAGAAGTTGGGAATATACCTTCCTCAGATGAAGAAAGAAACTATCTCTGGTTAGCAGTCCCCAATTTGGGAAAACCCAAGACTCACCATTTCCTGTTTGCAGAATATGTCCTTGCTTGGGACATAGCAGATGAATCTGGCCTACTTGAATCTGGAGTCCTAAATATGGCTTCTCAAGGAACACAGAAGAATCTCCATATTATATGTAAGACCTTTGCTCTGTTTCTCCTTACACACTGCTTTGTCATGTAAATATATGTGATATATTATACGCCGTGTGGTACATATATATATATATATATATATATATATATATATATATATATGGTTTTATAACAAAAAAAAATCAAATTATCTACTATAAAAAATTTAAAACAACTAACCTTATCTTCAAAAATAATAACACACCAGCAAAAATAAAATTAAAATGAACGAACATTATCAATGAGTTCAAATACTCCTTGAGGGACTGTGCTCCTGATAAAAACAAACTTACATCGATCACACAACTACATGCCTATCCAGATGCCTAACGTTACACCTATCTGACCACAGCTCTGTTAGAATCCATTTAAACATATACACACTTATCAGACTCCACCTAAAACACACTAGTAGAAAATACAAACATAATAACCTCATCCATATTAAAAAAAAGATTAAAAATAATGGAAGCTTTAATAATAAAAGAAAAACCCAACACTCAATATATAAACTACGAACACAGCCACAATTATCTGTGTTCAGAAAATGAAACATCCCTATAACTCTAAAAACATACACACAACCCATAGATCCAATTAAAAAGCAAAAATAGAATCATCCTTGATAATGGCTAAAAGTATAGTCAAAAATGCTCAGAATTGTAGAACATTTGGACAGTTTCTACACACTGTGTCCAAAAAAGAAAATACTTATTCGAACACAAGAAAAATTAAATAAAATCTTAATCGTAGTACCTTGTCTGTCGTCTTTAATGAAACATGTATAAATGAAGGATTGTTGCCTAAATACACAATATATAGTTTTGTGTATGTCTTAGTATTATAAAAGTCTCTCTGAGAACAAAGCATGTTTGGCATTCCTTTTCTTTTCATCCATGTTATCATATAGACACACAAAGTCACACAAGAGAGGCAAATAAAAGTTCCTGACCTGTTTAAGAAGCCTTTAAGAAAAAAAAAAAAAAAAAAAGAAAGAGGGGATGTCAACCATTCAGTTGGATTTTGGGAAGTGAACTTGACCAAGAACCTTTCAGCACCCCAACATACATGCAGTATTATTTTATTTTTTATTTATTTATTTATTTTTTTATTTTATTTTTATATATTTATATATTTTTTATTTTATTTTTATTATTGTCAATCCTCAATTTCTCTTAGTCATGCATTTTTGATTAATCTAATTGTTGGTACTTTGTTACATTTCTCAAGTACAAGACAAAACTTACTTTCAATGGCTTGCAAACCTTCTAGATTATCACAACTTCTTCCTGACATTCTTTAAAAAATTCAGTGAATTCTTCATTTTTACACAATTTTGTTTGACGTAAAGAGCTTGCAGTTAGCTTTACATTTTATGCTTACCTTATAAGCTTTTGTGTTAACTCCTGCTCTCCTCTTCTTTCTTGGTTCTTCTGACTCCTCATCACTACGTACTTCATCGTTTTCATCAATACTGAAGTCAGAGTCTACAGTGTCAGATTCTGACTCTTCTGATTGAAAGTCAATATCATCGTCTTCCTGAAAAAAAAATAAAAAATAAAATAATAAATAAAATAAAAAATATCAATAAAAATAAAATAAAAAATATAAAAATAAAAAAATAAATAAATGAAAAATAAAATAAATAAATAAAAAATAAAATAAAAAATAAATAAATAAAAAATAAAGGTTATTTTTTTAATTGTTCTTGTTGCTTATCATCTGGACTATAAATTTCCAGTTTCTTTCCTCTATTGTTTACTCACAGGTTTTTATCATATACTAACCATTTGGGAGTGGACAACAAGATATCTCATGAAAAATTTCAATGTTTCAGGTTCAGCTGACAAGATATGCCACAAGTGATTATATTAGTTATACTCGGACTAATGTCCTCAACTTGTTGAAATTGCCATCTTTTAATCATTTGCAAGAACCCTTTCTGCCTTCCATCTAAGGTCTATCCAGCATAGATGCAGTATAGACCACAGGTGGGATCTGTGGGTGTTGAATAAACACAAATGTGCCTGAGCAGGTGTCTGCAACAGTGATTGACTAGACACCCTAGTAGGCAGGCATACTCGGATACAAGCAAGCAGCTACCACTAACTGGCCCAGGGATTGAACTCAGAATTACTATGCCACCAAATTCACATGCCAACTCTTTGATCCACTAGTCAATTATCCCACGGATCTGCTGACAAGATATTCCACTGGAAATCTCATTATTTCTGGATCCTCTTACTCTGGAAAGTGAACTAGGCAGACATTCAAAACAATTCATTGATGTTGACAAAGATAATGAAAATAATGATTGTTGATCTAATTTGATACAAACTTCACCAGGCAAATAGGTGATCTGGGGTAAGACAATAAGACAATAAACTACATCCAACAGTAAGGCCTTTGATCAGGAGGGTTTTGAGGAGCAAATAATTGGTATTCCCAGGTCCACCTTGACCCTGGGTGGTAGCACCTGTTAGGGTCCTAGCTTTGGGCAAATAGTTAACCCTCAAACTGGGGTCAAAACATGATGAAAGTGTAAAAATAGGTTTTAATACCAGCAATACTTTTTGTAAAAAATTATTACCGGCAATAAATTTTTGAAGAATTATTACAAGAAATACATTTTTGAAGGAAAAAAATATTACCAGCAATAAAAACCTTGTCAGCATTAAATATTCCGTTGAGGTTGATATGCTGTAAAATAAACCAAACCAAACCAAACCAGGCAAATAGATTTTATATCTCTCCTGTGGAAAAACCATAAGTTTATATAGAACCCAATGAGCTGAACCCATTTTAACTGCAGGTGGAACAGGTCAACTTATTAAAGCATAAGTTTACTTTAGCTGAAGGTTATCAGTTCAATACTTATGCTGGGTAGTAAATATACCACCCGGGGTAGTAGCACCTGTTAGGGTCCCAGCTATGGGGAAATAGTTAACTCCCAAAACCAGGATCAAAACACTATGAAAATGTAAAAATAGGTTTTAATATCAGAAATACTTTGTAAAAAAAATTATTACCAGCAATACATTTTTTTTAAAAAAAAATTACCAGCAATAAAAATCTTGTTGGTATTAAATAAGGTTGATATACTCTAAAACAAACCAATCCAATCTAGCATTTTATGACAGTTAAGTGAAAGATCCTGGAACCAGTATTTAAAGCAGCATTCAAATGAATATTTTTTCCATTGCAAATTGCATAGTATTTGCCTGGACTATGATATTAAATGACAATGTAATTATTATTATACATGGATCTATTCAGACAAGTGTCTTCATCTTGGTTGTTGTTATAGTCAAAATATTTCAGCTGTTGTACTTTCAAGTCTGCTTTTTTTTGGGGGGGGGGTCATATTCTGTAACCATCTTGGAATTCTGAAACAAATCCTTTATTCAATCAAATACATCAAGACATTCATTTACTCTAATTATTTCATTTATTGTAGTACTGATTGCTTTGTTTAATGGCATATCAATTCCATATGGGTCATTTAATGCTAAAATTTAATTTTCTTGGGAGCTTTGAAGTAAAAAAAAAATATAATAAATTATTCATTTATGCACCGACTGCATTGTATAACACTCCTTCATGTTGGCAAAGTTTTCACTTTTCTTGCAACCTACTGACCTTACCCTAATCCTCAGCACCCAAATTAGTTTTACACATCATTTGCCGTATTAACAAAGTAAATATTTCTGAGGATTAAACACTGATTTTTACAATATTTACGCAAGTGTTTTTCTAATTATAAAGATGACTTACCTCATTGAAACCACCATAAGTAGTCTTATAAAAATCATCTTCCTCTTCTTCATTTAGAAGCTTGGCCATACGGCTGCCTGCATTCGATCGTTGTTCTCTGGTTGCAGCCATTTTTTAATAATTGCTGGAAAAAAGAAAAGAAAAATTCAGACACTTAAAAGGAAGCTTCCTCGATATTACAAACATAAAACTACTCTATTCAATAACTGCATACATTGAGTGGCTCTTATATTGGGTAAGCAATGGAAAAAAAATGAACAAGCTGTTCATGTAGCAGGTTCAAGCTTTATTGATCTGGTCAAAGAATAGGTTTAATTTTTGTCTGAATTTCTGGGATGATAAATTATCATAATATAAGTTATTTATATTTGGACTATTGTCTTTATTTTCATTGTTATTATCACCTGATCGCCTTCTGTCTGAATTTCTGAGATGAGAAGTTATCATTATTTACACTATATTCGGACTATTGTCTTCATTTTCATTGTTATTATCACCTGATCGCCTTCTGTCTGAATTTCTGAGATGAGAAGTTATCATTATTTACACTATATTCGGACTATTGTCTTCATTTTCATTGTTATTATCACCTGATCGCCTTCTGTCTGAATTTCTGAGATGAGAAGTTATCATTATTTACACTATTTATATTCAGACTATTGTCTTTATTTTCATTGTTATTATCACCTGATCGCCTTCTGTCTGAATTTCTGAGATGAGAAGTTATCATTATTTACACTATTTATATTCAGACTATTGTCTTTATTTTCATTGTTATTATCACCTGATCGCCTTCTGTCTGAATTTCTGAGGGATGAGAAGTTATCATTATTTACACTATATTCGGACTATTGTCTTCATTTTCATTGTTATTATCACCTGATCGCCTTCTGTCTGAATTTCTGAGATGAGAAGTTATCATTATTTACACTATTTATATTCAGACTATTGTCTTTATTTTCATTGTTATTATCACCTGATCGCCTTCTGTCTGAATTTCTGAGATGAGAAGTTATCATTATTTACACTATTTATATTCGGACTATTGTCTTTATTTTCATTGTTATTATCACCTGATCGCCTTCTGTCTGAATTTCTGAGATGAGAAGTTATCATTATTTACACTATATTCGGACTATTGTCTTCATTTTCATTGTTATTATCACCTGATCGCCTTCTGTCTGAATTTCTGAGATGAGAAGTTATCATTATTTACACTATTTATATGCGGACTATCGTCCTCATCTTTGTTGCTGTTATCACAACATTTAAACACGAGCAGTGAAATGAGGACAGTCTACTCCTGGAGATTAAATCATAGGATCAGATCAGAATTCCTTGTAGGTTACCTAGATCGATATACCTGAGGTCGAAACATTGTGAGAGCAACAACAAAGAGGTGAACAATAGATTCCTTTTCTTTATTATCTATATCTATTACCAAGACTTCTTGGGAAATATAGTAGTTTTCTATTACCTTCTCCAGTTCTGAAATCAGAGTTTTCTTTCTCATAAACTGGTGGCCACCCAAGGCTAGAGAGTCCTGTCTACCCTGCTATTTAACCAATTGCTGGAGGGTATTTGTTGAAAAGTGAATGTAAGAGACTAGCCTGGAATTTGAACTCAGCTTGCAGATCTCAATGCAATGTCAATTTCCATCTTCTTGAATATTCTTGTTCCTTTTATTGTCTTTTCCCTCACTAAATTCTTCTCATTCCCTTTCACTCCCCCTGCGTCCTAGTAGCATTGTTTGGAGAGAAATGTAAAAAATAAATAAATATACTAAAAATACCATAATGATGAGGATTTATTTGGGGGATGCAAGTCTTTCTTTAAGGTGACTGTTTTAGTTATTCACACATCCAAATATTTTTCTTTAATATCCCTTTAGTTTTTGTATTTTGAAGAAAAAAAAAAAAAAAAAATCAATTTTTGAAAAAAGTTATTTTTGACAGAATTTTGCCTCGTACTCACAAACCTTTTTAGATTATTTTCCCTCATGTCAGAAAAAATAGTTTATTATTTTGACAACTACTTTTCTTGAAATGTGTTTTAAAATTACGAATGATAAAAAAAAATGAAAACAGAAAGACAAAAAAAAAGTAAATAAACACTCAATTCTCAATAGGACATTGAAAAATCATTATTTTTCAACTTAATTTTTAAAAATCAATCACAGAATTAGAATAATGATAGGAATTCAATTGTAAATCAAAGTTTCCTACATAGTTGTTTGTTTTGAATGAAGCTGGCCACGTGTTTTTGAGAGACAAACAATGGAATTGGTATTTGAAAAACAAAATGCGATGATGAATGAATTTCTCTTTAACTAACGTGAATATAAATCGGTATTATTACAGAAATAAAAGTGCATTTCTATTTTTTTTTTTTATACTAAACAAATAATGCACAAAAATCACGAATAGAAACAGACAAAGATGCAAGAAGGCTAAGACTGTCTAAGCAAAATGTGTTGAACATTGTCAAGGACTTGGAGAATTATAAATTTAGATACGGGGAAAGAAGAAAAAGAGAAAAACTTAAATATAAAGAAATGAGAAAAATTAAATAACTAAAAAATTACAAAGTAATAATTAAAGATAAACGATCCGGTAAACCGGTCTTATCGTCATGTCTTGACTATTTTTTTTAAACAATTGAATATTGAAAGTATAACGAGATATTAATTAAAATTAAAAATATATTCACATTTTTAGAACATGAGATTTTAATTCAACTATCATTATTAAATAAACACAAAGTAAAGTAAAAATTCTGTGTCTTTTTTATTTAAAAATATAAGTAACAATTTAAATTAAATAACTAAACTAAAATTTTCACTTGCGTAGATTTTTAGCACTCTAAATTGCAAATATTAAATCGAAGCCGGTAATCACCTAAAAAGAAAAATGCACAACTCATTTATAAAACTTTAGACGTAGATAGTTTATACGTCATTCTTATATACTCACAAAGATTTCTATACAAAGAGAATATTGATGATAGTTTCTTATTTTTATCCCTTTTACTTTTTTTTTTCTTGGTTTAAATTTCAAAATCCCCGAAACCGGGCAATGCCGAGTTGAAGAGTTCTCTACTTCCGGTTCACATGATTTACCTCCCTTGTCTATTAAGTTATTAACATGGAGAACAGTAAAACTATTGCAGAAGTGATTTTCCTCGTGTTCGGTATCAATATTTGTAGTTGGAACAGTGCTCCAGACAGAGAGTTCGACAGTGGAAAAGGGGGGGGGGGTAAATATGCGGGTTCTAAGGCAATATTTTTGGCCAAGCCTACAGGCTCGGAGAACCCACCATACACTCGGCCTTGTGCCACATACATCCCTGGCTGTTAAATATTAACAATATTTGTAGTTTATGGTAAAAATCAAAGAATTGTCCTCACTTGTCATATTCGAGCACAAAATTCCTAAATTAGCGTTGATGAAATTAGACCGAAATAAGTAATTTTATTTAATTCTCTAAAAACTTAAAACACGAAATTACAGTGTAACCCGGATATAAGAGAAACCCGGATATAAGAGAGATTTTCTCTGGTCCCAAATTAGAGCCTGTGTTAATGTATATAAAATAGACCAAACCCGGATATAAGAGAAACCCGGATATAAGAGACTTCTCCAGTCCCGACAACTCTCTAATATCTGGGTTACACTGTAATTTAAAACTTTAAGAGAAATGATTAATGATTAATTCGTTTTACTTTTTATGACATATCAACCCTTTGAAGATTATTTAAAGCCAGAAAATATTTAATTTTAGAATATAAGAAAATTGTTTGAGATAATAATCGTTTTTTTTTTAGTGATACAAGTCTTACTAATTAACCCATAGCCAGGGGGAAATTTAAAAATTATCAAAAACTTTTTGCTTTTGTTTATAAATACTTGTACAATCCTTACATTTGCCTTGATAAGGTTTATCAGATGATAAAACATATCAGCTAAGTTTTCCTTTTGTTTTTATTCACATATGATATTATATAATATTTTTTCACATATAATGTATATATTATAAGAAACTGAAGCTGCTTGAGCATGTATCGTCTGTTTTATGAGAGAAAGTAAATGCTGGGTTGGGCTCTTGCTTAATTTTGTAATGTGAAAAATCTTTTTGGTACATTTCAATTTGTGGGAAAACAGCTGCATTTGGTTGTTCATCCAGAACCAACCAAAAGGTTTCCCTCCAAATTCCAAGAAGGCAATTTAGAGCCTATCTGTAGGTTATAAAAGAAGTCTACAAATGTCTGCTGCTGGAACCCAGGTTGTTCCAGTCCAGGAAGAAAAACAATGCAGATGAAATTTGATAACCACCAAATAAGAATCTGTCTATATTTCTGAGATGAGGTATTGTGTACGCTATTTACATTATTCAGACTATTGTCCTCATCTTTGTCGCCATATTTATTACAACATTTCGGCCATTGTACACTCCAGCGTTCTTCAGGTGGTTGGAATGTCGAAATGAACCCTTTATTTCGCTCACTGGGCCAGACTGTTCTAGTTCCACATGCCATGTTTAATGGATGTCAGTTATCAGTTATCTCCTGTTAATTCCCCTCTCCAAGTTCTCCACCGTCTTAACCAGGTATTGAACTCACACTCTTTGGGTCCTGTCACTGGATCTAACTAACACCTTTATCCACTGTGCCATGTCCTTGAGGACATCTGAATTTCTGGGTATAATAAACCTAATGTCTTCAGCAACTATTTTTTTTTTTACCAGTGCTCACATTACAATTTCTGCTGTTATCATTGCATGTTTCAACCACTTGAAGGAGTTCGGAGCGTACAACGGTCGAAATGTTGTAACAAATATGGCGACAAAGATGAGGACAATAGTCCAAATGATGTAAATAGTTCACCAGATGAGAATTAAAAATAACATCAAAGTTGCTTCCCGATCAAGGAAAAATCTTTGGCTGGTGTGATAGTTCTATTCTTTGCTGTTGTCACAAACTTTGCTTTGAAAATTGTACCAATTCCTTGAAAACTATTCAGAGAAGTATTTTCTCCTTTTCTACATTTTATATGTAGTTTTCTTTTTTGAAGATGTTATGCAGCAGAATAATTTTTGTTGTAAAAAGGCATATTTCGTTGATATTGATAATTTACGTACATTATTGGTCCCCATTTAGCACACAAAGCACTTAATTCGTGTAATTCGTTCATTTTTTTCTGTGTTAACAAATTTATCGTTTTTTTTTAATTTGTCTCATGTTGTCCGTCTTTGTTGTGTGCCCATATAAATTATTAAATGTTACTTCAAACATTTGTTTGAACAATTTTTTCGTAGAGTTTTTTTTACCAAATAAAAAATACCTTTAATATCATATGTGAATAAAAACAAAAGGTAAACTTTTCGTAGCTGATGCATTTATATACATACTAGCAGCATGGCCTGGGGTTGCCTGTGCTTGATTCAAAAATCATACGACTCATACAGCAATTGTTATCACTTGACTTAAAATATTTTTGCCCTTCCTTGCCTTTAAAGGAGTTCCCTTTTCCGTGCTGATGTTGCTACATGCCTTACTTCTTGCCTATCTCACATTTCGAATTTTTTCTAGGCTCTATACTAAACATTAAATCTGTTACAAAAAAAGAACTAAACAAAATGAACACAAAACGATCAGATTTAAAAAAGGACTCGTAACTGGAAAAACTGAATGAAAAAAGAATGTTAACAACAAATACTTTTTCACACCCAACCCAGTTCTGCAGAATCAGAATCAACATTGAGTTTAAGCAAGCAAATGAGCCAATTGGAGTAAAGTGCCATGCAGATTTAAATTTTTCCCACTTGTGACGAATGCAGCTATCGATTTTTTTTTAGCATGCTAGTTAACATTCGTGTCAGTCAGTTATTGGCTCTCACACTGGCCAATAGAATCTTCCTGCCTATTCGTGGCAGCCAGCTATAGGCTCTCACTCTGGCCAGTAGAAAATGGCCGCAAACTACATGAAAACTGCTGTAGAAGCATGAAAAAATCGATTATTACCATTATCGATGGGAGTTGGGAAATGCAAAGTTGGTCTTGGCCTTCCTGCTAACTTGGAGCATGTGCATGTAAATTTTGGTGCAAATCCATCGAAAATTGCGGCCGTGCATTTGTTACACACACACACACATTCTGCCTTTTATATATATATATATATATATATATATATATATATATATATATATATATATTAATCATTTCATCCTAAGTAAGGTGGGAATGTCACTGGTACACAGAGGATTAGTTAGTGAAGAAAAAAGATTGGGTATAAAGGGGAGCAAGGAGAGGATAAAAGCTGAACGTGGTTTAAGAAGATGGAAATTGACTTTGTATTTAAATCTTTGCAAGGAAATGGAAAGGAGTTCCACAGGAAGGAAGTGCGAGAAAATAAACTGTTGGAGTAGAAATGGTGGTTACATTTAAGTTAACTATTTCAACAGTAAAAGGTAGGGATCTAGATGCCAATCTAGTAGAATGCTTAAACTCATATAGTCCGGACACCAGAGAGAAAAAAAAAACTTGTTAGAGCAGTTGCCATGAGAATATTTGTAGAAAAGACAGAGGGAGCTATGTCATGTTGGTGAGAAAGAGACTCAAGTTGAGATGCCACGTCAGGACTGATTACATTGCAGATCCTTTTCTGGATTTTGTCAAGTACTTTGATATGAACAGCAGGATCACCAGACCAGATATGGCAGCAGTACTGAATGCACGGGTAAATAGTAGATTTGTAAATGTGTAAGATGGATTTTGACAAGAAAAAACCTTCTGGCACGACACAGTAACCCAACTAGATGCAAGTATTGATTTGATTCATTCCACTTCAAGTCAGGTGACGCCAAGAAGCTGCGGTGTGTTGCTCTCCATGAGTAAGTATCAGCTTTGCTGTTGGCGGGCAGGAAAGATTCTCTCTATATATACTGTTTTTATAGTCATTTCTTCGTTTTTAATTTGTTCTCACTTATCAGAAGTACCTAATATCGAAGGGTGTGCTAAAGATTCCTCATAAATCTGACTAAAAATGTTGAACTAATTTTTTTTATGGGAAAGGCTTCTTTCCAACACAATGTCAAATACGGAGAAACGTAGTTTTGGAAAATTTCTGTTCCTTCAGGATTGCCGTTTTACTGGGACTTGAAATCCAAACATAACCAAAAATAAGCAGCTAAGGGGGAGACAACTTATATGCCTTTAAAAAAAAAACAAAGGAAAGAGTTATCTGAACTTGGACAAGTGCGCGTAATTTTGAAAACTTCCTTATCAAACAGTAGCAAACTTTACTTTCAGTTCAAGTATCCATACTTTATTAACTCTGCTCATTGGTGCAAATTGTAAAACCAACTTAGATTTATTTATATGAATTGAAAGTAGAACAAGCGAAAAGGAAAGAAATTGTCACGTATTTTTTGACTACCGTGGTTTAGGTTGACGGTGTCTGTTAAAAGATGGCTGAAGGTATCAAGCTAAATTTAATCTGTGCCATGTGTAAGAACAGAGGAATTGGTTATAAGAATCAATTACCATGGAGATTTAAGTAAGTAGATGATGAGTAATTCTTACCTTTTACTTGTACATTTTTAAGCCTCTGTACATCATAGATGTTTATTTTTGTATGTTTACAAAACCGTGCAGCAAAAGTCTTAATTAAAAATTGGGGCAGGACTGGGCTCGTCTTTTTGTATAGTCGCAAAAAAACATATTTATTTAATTTATCTTTTCAAGAAAATTCCACACTTGTGACTACTATTTGTAATGCAAACACTAAGTATATAAAAATACCACATTTTTCTTTTCTCTATGAAAACTTGTTTCAGATCTACGTCTTTTTTTTTTTTTTTTGTGGCGGGAAACTTTAAAAAAATTTCTCCAGTGCATAAAATAATTTAATTATTATAATTTACATTTAAAACTATTATTTTGGGAAGCATCCCTTCTTTTATACAAGCTTCATTCATTAAGACGACTGACAAGGTACTGCAATTAAGCTTTTTGTTCAATTTTTCTTGTCTCAAGTATTTTCTTTTTGGATATAGAACATTTCGACAGTTTCTTTTTTTTTTGTTCTTTTTACACATTTTATGGCATAAATAAAGTTTATGCCCAAAAAAGAAGGCACATAATCGCAGTCATTCATCCTTCCTTAATGAAACATATATATTTATTTATTTACAAGAAAAGAAGATTTAAGTGGGAGTCTTATATTCCACAATCCTAATTGTGGTAGAAATATAATGACAATTGTTAAGTGGCCGAAAAAAGCGCGGGAGTGTCGTGTTTACAGTTTATCAGATCAGACGGAGTGGATATTTAAGGATTATTTATTTTAATGTTTGAGGATATTGAAAGGAAATGTCTTTTAATCTCTTTGATTTCTTCTTAATAAAGTTTATCTTTTATCGTCGGATGTTCCTGATGCGTACTTAAACACAAGAAATTATTCGCTTTTTGAGCAAATTCGAGCGCTTGTAACGTTTTCTTTTACCGGACACGTGTAGAAAAGCAATAGCGAAAAAAACAATACTTTTTTTTTATTTTACCAAAACACTTATCGTCAGCTTTTATTTTTTTTATATTAGATATAGACCAAGTAAGCACTCTAGATCACGAATATCTATAACGTTCATAAAAATTTAAAATTTAGGGTTTAGGGGAGGGGATGCAATTTTATTCTTTTTTTTCCTTTTTAAAAGTAACCAGAGAAACTAAAAACACATTTTAAATGCCTTAACTTAAATTTCGGTTCTATTTGAAACTAGTCTAAAAAGCTAATTCATATTAAAAGAAAAATGGATTTCCGTATAAAATAAACTTTTAAAGACATAATTTTTATTAAATTAAACTAAAGCATTTAATAATTCTTTTCGTCACTCCTCGAGACGCCATTGTATAAAAAAATATAAACAGCAAATTTTTAAAATTCTCTTTAAAATTCAATATTTGTACTAGAGATATGTTTCATAGTCTTTTAGTAAATTTAAATATTAATTAACTGGTCTTTCTAAAAGTAGTGCTTACCTTTTTACTTAAAAAAAGAACGAAAGTAACGTTTTATTTACGTATGCTAGTCCATGAGGTCAAAGCAAAGTCCAATACAGAAATTATAAATACATTGTCACACCGTCCGAAAAACGCGGGTAAAAGTAAAAACCTAAGTACGGAAAACCAGCAGTGCAATAATCAAGAATGTGTTTTAAAACTAAATTTTATTTAACCTTATGACCAATAATTCAAAGAGTATAATTTTTATTCTATATACTTTTATTAGACTTCTTACTTAGTATAATGAATAATTTTATTTTTATACTGACTGAACGGGAGATGTGAATAATAATAAGAAGATTTCAGCTTTTGAAAGGAGGTCCCAAAAAGTACAAATTTGACAATATTTCCAAAAAGCTGGTGTGTCCAAAGAATTCAAATGGAATTTGGCACCACAACATACATATCAAGACAAGCCAAAAAATATGTAAATGTACAAGGAATATTAACTTTGCCAAATACATGAAAATGTAGATTCCCACAAGAGACAATTGCCAAAGTTGTGCTGTTTTATAAGAAATTGGCAGGGTGATGCCTAGAAAAAATGACTATAAGAATTGTAGAAGAATTCAGGAATAAAAGTATCTTATACTTTGTAACCTGAAAGAGACATAAGAATTATTTAAATTAAAAAATCCAAACAGAATTAGTTTTTCAAAATTTATTGATCTCAGACCAAAAGAATGTATCCTAGCAGGTGGTGCTGGAACATACTGTGTCTGTGTTTGTACAATACATCAAAATATGAATGATGATTGTAGGGGCCCATTTTGGTACACTGACTCAAGATAAACAATATCATTTAACCAATTACCACCAATACCTAGCTGCTATTATATTGCAATGAAGCAAACTCTAACTGCTACTTGGGTGATTGCTCAACTGGTAGCAATTTGTTGGAGGATTTTGTTTTATATATAGAAAGAATTATAAAAAATTTAATAAATGATTTTATCTACAAACAGTTGCTATCAACCACATGGCAAAATGTATCATAATTTACAGAAAAATTCATTGAAACTTTTTGCTTAGGCCTTTCAACCTTGAAAAAAAAGCATGATTTCTTTGTCAAAGAACAATCAGAATTTTGTTCTAATAAAAAAATTTCTTTGATGCATGGTGAAGTCATTTTTAGCAGATTTTGCTAAGAATTATTTATTTTGCAGGATGCTACAGAAGAATTCTCAAGTCACATTACATCCATTTGTCTGTTATTATAGAAATGGTAAACAGCTGGAGTATATTAATATTGTAATTATATCAGATTGTCTCAAGTATGTCACAGTAGCTGTCCATTAGTTTGAAAGAAAACTTCTAGAGGTACTGGAAAAAAGATTTTAATTTTAAAATAAAAAAATCTGATTTATTTTCTGATGGTGCCACTTCACGTTATAAAAATTTTATCAATTTGTTGCACTATAAAGAGATTACAAGTAAAAACAAGCCCACAGCAACCCTATTATAACACCAAAACAGTTTGATTATGCATGTGACGAAATACATGACTTACCTCAGAATTCAAAACGAGCACGAACGTGTCTTGCCTGCAAAGTGATGATAAAAAGAAATATGGCCGCTATTGAAGACACAATTTATACACGCCTATCTCGTCCAAAACGGGATGATATTTGCATACATGCAAATTTTGGCCGTATTGGAATAGCATATAAAGTGGGGTGCTAGCAGCATGATAAAACCAAAGTTATTTGGTGGACAGCATGCAATAGAGCTGGACGTACGGATTGACAGACTGACAAAGAGGAAGTTAAAGTAGGCATGGCTGAGCTGGTGTCTGTTTCACAACTGCCAAGTGTAAGGGTTTAGAAAGCGAGCCGTGCAATCCATTTCCATATAGAGGCGACTGAAGAAGAAGAAAAAATAGTTGGCCTGCCGGCAAGTACCACACTGCACTTTTTGAAAATCACCATTTTTCTCTACAGTGCAAGAAAAACATTTCATGCATAAATATTTTATATTCCTCAACAAATGAATGGACAAATGAAGCAGAAATCTTAGAAAATATATAAAAAAAATGTCTTGACAATTACATGAACTCAAAAAGTATGTAGTTTTATTCCTGTTTTTCAGGAAGAGGCAGAAGCAAAAACCGTATTGATTCAGGACGAAAGAAAAATAATTAAAATTATAAAATGGGATAAATAGAGTTTGAAAATATTAAGGAATTTGTTACAGCAGTTTATGATAGGAATTGGTGATTAGGATGTTTGCTTGAAAAATATTCTTATAATGAAGACGTAAAAGTGATATTTTTACAACTAAAGAGCTTGTCTCCATCTTTTTGTTATCCATTAAATCCAGATATATTAATTATTTTAAATTATTCTGATATTCTTAGTTTAGTTGATCCAATAACTGACACTGGAAATTTCGAAAAATTGAGACTGAAAAAGCATAAAATATTTTAGGAAAGAGAATTTCTTGAAATAACCTTAAAGATACATTCAAGGTTGGTCATCACAAAAAAATTAGGTTAAAAAGTAAGTGGTTTGTATATACAAATTTTTATTTTCTATTTAAACATGTATTCCAACAAACAGAAAAATAAGTTTGCTTCATCTCTTTGCAAATGTTAAGAATCTTTTTTTTATACATTTTTTTTTTTTTTTTTTTTATGATCAAAACTCAACTTTCAAATATATATATATATATATATATATATATATTCGAAAATTATAACATATATATGTTATAAAATCACTACAAAAATTGTTTCAACACTTCTGGTGTCTTATCATGTGATGGTGTTGAAAGTAGAATAAAGGGTTTTAAAAGGTTCTAATCAATCAAACACCCCTCGCTAAGGGGAAACGCTGTTAACATAAGCTGGAATGACCAATGAAAATACAAGTATATGAGAATTCAAAAAACTTGGCAATGAACTTTTGGTTTGTGCTGAAACAAAATGGCTATTTTTGTAGTGATTAAATAAGATATTTATGTTATAATTTTTGAATAAATCATATTTGCTCTTCTCTGTACTGTATTGAACACTCTTTTAAGAATAGTATATTTTGGTTATTGGAATTTATTCCATATACACCATCCTATACTTGTGTGTGTGTGTGTGTGTGTGTGTGTGTATATATATATATATATATATATATATATATATATACACACACTGAAAAATTGATTGTTTCATGCATTTAGTTATCAAATAAATTCCCTGCAATGTAAAAACACTTATATCAGCATGACATCTCGAAATCTAAAAGTATGTATCAATGATCATAAAAGAGATTTATGTTTGGTCAACCCATAGACCTAGCATAAAGATGAACACCATCTGGGAGCCTCTGGTTAAGAAAGAAATGATACTCATAAAATTCTATCAAGTGAGTACAAATGGGTTTAAGACTGCAAAATTATGTGAGTGGATTGTTCAAGAGACACATAGTTATTATCTGTTTGACATACAAGGTTCTAGTGACCCCTGTTTCAAAACTGTAAGACTTGTGTGTTATTGGCTGTAACAATCAAGATGGCGACAGTAGCCAGGGTTAAATAGATGTACAATAATGATAAATCTTTGTCTCAAAATTGAGAACTTGAAAAATGTAATTTTATTTTTTTTTATTTTATTTTATTTTATTTTATTTTTCAGAAAAGAGATGGCATATTTTTCCCAAATTACCAGCAGGACAAAAGATCCAGGTAAAACTTTTATTTTTATTATGAATAGATATCTCATAAATTTGATATAATCTGACACATAACTAATGAGTCTTGAACCCGCTTTCATTGATTTATGCCAAATACCTTCCTTATTTTTTTTTTCTTTCTTTCCTCCTCTTCTTTCCTCTCCTTTCCTCTTCTCCTCCTCCTCTCCTTTCCTCTTCTCCTCCTCCTCCTCTCCTTTCCTCTTCTCCTCCTCCTCCTCCTCCTCCTCCTCCTCCTCCTCCTCCTCCTCTCCTTTCCTCTTCTCCTCCTCCTCCTCCTCCTCCTCCTCTCCTTTCCTCTTCCTCCTCCTCCTCCTCTCCTTTCCTCTTCTCCTCCTCCTCCTCCTCCTTTCATCCTCTCCTCCTCCTCCTCCTCCTCCTCCTCTCCTCCTCCTCTTCTCCTCCTCCTCCTCCTCCTCTCCTTTCCTCTCTCCTCCTCCTCTCCTTTCCTCCTCCTCTCCTTTTTTCCTTCCTTCAGACCATGGAAGAAATTAAGGGGATTGTAATGAGGCAGCTGATAGTAATCTCTCTCCACCCCCCCAAAAAAAAAAAAAAAAAAAAAAAAAATTTGGACACTCAAACAGTAGAAAGGATTTTTTGAATAGGAGAATATTTTGGAAAGACTAAGGTGTTGTTATCCTAGGTAGGCTTCTTTTGTTTTTTTTTCTTTTTCATTCATATTAAACAACCAGATCTTTGAACAAACATTGTATTTACAAAGCTTCAATCCATTTTGGTAAGTGTCTGCGAATCTATTTTGCTAACTAGTGCTCTACAGCAGCTGATCTCTCCACTGACCACAGTTTATAAACTGTACACTTCAAAGAACAAAGATGATTGCAGCTGATCTTTCGCCTGACTTTCATCAAACACCTGTAAATCGACACGAAAACTTACAAAAAATTTTTCCTTAATATTTAGCAAGCGTTAACCGTTATTTTTCCTACATATCGGCTTACGGCTACAACACGTTGAAACACTGGTTCCCATACAGTCACTGATGTTAAGCAACATTGAGCCTGGTCATTACCTAGATGGGTAACCGCTTGGGAATGCCAGGTGCTGTAAGCTTGGATGTGCGGGTGGTGTAATGGATAATGGCTCAAAATTGTTTATCAGAGAACCGAGTTCCATTTGCTATTGGGTTTGTTATATTCACTCACACACAAATACCCCTGGGAATGGTGTGAATCCATTTCTTCTCTCCCCCCCCCCCAGCTATGGGTTAATTAGTAAGACTTGTATCACTAAACCATTATCTCCCCACAAAAATTCTCACAATCTAAAAATATTTTCTGACTTTCTTTGAATAACCTGCAAAGGGTTGATAAACAGTAAAAAGAAAAATTTAATGAATTGAATAAACTGCGCACTTTACTCTTACTGTACTCACAACAACCACCTTCAGTAAGCCTCTACCTTGATTGACTCTTGGGCCTTGTATAGGGTTATCATTAGTAAGAAAAAAGCAAGTAGAAAGACAAATATTTCATGATGAGTCCTGTATCTTTCTGAATAACTCTGCCAAGTAGTTTCTGGTTTTCATCCTAATATTTGTGTGAATTACAAGCACATGACCATAAAGTAAAGACTGTCTAATAATTGGGTTAAAAATGAATGCAAAGGTCAAGGTAACATTCTTGTTTGTTGCTTGGAATGTGAGAAAATAAAAATTGAAAAGGACTTAATCATCAAAGTTTTTAAAAAATCGAACAGAAAATAAAATGTTAACTATCATTGCATATTTGAATTTTTGAAACTTAAAAATTCATTTTGTAATCTTAGCCTTTTAATTTGATTTTTTTTCAAAAAAAAAATAACCTCTTTTTCTTGTCATTTTTATTTATCTTATATAGTGTATATTATATAATTTTATATTTTTATATCATTTTATGTTACACAATGTATATTATATAATTTTATATTTTTATATTATATAGTATAGTTTGTTACATAATGTATATTATATAATTTTATATTGTATATTATTTATCCTATAAAAACCAGAAAGAAAATTTAAAACAATCTATAACAAGAAAATGAAGAGTTAAAATTCGGTATCTATAATACTTTAAAAGGGGCATTTGAAAATCCTATGCTACTAATACTGTGACAATGTCCCACAGTACTAAATTGATGAAGAAATAGGTGTGATTTTTCTTTTTTCTCTTGTTAATGCAAGATCAAGATTAATCTTGTACAAAGCAAGGTAGGTCCTGCTTGACAGGACTTCTCATAATGATTTGAGGCAAGTTTTTATAAGACTTGATGCTCTTCCTGAAACTCATGGTAGTCAAAGTAGACAGTGATTTTATTGAGACACCATTTCAAGGAAGTTTACTATTCAAGGTCTGAGACTTCATTCTAGCATGTAAAAAGTTTGTCACTTAGCTGATTGACGTTACCTTCAGCATCCCAATTCTTCCAGTTTTGGAGACGGAATATCTGGGAATCACTCTGTCCATTTGTCTGGGAGTAATAGGAAATTGACTAATTATACTTTTTGACTTTTTTTTTCTTTTTTATATGCACTTTTCATTGATGCAAGTTTTTTTTTTTTTTTTCCATAGTGTATATGTGCATTTATCTGTATACACACTCGGACACATACATACATATTAGCTGTTGACTCCTATAATGGAGGTTTACAGCCACATGATGTTGAAACACAGTTTCCTATATGATCATCAAAGTTAAGCAACTTTGAGTGTGGTCAGTACCTTGATGGGTGACTTCTTGGGAATACCAGGTGCTGTAAGCTTGGAGGTTTGGGTGGTGTAATGGTTAATGGCTCAGAATTGTTAATCAGAGCCGAGTTCCAATTCCTGATTGGTTTATTACAATTTCTTATGTGCAAATACCCTTGGGAAAGGTATGAATCCCTTTTCTCCTCCAGCTATGGGTTAATTAGTAAGACTTACATCATTGAACCATTATTATCTTAAAACACATTTTCTGGCTTTAATAACCTTCAAAGGGTTAATAAGCTGTAGGAAATGAATGAATGAATGAGTGAGTCCTATAAGAAGCTCATTTGCTATTTGAAGGGTCGTATTATTCATTGTTCAGAGTGACTCTCCATCCTCCTCACCAGCAGAAAAGCTATTCAGGGAGAGGGTTTAGGTGCCAACCAACTGTCCATGCGGCAAGTTGTACTGTAATACATACTGCAGGCTTAAACCTGACCTAACCTGAAATGGAGGGTTAATATTATTTACTTTTTAAAATCTGTATTTTGAGATTGATTTTGTTGATCATTCCAGAAAAGATGAACGCTGTGATAATGGGAAGGAAAACCTTTGAAAGTATTCCAAAGAAATTCTTTCCACTTCCAAAGAGGATTAATATTGTACTAAGCAGAACTATGAAGTAAGTGTTTTCATTAAATATATATATCTATATGCTATATCTGTTTATATATAATTAATAAAGATTCAATTGACTTATCTTTTCAATTGTCTGAAGTTTTGCAGACATGTCACTCATCAGGGTCAGATAATGCTATCATATTATTATGAGATATCATATTTATATTGTACTTAGAAACTAATCATAAACTTCAAACAAATTGGTTATTTTACTATACTAGAGTTCATTAAGAATGTAGCAATATTTATATGTTCAAAAGTGTTATATGACAATATTAAAGTTGAATGTTTGATTTATTTTAGATGTAATTTTGCTGTAAAAAAAAAGTGAGAAAACAAAAACTTGGCAAATTCACGAATGAATCATTTGAATTAGCAAATTCACTAATGAATCATTTGAATTAGCAAATTCACTAATGAATCATTTGAATTAGCAAATTCACTAATGAATCATTTGAATTAGCAAATTCACTAATGAATCATTTGAATTAGCAAATTCACTAATGAATCATATAATTTAGAATATCAGATGCACTTAAACTAACATATTATAACTTACCAATTGTTGATATTATTTAAAATTACTTAATTGTTTTTATTTATTTTATATAATTATATTATTGATTCAAAATAAATATCAAAGCTATTTTATACTAAAATTGGGACATTTAATTATCCTATTTTCTTTTTAATAATTTCATAAAAGTATATAATGAACTTAGGAAATAAACTTGGCAAATATTACAAGTAATTATTTAAATTTATCAAAATATATAAAGTTACTAATTATTTTATTTTAATTTTAAATTATTTAATGATGTTCGTACTACCAAAGAAAAACAATACCCAAGGCTTAAAAGGAATTTTAAAAAATAAAAAAAAATCTTTCTTGAAGCTTTTATTTTAGTTTGAATTTTAAGCTAATAGATTAAATTTAATATTTCCAATATGCAAAATACTTTGCTGTATTTCAGAACAACTTTACATTGATTGGAAGATGTTCTTTTTTTTTTTTTTTTTTTTCCATAAAAATCACTGATTTTAGCCATCACAATGTAATTCACTTTATTAAAAAAAATCTTTCAAAAATAAAATATACTTTTCTGAAACATTATTTGAGGAATATTAGCTGATATAAAATTTAATTAATCTGATTTGAAATAAATGTTACTTACTTTTAGTTTAAAATATTGCAGAAATGCTTCTTTTTTTTTTTTTAAACACAGAGGTAGGTGTTTTAGTTGACAGCCTGACAGCTTTGACAACCAAATATTTAACTAATTTTTTCTTTGGGGATATATCTGTAAAAGTTTATGAATATCAAGTGAGCGCATCTTTTATATAATTTTTTTTTTTTTTTAACTACCCAGTAATCTTAAAAATTTAAGAAAATATTCTCCTAATCTAACAATAACACATAACTGACACAATTTAATACAGAATTATTCTAATTAAAAATTTTTCTTGTTAAGAAAAAAAGGTATTATTCACCAAAAATTAATTGTGAGCCGTTAAATTTTAATTAAATTCTGTCTTAATTTTATTGCATTTTTTATTTTACAATTTATTTTATTTTTACAATTCAGATTAAATCAATTACTTTTTGAAAAACAAGACCTCCCAGTCACCAAAAATCTGCCCTGAATTGTAAAATAAAAAAATGCAATAAAACTAAAACATGATTTAATTAGAAAAGCTTTTAATTGCTTTTATGAATGACATATTATAGACACTATTGTCTAAAGAAAAAAAAATTCCTGACTTCTGGTTAGAAATAATATTAACATTAAGTGGCACAAAAAAGAATTTCTTGAAATTTCATAAAATTAAATAATTGACAGGTAACATAAAATGAAAATATTTTTCAAGATTTTCTAAAAAAACATTTCTAAATTGATTTAATTTATTTGTCAATAGATCTGGAAAGTTTTAAGATCCGACAATTGCTTGATTTTTTTTTTTTTTTTTTTTTTTTTGCAAGAATTTCTAAATCACTGCAAAAAGATGCTAATATTTTCTATACTAATTTATAGTCACCCGTTGATGCTAGAAAAAGAAAATTTTTAAGCAAAATTTTGAAGGTTCTAAAAAGGATGAAAAAGACTTAATTTAATAATCAAAAACTCCTTTGGTCTTCTAACATTAGCATAAAGATTTCTCGCCTAGCAAAGGTGAAACACATAGTCAACATTTTTCCATAGTCTGATTTAAACTTTTGTTTGGATTTTATATCATACTGCTACACACACACGCACACAAACAAGTGAACATTGAGATCAATCCTGAGTGGCAACAGTCTGTTTCATGCTTGAAGCTGTCACCTCTCACTGTTGACCTCAGTGTCCACTTTTATATTTACATACACTATTTCTGATATTTACCCATAAATATAGCATACCTTAAAACTGTTTTATCACAGACTAGCAGTAGAGCCCGGCGTTGCCCGGGGATGTAACAGTAAGAGATAGATCAAGTATCAACCATCATAAAGACTGAAAAATAAAATTGACAAAGATTATTTAAGGTTGACGGACACGCATGTCTTAATTAGTTTTTTTTTTTTTTTTTACAAATTGGTCAAACTCAAACCAAAACATTGTTTTCAATCGTTATGAGTCTACCGATTGAATAGAATTTTATTATAAATAATTGTCTTGTAAATGGAATTTTGAAAGCATTCTGAATGTAAAAATAAAGAAAAAAGTGTGTAAGACAATAAAAAACATTACATGCCAAAAAAATGTGAAGTTTTGTTGAAATCGGTTGAAAAATGTAGGAAATCTGATCCCATATATAAATGAACACACACACACACACACAAACAACCTGGGTTTTATAATAAGTATAACTCGATATGAGTTGTCCCCCTTTCATTCTGGTGACAGAATCGTGTTTTCAAATTGATTTCATTCAAAAACAATTGTTTTTCCAATTTTGGCGCTGTCAGAACCACCGCAAGGTAATTTTATGCAGTCCTCTAAAGTTTTGTTGAAATCGGTTGAAAAATGTAGGAAATCCGATCCAATATATAAACGTACAGGCACACACACACACACACACACACACACACACACACACAATCTGCGTTTTATAATAAGTAAGATGTATACTGGGTGCGATGAGTAAATTGTTGCCATTTTTATATTTTTAATTTTGCACATGCACATTGTTTTTAATTTTGTTGACTACACAGTATAGTAAGGTCAGTTGGGCACCGTCTGTGAGAAAAAAGTGCACCATGACGCAATACATTCCTCCAGAAATTTGGAAACTGCATGATGTATTGCTTGGCATTTGCATCAGAAGTTCCAATACAAACATTTTCAAGCGATCTCATGTTGGTACCTAATTTATAGCAGCTGTCTCAAGATAACAGAATGCACCTAGGGAAGCAAAGGGAGAGAATTCTACGGTGACAATTTTCACCTGTAGTGTGGTAAAGGTTAATAACGACTTTTCATGGGCCTACTCAAGAGGAAGGTCTTAATAGAGGAGACTGAGACTCCAGAATGTCATTGCTGGGGAGTTTGTGTAGCAGCCCCCTCCCTCCCTGTGGAAAAAAAAGCCCTTGAGATATCTAAGGCAATTGCTCTCATGATGGATTTATAAGTGTTTCCCTGATCCCATGCATAATGTAAGTTTAGATTTCAGCAATGGACCAGACCAAGAGGAGCAAAATCCTTACTGTTTATGACTCTGAAGTTTGTTATTGCTTTTTCTTTTGAAGATCTTGCATTTTATTGTCAATGCAATCATTAAAAAAAATGCTGCTTCACAGTTGTACTCAGGAGTGGATTATATCTTGTTAATCAGCTTTTAAATGGATGGCCTAATAATAAAAAAAAAAAAAATTTTATATGACACTTGGCTCTTGAAATGTTTTTTTTTTTCTTTTCTTTTTTTTCTTGACCCAGAGAAGCACCTGAAGGTAGCTATTTGGCCCAAAACCTGAAAGAGGCCATTGACCTCACTTCTGTTGACCACTTGAAAGAAAAAGTTGAGAAATTGTTTATCATTGGCGGATATACAGCTTATCAGGTGAGTTGACAATGTTTTAAAATTTAAGATTCGATTTGCTGACTTGTAGGCACTTGAGCTTGTCATATCTGAGAAGAAAAATCTATAAATTAGTATTTGGAAAAAAAAAAAATTATATTAGACAAATTAGTCAAACATTATATAATTATATACATAGAGGTGTGTGTGATTTTTTTTTTTTTTTTTTTTTTTTTTTTTCATGACTGGGACTAATTAAAGCAAGGTGGGTCCTGTTTGACGAAAGATTTCTTACAAAGAATACATATTCTATTTGTATGAACTGATCCTAAAAATCTTAACTAACTCTTATGCAAAAAAAACATTTGTACCAGTGACAAAGCCTTAATCAAATGTGTGATTGTGACTCAAGCACACCAGTCAAATTTTCATTTAATTGTATGAAGTAGGTATATAAATTGATATTTAAGGATGATGTATTTTTTGTTTTGATATTTTTATTTGACATAGGGAGCTTTTGAAAGCATGGAACCACATCTTAATTGCTGTTGTCCCAGATTCACACTAACCTAGGGTGGTAGCACTTGTTAGGGTCCCAGCTATGGGTAAATAGTGACAGCCCCCCCACCACCCAAAGTGAGGCCAAAACACTATGAAAGTATAAAAATACATTTTTATAGTCAAAATACCAGCAATAGATTTTAATAGTAAAAAAAAAAAATCAAATTACCAAAGCTCCTGAGAAAATTAGATTTTGATATTATATGTCCATAAGGAGTTGATATGCTGTTAAAAGAACAAACATATTAACTTACATATCACGATAAAGTTAATTGTTTATATAAAAATTAAAATTACTCATTTAGAAAATCTAATTCATACAATTACAAAAGTACTTAAATATCACAGGTAAATTTTGAGTTCTTTGTATCTTTGATCTGTGAGCTAAAGTTATTGAAATGTTTTTATGACAGGAATTTAAGTGTTTTGAGTTAGCCTCTTATTTTGTTGCAGGAAGCAATTGAATCTGACTATCCCTGTCGGATTTATTTAACCAAGATCCAGTCTGACTTTGAATGTGATACATTCTTCCCTGAATTCACAGAGGAAGAATTTCCAGAACTTATTGGGTAAGTTATTGGCTCTTTTCTGGGAGAATGGTGTTTTGTTACACTTGTGTTTTTAGTTTAATTTTCATTTTTATTCTTTTCATCAGTTTTATAAGTCTATATATATATATATATATATATATATATATATATATAATATATATATATATATATATATATATATATATATATATATATATATATATATATATATATATATATATATATATATATATATATATATATATATATATATATATATATATATATATATATATATATATATATATATATATATATATATATATATATATATATATATATATATATATATATATATATATATATATATATATATATATATATATATATATATATATATATATATATATATATATATATATATATATATATATATATATATATATATATATATATATATATATATATATATATATATATATATTATATATATATATATATTATATATATATATATATATATATATATACACACATATATATATATATATATATATATATACATATATATATATATATATATATATATATATATATATATATACACATATATATATATATATATATATATATATATATATATATATATATATATATATATATATATATATGTTATATTGTTTGAACATTATTATTAGACTCAATTTATTTAATTGCTCTGGTTTTATAATTAAACAGTATTAATTACATTTACCAGCCTGAATGTTTGAGAAATTATGTAGAAAATATGTGTTCTTCGATGGGAATCGAACTTGTATTCCTATACAGGAACTGTCATTTGATCCGACATGCTATACCATTTAGCTACAGAGAAGCATCTGGTTAGCAAAGTTTGAATTACTGCTTTTAAACAATCTTTGGAGAAGACATGTTTTCTATGAAATTTCTTGAACTTTCAGGTCAGTAAATGTAAGTTAAGCTGCATAATTTTTTTGAATAATAATACATAAAAGAAAACAAATTTAATTTATTTTTTTTCTGTGATAATGCATTTTATGTACCCCTAAAACAAAAGGAAAAATAGTTATCATTTGTTTTGTTTTTTTTTACTTGTATATACCCCATTCTTAGGCCAAAAATGAACTGGAGCTGCACAATCCTTGCATTCCAACCTTGATAGGTTTCAAAATTATATACACAGACTTGTTGGGGATTAATTATTCTTCAATTTTTTATCCTCTTTCCGTCTGATAAAAACAGAACTCAGATCTGGGAAATCATTATTCTTGAAAAATTGCAATATTCATTTACTACAAAAAAAAGTGGTAAAAATGAATTACAACCCAGAATGTGTTTCAGCTTTAAATAACCCACAAGGGGTTGACAAACCATAAAAACTAATCAATCAATTCCCACTGATTAAATATCACCAGCCTATTGCCATTCTATGGATATTTTGATGGCAAGTGTTTAGAGCAGGTGTTGGCAATCTACGGCACATGTGGCATGCAGCTGCTAATGACATGAAGTCTGAAGCAATAACTACTACAACACAAAGAAGATATTTAGCTGTTTCAATTTTAATATATACTAAAGAATATATCCATTACATTACTATGTAAAATATATTGTGGAACAGGTATATTGACCTTGACTTGTATAAAAATATACATGCTGTAGGCACACTGAAAGTCGGCCCATAATTAGCAAAAGGTTGCTAACTCCTGGTTTAGAGAATCTCCATTCTTGCCTTCCACCAGTTCAGACTTTTGCATATAGGATGACATATTACTTCCACGGATTTGAATCAACTTCATTTCCCTCATATTCCAAATGGGACAAAGTTTCTTCCAAGAACTGCAACTTTGGGGTTCAGGCTCCCATGTGGATGCTTCTCTGAACAGTGTAATCTTAACCTCTTCAAGTCAAGAATTAATTGTTATCTCCTCTTATCCTCACTTTCTACTACCTCCTCTTTTATTCATATCATCATCATTTGTCGACTGTAGTCAGGATCATCAAGCCAATGTGAACAATCCTTTCCTTATGTGCTACATAGTTTTGAATTTAGAGTTACCTTCTCCTAGAGAACTCTGTCTATCCTACTATTTACCCATAGCTGGGGAGAGAAAAGGATTCATACCTTTCCCAATGATATTAGTACATAAATGAATGTCGTGGATTTGACTGGGATTCAAACTCAGCTCTCAGATTCCTCAATCCGAGCTGCTATCCATTACTCTGCTGTGCCTCCTCAGATTCATATCATATACCTGTCATCATTATCATTTTAACAATAACCCACTACCTTGAGTGGCTGATGAGCCATGTATTGGATGAACTTCAATATAAAGGAAAAAGTTTGTCTGTGGTTGATTCACAGTTTCACTTGTACTTTATTAATAGTCATATATTTGGTTATTATCTCAGTGACCAGATGTCATATATTACCAGCTTTTTGTCTTAAGGTCCTTGACAAAATCCAGAGACTGATATGCAATGTGATTGGCCCTGATCTGGCATCTTGTTTACAGTCGCTCTCTCACAGACATGCTGTCGCTTCCCTCTGTCTTTTCTACAAATACTTTTACAGTAACTGCTTTGACGAGCTACTTTCACTGGTTCCCAAACTGCATGAATTTAAACGGGCTACTAGGTTGGCTTCTCAGTCCCACCCTTTCACTGTTGAGATGGTTAAAAGTAGCCATCTCTTCTATTCCAATAGCTTCATGTCTCGCAATTTCCGTCTGTGGAACTCTCTTCATCTTACTTGCTTCCCTGATAGCTATAATCTCTAAATATTCAAATGCAATGTCAATTGACATCTTCAGATGCCTTGATCTATTCCCATCCTTCTGTTCATCCTTTCCGCAAACATGTCTCTTTACTCTTGCTCCCACTCTCAGTAAACCCCTTGCATGCTAGTGGCACTCTCGCATTGCTTAGGGCGACATGGTTAAAAAAAAAGTCTTGGGACTTTTTTTTTATTTATTTATTTATACTTTTAGGTGAAGCAAAAATTGTTTATCTTATGGTGTTTCTGAATGTGATGTAAGATTTTTTTTTTTTTTAATTTTATAATAAATTTCACCAAATAAGAGCCACTCAAGGTAGAGGTTTACTGTTAAAATGGTTATGATGAATTGAGTATATGATATGAATGAAGAGGTGATAGGAAGTGAATATTATGAGGATAAAGAGGATAATTGTTACTAAAAACTGATTAGTACGAAACAGAGCTATTCTAATGAGTGGCAGTAATTTATTTTTAATATGGAAGCTGGCCAGATAGTTGTGGAATATTTAGTCTGGAAGGTTATTTCATGACTCATCTTTGCTATTGGTTTCAGGTTGGCTGATGTGCCCAGTGAGGAACAGGAAGAGAAAGGAATAAAATGGACGTACCATGTCTATGAGAGAAGAAAAGGACCTTGGATGACATGATTCCTGTCAGCCCTTTTTCATTGCTGGTTCTCCATATTAGATGAACAATAATTTTTTTATTTTTTATTTTCTATGCATTCGATATAGGATGATCCACCACCACCATCAAAATAACTGTGTCTCTGAAAATGTATGTATTTTAATAAGAAATCTGGTTATTTTGTGAAAGTTGATTAAACATTTCTGTGTGAATTTCTGGGCTGAGAAGTTATCATTATTTTTAGTTGGATAATGACCTAGTGGATTAAAGTGATCATAAATTTGATAGCATGATAAATGGTAGCAGGCTCTTCTATTCATCTCTCCCATTCTATTTTTAGCTTCTCTCTCAGTTCTCTCTCTCTCTCTCTCAGTTCTCTCTCTCTCTCTCTCTCAGTTCTCTCTCTCTCTCTCTCTCTCTCTCTCTCTCTCTCTCTCTCTCAGTTCTCTCTCTCTCTCTCAGTTCTCTCTCTCTCTCTCAGTTCTCTCTCTCTCTCTCAGTTCTCTCTCTCTCAGTTCTCTCTCTCTCTCAGTTCTCTCTCTCTCTAAGTTCTCTCTCTCTCTAAGTTCTCTCTCTCTCTAAGTTCTCTCTCTCTCTAAGTTCTCTCTCTCTCTCTAGTTCTCTCTCTCTCTAAGTTCTCTCTCTCTCTCTAGTTCTCTCTCTCTCTCTAAGTTCTCTCTCTCTCTCTAAGTTCTCTCTCTCTCTCTAAGTTCTCTCTCTCTCTCTAAGTTCTCTCTCTCTCTCTCCAATCTAAGTTCTCTCTCTCTAAGTTCTCTCTGTATGATGATACTAGGGCATCTAACCAAATTCCTGTTGCAGATTATGTTCAGGCAATGTTTGGCACTTTGCACCCAAAAAATGCCCACCTGTGTAAAGAACACCATTATACTACAACTATTTGTCTCAGCAGACAAACTTAGTTATTCAAAGTTTTTATATATATGAAAAAGAGTTTATCATCCTGAAATAATCAACAGCTTGAACAAAGACAGGTCCAAAATGGTAATCCTTGGAATACTCGCTCATGATGGCTTGAACTTTTGTGCTAGCATTGTTATTAATTATTTTTTAACAGTTCTGTATGCCCAACTTCACTCTTAAGTTGCTTAGCATGATTTTTAGACAAACTGTTTCAATAAATGAGATCATTTCTCCATAGTGAACCAGAACTTGAATAACCTCAAGAATCCTTATTTTCCTTTCTTTGGTAAACTTAAGTTCTGGTAAGTTCTCTCATATACACACACACTGATGATGATGACTGTGGCTTGATTTTGAGCAATGCCATCACTTGATCCATCTTCAAATATGTGGCTTTTTAGTCCTGCTAGGGTATTATGTTGTCAAATGTAGCAATGTTGGTGGCACTTTGCAGTAGTTGTTACAGGAATGCTATATAATGTGTAAAGAACACCATGTGTTTCTCTCAAGCACCAGAGAGAAATTTGTCTCAGCCATGAGACAAACTTGTAAGACCTTCTCTATTCAAAGTTAAGTGATTTATATATATGAAAAAGAGTTTAAAAAAATAAAATGAAATAAAGCACTGGTTTGTAAATGAAAGACAGGTCCCAAATGTCCTTGTCTCACATTTCACAACTCTGATGGCTTAACTGATTTTTTTTGTGGTTTATAAAATGTGGACTTTTTAAATCCTAAAGATATGAATAAACAAATTAAAACAAAAAAATCTGAAAAGTAATGGTTTTCAATAATAATTTTATAAAAACGGATGTAGGTATGTTTCAAAAATACAGAGACAGAGTCAGGAGTAAGCTAACCAGAATGGTGTTAGTAAACGAAGACCTTTTTTTGTTTGTCTTTGTCTGGCATTTACTGTGGTTGAGAGAAGGTGTACGCCATTTTTCTTCGCCACCAGACCGTCCATTATCGTGAATGGGGAAGTTGGGTTATCTCATCACAACACCTCCATCCCAGTGTAGAGAAGCTGAAATTCTTCCTTTTGAAAATTTCTGCTTCTAATGTCGTCTTTTTTTGGATCCGGACTAAAACGCTCCACTGGTTTTTTTCCCATGTGCTCCTTCTTTTTTTTGTCGTCACAATTTGATCCTTTTTCTCCTACAAGATAATTTCCGCTTTTTTCAGCCCGTAAGGCTGGTCCATGCGATACAGGTTCAAATACACTATTGGGTAGTGTCATGTTAAAAAAGCATCGCATAACACTTCCATCGGAATTTCTTCTTCGCTTTTTTTAGTCGTCACTTTCTTCACCATATCGTGGTCCATAATCTGATTGATGTGTCTTTTACACGTAAATTTTTTTCACTTTTTCAATCGTGTAGACCACTTTACCAATCCTTTTCTGGATTATGCCATCCATCCAATAGCTTTTCCCACTTTTAAAATTTAAAAAAAAAACTTTGTCTCCTGGAGTGTATTTTTTTATGTTGACTTTTTCCTCTTTCTTAGCAACTTTTTTGTTTTGATAGGGTAACAATCTATCGAAAATTGATCTAATTTTCCTTGCGAACATAATTTCCGCAGGTGACATTTTCGCATCGTTGTTCTCATTAGGAGTTACCCTATAGATTGCTAAAAACTTTTGAATAGTTCTTTCTTCAGTGTCCATACCTCTATTTTTACGTAAAGCACGTTTAAAAGTGTCAACAAATTTCTCGGCTTGACCGTTCGACCTGGGATGGCACACTGGTGTAGTTATGTGTTCAATGTCTAAGGCAGTACAGAAATCCTTAAATTCCATACTTGTGAACGCCGTACCATTGTCACTAACTAATGTTCTGGGAACCCCGAAACGACTGAAAATTTCATCCAATGCACTGATGGTGTTCCTAGATGTAGGATGCTTGCACTTGACTACCTCAGGCCATTTCGATAAAGAGTCCACCAATATCAAATAATAGTGCCCATTAATTGGTCCAGCATAGTCTATATGTAGACGTGCCCACGGCAAATACGTTTTCGACCAAGGATTCATTTTGACCAGAGGTGCCCTTGCAGCCAATTGACAACCTCTACATAGTCTTACAAAACCTTAAATATCCTTGTCCATTCCTGGCCAGTATACGTAACCACGCATGAGTGATTTCATCCGAGACATTCCAGGATGACCGGTATGAAATTCTTTCAGCATATCTGTATGTAGAGATTGAGGTATAACAATTCTATCTGCGTACATCAATGTGTTGTCACAAATTGAAAAAGGTGAAATCTGAGTTCCCTTTTTCTGTCTTTTGTTCCATCTCGTCTGGTTCCTTAATTTCACAATATAGTGATCTTTTTCCGCTTCTTTTTTTATTTGGTCCAACGTTACCGGCAATTCCCTGATTGTATTCAACAAGAGACCTGATATTTCTTTTTTCAGTTCAGTTAATGCTGCTATAACCGTCTCTTCTAACATTTCTTCATTTTTGAATCAGCCTTGACAATCCATCCGCATGCCCATGTTCTTTAGATTTGACGTATTCCATCCTAAAATGGTAATTAAGCAGGGTTACACCCCATCGCCGTAAGCGATTAGCTGTATGCGTAGGAATGCCTTTTTTACCTCCAAATATTGTAAGTAACGGTTTATGGTCCGTTTGAAGTACAAATGATCTACCATGTAAAAAGCGGTGGTATTTTTTAACCCCGAACACAATCGACAAAGCCTCTTTCTCGATCTGGCTATAATTTTTTTCAGCCAGAAGAAGAGTCCTCGACGCGTGCGCGATCGGTTTAGTAGTGCCATCTTCATATTTGTGTAGCAGTGCAGCACCCACTCCGTACAAACTTGCGTCAGTTGCCAGAATGATCTCTTTCTCAGGATCATAATGTGCTAAGGTGAGATCTGAGAGTAGGCATTTTTTTTATTTTCTGAAAAGCCGTCTCGCACTCTTTTGACCAAAACCATTTCTTGTCTTTTTTTAACAATTCGTTGAGGGGGGCTCTTAAATCATACATTTTAGGTATGTAGATTGCATAATATTGTGCCAACCCCAGAAACGATTGTAGTTTCGCAACTGTGTCGGGTGCAGGCATGTTCTTAATTACATCGGCTCTCTGTGGGTCCGGTTTCCTGCCTTCACTGTCTATTACCTGTCCGAGGTACGTAATTCTTTCCATGAAGAATTTACACTTCTCGTGGCTTAATTTAAAACCAAAATCTTCTAGTCTTTTGAATATCGCTCTGATGTGCGTTTTATGTTCTTGAACATTCTTACTTTTGACTAGAATGTCATCTAAATAGGCGGTACCAAACTCAAGGCCTGCCAGCATAGTGTCCATCACCTGTTGAAACAAAGCGGGGGCGACCTTTAAGCCGAAAGGAAGCCTATTTAGCTTATAAATACCTTTTGTGTGTTTTTATACAAAATATTTCGAGCATTCATCACTCACTTTAATCTGCAAGTATGCGTCAGACAGGTCGATTTTTTGAAAAAATCTTCCCACCATTCAATTTTGAAAAAATATCTTCTGGTGAAGGTAGTGGATAACTATGATTCTTAAGGCAATCATTTAATCCTGTTGAAAAATCTGCGCACACTCTTATTTTTCCGTTTTTCTTCTTAACATAAACTGTGGGCGAGGCCCAATCCGAATGGTCAACCTTAGATATCACTCCCATTTTTTCAAGTCTTTCCAATGCCTTATTAATTGTGTCTAAGGAGGAAAAAGGAACGTTTCTCTTAGGTTTGAAAATTGGTTTCACATTTTCCTTGAGTTCAAATTTGACTTCCGTCATAGTACATAAACCCAATCCCTCAGAAAAAACACTGGGATATTCTTCTTTTAATTCATTTATGAATTTTTCATTTTTAATATTTTTTTGTTTTTCGGCACTGTTTATTACGTTGCAAAATGAGTTAATCGGGAGTTCAAACAAATCAAAAAGTACTATCCAGTCTATTCCAAAAAGACATGAATTAATCCCTTGGATTACATACACTTTCGTTTTTGCAGTCTTGCCACATAACGAAATATCGCACTTTAATTCTCCCTTAAAGTTTAATTTCTTTCCTGAAACCCCTCTAGCGGTTTTTTTGGTTTCAGATAATTTAGGTCTTCCAATATTTTTCCATGTTTGTTCATCAATGATGCTTATGTCTGAACCAGAATCCAATAGGAAAGTAATTGTATGATTATTTATCCGTACATCTACATACTTTCTATTTTTACCTTTCTGAATTTCTTTTTCTGATAATACCAGGCTTACATCTTGTAATTCCTTTTCTTTCGGCAAACCGTATATTTATGCCCTTTATTTCCGCATTGACGATTGGCAGAATTTATTTTGTACCAACACACGTCTTTGGTATGATTTTTTTTTTCCACACGATTGGCAGAATTTATTTTTGTATCAACACGTGTCTTTGGTATGGTTATTTTTTTCCACACGTCTCACATTTTTCTACCTTTTGGGCTTTTGGAGTTTTTCGAGTTTTTACGTGTCGAACATTAGCAACACTTTTCTCCTCAATTTGTATATTATCCCTTTACGTTTATGAGACGTTGGCATTCTTCGGCCACCCTTTGTAATGTTATTTTCGAGTCTTGCTCGACCATTATTAATATTCTCGACCTAATTTCTTTATATTTAGGATCAGTTAGTCCTTGAAGAAAAATTAGGCACTTGAATACATCTTTGGTTATTTCTTCTAACTTGAATTGTTCAACCAGAGAGTTCACTGTTCCCGCGTATGTCACAAAATCCTCGTTATCTGCTTTAACGATGTTTAGGCATCTGTATCGCGTGTGGAACAGACTATTCCTTTCGTCAAATATTTTTGACAGAATACTTATAGTTTCTTCAAACGAAACTTCTTCTGGCTTTCTGGACAATATCAAGTTTGAGTACTTCCTATTCTCGTTTGTCCCTAGTTTCTGGACTAATAATGTTACTCGTTCCTCATCCGACCAATGTTGACATCTCTTGGTAAATATAGTTTCGAAACGTTTAAAGTACGCTGGAAATGTAATGCCCGAATCAGGATCATAAATAAATTCGGATAATGAATTTGCTATTCCTTTGGCAGAAAAAACAGTATTTTTTTCTTTCTCCAGTCGCCTGTTTCAGAATTTCTTCGAGACTTTTTTGCTGTTGCAATATTTGTTGTTGTAAGTCTTGGTGCTGTTTTTGTTGCTGTTGCTGTTGTTGTAACTCTTGGTGCTGTTGTTGTTGCTGTTGTTGTAACTCTTGGTGCTGTTGTTGTTGCTGTTGTTGTAACTCTTGATGCTGTTGTTGTTGCTGTTGCAAGCTTGTACACAGCATTTTAGTCATTTCGACTAATTGCTCCATCCTGACTTTCTTTAGAATTCGGCAAAAAAAAAAAATTTTTTTTTTTTTTTTTTTTTTAGTTAACACTCTCAACAGACAATTTACAGCCGTAATATTTTTACAACCCGTAATTTTTACTTGAATAATCAATTATTAGACCGGCTCGTATTTGAGTCGCGGTTCAATATATATTTTTCAAATCACAATTTAACAGTAAAAATTCTTACTTTTCAAAAAGTTTCCTTTTGACTTGTGACTCCGCTTTCGAAAATCCGTTCAGCGTATTTTTTTATTTTTTTTTTTTTTTTTTTTCAAGTAAGTACGTTGCACAATCCTTCGTCGCCAGCTGTTATATCTCGTACAAGATATAATAAACAAAGTAAACCCGAGTGTGGTTTTCAATAATAATTTTATAATCGGATGTAGGTATGTCAAAATACAGTCAGGAGTAAGCTAACCGCAATGGTGTTAGTAAACGAAGACCTTCTTTTTGTCGCTCCCTTACTGTTTCCTGTGGTCGTACTTTATCAGCCACCAGACCGTCCATTATCGTGAATGGGGAAGTTGGGTTATCTCATCACAACACATACACAACATATTATAAATAATAATAATTATAATAATAATCCATATGACGAATTCCAACAAGCACATCGTGAAAATATACAACGCTGCTCTGGAAACACTGTTAACAGATAAACGACCGGGAAACATCACAGAAGTTAACAACGTCATATACGTAACAGCTTTAGCAGTGACTCGAAAGCTTGGGGTCAAGACAATAAATAAAATTGACACAGAGAACCAGCTTGGAAAACAAAACTGATACGAGAAATAAAACAAATCAGATGTGAGCTTTCTATATTAGATGAGCTCACCAGAAACCCTAATATTTCCACACGTAAATGCAAAAAGATCAAGCGGAAATATAACATTAAATCCCTAAATGACATTCCATCAATCAAGGAAATGCTGAAGCAGAAACTTCAGCTAAAGGCACAGAGAACAAGACAATACGAAAAACGTAGGTTCTATTGTCAAAATAAAATATTCCGAACGTATCTTAAGAAATTTTACAGGGAAATTGGAAAAAACACCTATACATGTTGGAAGGCCACCATTGATTGATAATGTACAGACATTTGGGAAAATATTTAGAGCAGCCCAAAGGAATATAACCCAAATGCAGAATGGATCCGGTGTGAAGAACAAATGCTGGATACACCTCTGCAAGAATGGGAAAATATATCCACAGATGATGTTAGGCAAGCTCTAACGAAATCCCAAAAATGGAAATTCCCAGGAAATGACAATGTACCTAATTTCTGGCTTTATCATCTCTCATCTATCCATGAAATTCTTGCAAAAACAGTATCAATGCTTGTAAATAATCCCAATAAAATCCTGGGATGGATTACTGAAGGTATTACATACCTCATACCAAAAACAACTAAAACAGATAACCCGAAAAATTATAGACCGATAACGTCTCTCCACCACGTATAAGTTGATCACGTCTGTACTGACAAACTGTACTTATTCCTTTCTCGAAACAAACAGCATTCTTCCACATGAACAGAAGGGATGCAGACGAGGTTCATATGGCTGCAAAGATAAACTACTGATAAATAAAATGATCCTGGAAAATTGTGGGAGTTGACGTAGAAATCTTAGCGCAGCGTGGATTGATTATCGTAAAGCCTTTGATTAGTGTTCCACATTCTTAGATCCTTAAAACTTTGGAAATGTACAAAGTCTCCCCTGTGGTATTAAATTTCCTTAAGTACAGCATGGGAATGTGGAACACCAAACTATACATTAGTCACACCAGGGGCACTGCCATATCCAACCGTCTGAATGTCCAACATGGAATCTTTCAAGGAGACTCTCTGTCACCCCTTCTGTTTTGTTCATTCTTAATCCCTCTTACGCATGAACTAAACAACAGTAGCTATGGTTACAAAATAAATAAGAAAATATTCAATCAGCTACTCTACATGGATGATCTCAAACTCTTTGCCAAAGACAACAATGAATTGAAAGGTCTCAATATTGTAAAATACTTCAGTGACAACATAGGTATGGACTTCGGATTAGATAAATGTGCAAAAGTAACATTCAAGAAAGGTAGAATTACAGAAACACCCTTAATAGATTTAGATTTTGTCACAAAGATTAGGGAACTGGAGCATGATGAAGCTTATAAGTACCTAGGAATTAGCGAAGGAGATGGCATACAACACCCCCAAATGAAAGAAAAAATAAGAAAAGCATACTACAGGTGCGTAAGTCTGGTAGTAAATACTGAGTTAAACTCAAAAAACAGAATATCAGCCATAAACACATTGGCTGTCCATGTGGTGCAATACAGCTTTAATGTCTTTAACTGGACCATAGCTGAAATTAAGCGAATGGATGCCAAAACGAGAAAGCTTCTCACTTGCTACTGCATATGTCATCCCAAAGCTGATGTTGATCGTCTATGTGCCCAGATCCGAATGAGGCAGAGGATTAGTTCAACTAGAACTGTCCCACAAAACTACAACAATTGGCCTCCAAAGATACTTGGAAACTACAGAAGACTGGATGATGATATACGTCAAGGAACATGAAAGTAGTAAGCGTCTTTACTTCATAATAAAAGAAGCCAACAAATTCAAAATGGAGTTTCAAATGGGCGTAGAGATACAAGTACAGCACAATACACCAACTGAAACTGCAAAATACTTAAAAAAGACAGCAAAGACGAATGCAACCAACCAGATACAGAAGTGATGGCAAGATAAACCGTTTCATGGCCAATACTCTGCCCGTACCAAACAAGCTGACGTAGACAAAAACCGTACCTATCAGTGGCTACATAGTGCAGGGTTGAAAACTGAAGGTTTTATCCTTGCACAGGACCAATGCTTGCTAACTAGGAATTATCAAGCACATATACTAAAATATTGTGTCAGCCCAAAATGCAGATTCTGTGATAAATATCCAGAAACGATTGATCATCTTGTATCAGGTTGCATGATATTGGCACCCACTGAACATAAAACCCAGCATGACAGAGTGGGCCAATATCTTCACTGGAAAATCTGCAACTTCTACGGGAAGGAAACTGAAAGAAACTGGTATGAACACCACCCAGACCCGGTTACAGAGATAGGACCTGTTACAATTCTATGGGACTACACAATACACACTGACAGAACAATCAAAGCCAACCGCCCAGATATTGTTATTAAAGACCACAAACAAAAACGGTGCCTTCTTATTGATATATGGCAGTCCCTGCTGATTGAAATGTCTCTTTGAAGATATTCAAAAAGTTGTCAAAGTACAAGGACCTTGGAATAAAAATCTCAAAAATGTGGCATATGGGAACATCAACAATCCCTGTTGTAGTTGGAGCCCTAGGACTGGTTGGAAAAGATTGCAGTAGACTAATTGAAGGGATTCCTGGAAGTCCATGCCTCAAGGAGATACAAAAAATTGTTCTGACAAGTACAACCCACACTTTACGATGGGCTTTATCTATGTAATTTTTTTTTTTTTTTGTCAGTGGAAAGTGTCATGACGCCATTTCTAACCTTAGGTCCCTGGGCGGGACCCGGAAAAAAATGTGTAAATGCCAGAAATTTATTATCATCATCATTATTATTATTATAATAAGGCCAAAGTACTTAAAATTCAAAATGATTAAATTATGATGAATATTTTCCTAAATTTATAAGATTTAGCTAGAAATTAGATAAAAAAGATGCTCATGTTATATTCAAGTAATTTTTACTGATATATATCCACCATAGGAAAAAAAAATTAAACTTCTGATTGTCAGTCAAGTTGTCAACACCTAAAATAAACAGCTACCACTGTATTAAAAAATGCATTTCTGTGATTTTAAACTTTTAAGTAATATTTGTTTCAAATCCAATTAAACTTTAAATCATCTAATCTTCCTTGAATAAACTTTCAGAAAAGTATTTTTTCTTTTTGAAAGATTTTTTTTAATAAAGAAAATTACATTTTGATGGCAGATGGCTAAAATCAGCAATGTTATTAATTCCAAAATGAAAAACTCCTTCCAGTTAATTTAAATTAGTTTTAAAATGCAGCAAAGTATTTTGCATATTGCAGCAAGATGCAGCAAAGTATTTTGCATATTGAAAATATTAAATTTAATCTATTAGCCTGAAATTAAAAATTAAATAAAATCTTCAAGAAAGATTTTTCATTTGTAAAAATTCGTATCATGTCTCTATAGAGGTACCTACTTAAAATATTATGTCCACTCATCACAAATTGGTGCATCAAACCAAAATTATTATAGTGTTATGTAAATGACAAATTTAAAAGTCTCTTAAAAATCCAATATTTCTAGAGATGTGTTTCAAAGTCAGTACACTTAAGGATTAATTTAAGTGAATTTTTAAATGCAGTGCTTATCTATTAGATAAAACATAAGGAAAATAATGTTTATTTACGCACTGTAGCCTGTGACGACATAGCAACAGTATTTTCTCATGTAATTCCTGACTTTAAAAAAAAAACGTGTGAAAAACTAGAAAAGGAGAAATTAAAGAAATATGGAATGCCAGAAGTGCAGTTAATCAAGTTATTGGTATTTTAATCAAGACCTCTTTCTGATTCATAAATAAATTTCACCAGAAATGTCGGCCTGATGCGAGTTCTAAGAAAGCAAAACGATAAAAAATGTCACCTGAGCAAGGGCTCTGTGCTTCATATCCAGTTCAACAAATCCCCACAAAAATCCAAAATACAATCATGAACATTCCTGCTTTTTTTAAGGTGTGCCTGGAAGCTTGCACCTGTTAAACCACATAAAATAGCCACTCCTCGTTGATGATGGGAGTTTCACTTCAACGCCTCACCTTAATTGTACAACTGCCAGATCATCAAACACCTTAACAATGTTGGCTTCAAACCTGAAGAAAGGTGTACACCATCCCCCTGCTCACCTCCATGACACTCTTGGTTTCACTAATCCACTCCAGGACACTCTCCTGATCCCAACGTAACCATGGCCACCCAACTCTCTAACTCTCAGCCATACCAACAGTACATTTACACCTAATTGCTTGCATTACCAATGACGACTAAAGAATCACATATCAATAATTTTTGTCACCTTTTTACACAGCTATGTATATATTCTGAAATTTGATCAATACATGCTGATGAAATGGCACTTCTTGTGGATGACAGTGAGTGTGGCTTCAACACCTCGGCCTCATTGCATGGCCACCAGCTCATCGAACATCTCAGTTGTGTCGATTTCAACCCTGAAGAAAGGTGTGCATCACCCCCCCCAACATATACACTTCACTAATCTGCTCCCGACACCAACTGTAATTTCAGCCCACCAACCAAAGAAATTGGTCATCTCCCAACCTTACCTTTATACCCAATCATTTGCATTGCCAATGGCAACTAAAAAACAAAATATCAACAATTTTTGCTGCCTCTTCACGCAACTTGTATATATAAGTGAACATAGAAGTCAACACATAGAGGCGACAGTCCGTTTCATGCTAGATGCAATCCACCTGGCCTGGCGATTGTATCTAGCATGGAACAGACTGTTGGCTCTAAGTGTTGACTTCTATGTTTACTTTTATATTTACACACACTCTATCTCTGATATTGAGCACTTTATCCCATAAATATAGCATACCTTAAGAGTATATTTTTTCATATATATATATATATATATATATATATATAATGATGTTGAAAATTGATTAATACATATTGAAACTTTAATCCATTTTTTGGGGTTTTTCCTGTGCACTGTAGGTTCGTTATAACAGTATTTGTTTAAATGTGATTTGATTGTTTAACAGCATATCAACTTCTTATGGGTTATATAATGACAATTCAATTTTCTTAGGAGCTTTGAAGTAATAATGTTATTCTGCTTTCACAATTGAATGCATGGTAGATGATACTCAGCTTTTGTGCATATCAATATTTGTGTGGACATGATTACTAGCAGTTTTGTGTATTATAAGTTGTAGTTTTGTTGAAGTTGTATTTTGGAATACAGTTTAAGAAATTGTAGGATATTAGATGGATTAATGTCATGAAAGAGTTTATTCATACAGGTTGTTTGATTTTGTTTAGCAGTATATCAACCGCTATGGGTTACTTAGTGCCAAAATCTAAATATTTTGAACATACTTTTATGGCTTCAAGTGGAGCAGTAAAAGCAATAACCAAAGGAAATTTGATTTAACCTGTTATATTTTATTGATGAACTATGGATATATCTTGAACATCAACTTCAATGACTGTAAGCATTTGGCTTAACAGATTAATGAACATTAGAATGATCCAGAAATCCAGAGGATCCAATAATTGGTTATATAGAAATCCAGAAGTCAGACATTGTCTTTTTATATGAACATATTGACTCTGAGGCACAGATAAGTAATACATGAACTCTATTGATATGATTGAAATTCCTGTATTAAATGCCACATAAACCACATGCCTATCCAAACACTTTCTGTTTTTTTCATCTTTTTTGTTATTGAATTAAACTTTATATTAAATTGACTCCATTTGTTCACTGTCGTTCTTTCACTGATTATTGTATTTTGCATACCTTGCTCGTATCCTGTAGACATCCTTATAGGATGTCTACAGGATACATACTTATAGGAACCCAGGAAATCAATAATTATTCTGAATTTAAGAATTATTGAATTATCATATATTACTCTTAAACATAGTAATTCAGAATTATTTCCTTTTTGAACATCCATACAAAAAAAAAAAAAAATTAACAGTTGCTAAAATTATTAAAAAAAAAAAAAAAAAAGGTATAGTTCTTTTTAAAAAGAGGTTTACTCTTGAAAATGCAATTAAACTTTACATATTTAAATTTTTCAAACAAGTCTTTATTTGATAAAAAAACATACAAATTCTCCACACTAATAGCAATGGGATATAATTTCAAAATCGCAATGAAAAATTACAGATAATTAAAAAAAAAGTTTTTTTTATTTTTTAATGTCCACTTTGAAAGTAAATGTGTTTTATTAAAATTATCTACTACATGTCGATTTCTAAGTTTCCCAACCTCGGGCTCACAAACCCTCGAAGGAAAATTACCAAAAATTTCAGTACATATTCATTAATTATTTACTCTTATAATCAATAATTTTTTTTTTTTTTTAAATAAGATAAAATGTTACACTTTTTTGTAATAACCACCAATATTTTCATGACTAAATTTTATTCAAAAAAATGTTTAAGTCACAAATTTTTACATTTCCATAAAGATTAATCACTGACGCATCTCCACTAGAAAAAAAAGTTTTACAAACACTACATAAACAGGATTGTCTTAAAAATTTGTTTTAAAAACTATTTCAGTTTTCGAGAAAATGTTTCATGTGTTGAAATCTTTAAACATTTTTATTTTTTTAAGCAATCATTTTCTCGGTTTTATCTTTCTAGAAATGTAAAAAATAGGGACTACAAATTTTATTTAAATTACTGGCCATGGACTTCTGGTTAGTAATATTATTAGTGAAAAAAAAAAAAAAATCAAATCCTTCTTAGTGGATGATCTCGGAATAAAAAAATGATTTTACCAAGATTTATTAACCTCTTAATTGATGTAAAAGAACTGTTCAGAAAGAAAATTACAATTTAAAAAGAAAAAAAAAACGCTACTGAAATTAGCACTTCTACTCTCTCTCCCCCCTCCTCAGTAGGCATGGAACCCTCACATGGTTGAGAGGTTTGGGGGTAGTAAGCACCAGCCCTGTCAATTATTATAGTTGATGATTGACAATATAGCTTCGGTAGAAAAAAGTACAAAAAGCAAAAAACGCTTCTAAAATTAGCCCATTTAGGGCTCCAACCTCATTAAGGGTTCCTGTACCGCACCAGCCGGGAAGATAAATGATGTAAATTATTAGTGACTGATAATGTAATGTCAGGGTCTGTCTATATTTCTGAGATGAAACTCTTTGGGTTCTGTCACTGGATCTAATCAACGCCTTTATCCACAGTGCCATGTGTCCTTGAGGACACATGGCACAGTGGATCCAGTGACTGACCCAAAGAAGGTGAGTTCAATACCTGGTTAAGGCAATGGAGAACTTTCAGAGGGAAAATTAGCAGGAGATAACTGATAACTGACATCCATCAAACATGGCACGTGGAACTAGAACAGTCTACCCCAGTGAGCGAAATAAAGGGTTCAGTTTGAAATTCCAACCACCTGAAGAAGGCCGGAGCGTACAACGGCCGGAACGTTGTGACAAATATGGCGACAAAGTTGATGACAATAGCCCGACTAATGTAAATACTGTAATGTAATGTCAGTTTTAAAATAAAAGAAAAATGGCAGAGGCCAAAATGGGGCTCCAAAAGACGCCACCCACCCTGGTCTGGTGTTTCGCAGGTAAGATGCGAGATATTGAAAAACAGGGATGAAACTGCCCCCAACCTTAAATAAAACATTTTCTTATAAAATAACCTATTCTGTATATAATTCATTCATTAATGAATAAATATTGAAAATTCTCCGATTTTTTTTTGGCAAATTTTTAAAAATTATTTTATTTTTTTTTTTTTAAATTCATATACTTGGCTTGGTGGTATTATGGTGAATATGAAATAATAACTTTCTTTTCTCCACTGTTTTCAAATTCGCGAGCCTATGTGAAAATTTATTTTGACCAATGGAAAAATGGATCGAAGAGAAGACCAAGGCAAAGATTAACGAGCTTATGTGAAAATTCATTTTGACTAATAGAAAAGAGATCAGCTTACAAACAGAAAAAAGTAACGAGCCGATGTGAAATTGCTTATTGATATAGATAGAGAAAGTTGAATCAAGGCAGTGAGAAAAAGCAGAAAGAGGCAGGAGGCAGAAAGTCCAGCGGTCCACACGTCTGAATAACGCTGGTGTCAAATTAATTACATGCTGATACATTATCAGCCTTTAATGAGAGCAGAGCAATTTCAAAGAATTCTATTCAACTTCAAAGCTAAGTACCTTAAAATATATCTTTTCATTCATGTTGAATATAACCGTATAACTTTTATGTGAAAAATGAAGTCTCAATTTATTTTAAACATCTGGCATATATTACTTTTCGTGCGATGATTTAATATGAACATTTTCTCTTCTTGACAATTCGTCAAAACTACGAACTTTAAATATTTAATTCCTTTTCCTGAAACAAGCTACTAATAACTTCAAATGTGTAAATTTGTAAATAAATTCCTTATCTTGCTTCGTTAAGTTAAATATAACGCGTTTCCTTGACATTTTCCCCTCATTACTTCATTACCTACATTTTAGTTTTATTTATTATCCGTGAATTGCCATGCATTCTTGTGAAATATATTTTCAATAAATTATAAGTAAAGGTATTTTAATAAATTTATTAAATAACTATTTAAAAAGCCACCCTATCGGGCAGCATTTAAGCTAGCTTTCTGTGGACGGCTCTTAATTGGGCCTTTGGCTTGTTCAGGAGTCCCTAAGTCTTTGCATATTCTCAGTATTGGAAGTGTCGGAGTTACCTCCTCCTTCTGTCCTTGAACCAGCAGAGGAACAGGTCTTTTCGACCTTGACCTCTCATTCATACTCCTCACACACTGTTAACACGTCAGAGGGACTAGCAAATCCCCTTTTTTAGTTAGGCTATATTACAAACCTAGGTGTAATATACATCTAGTCATTTTTAGACCATAGTTATCTTTAGTTAACCTTGTAGTATTTTTTTATAGAGACTTTTCGGTTAGCTTAGCCAATTTCTCTTGCTGGTCCCCCTCGACACAAGACAGTGATTTCTCCCAAGCTTTGGGGAGGCTGTCGGCCGCAACGGTCGTCTACACAGGCACCTTGGCACCTTGGCCTTCATTGGCCAAGGGCGCCGATCTACGGGCTGTGTATTAAGTTACGCTCCCATTTCTCTTTGTCTGCCAACTTGACGATAGTTGGGAACTTTCTTTCTCTTCCTTCCCAACACGTCAAGTTGGCATCCAGGCAATGACAAACAACGTTGGCAACACGAACTGCTGCAACAAGTTGGCACCCCGGCAATGACAAACAACGAGTTGGCAACACGAACTACAGCAACAAGTTGGCACCCCGGCAACGACTCAGCTTCAACAACCAACAAAGATCATCCTGGCATCACTCAACATCAACAACCACCAAGCGATCATCCTGGCAACAACCCACATCAGCTTCAACCCCCAACAACGATGATCCTAGCAACTGCCAACCTCGACCATCAATGCCTGCACTAAAACTTCTGCAGTATCCAGCACTCCTGCAGCATCCGGCTCACTCCTGCAGCATCCGGCTCACTCCTGCACCTTCCAGCTCACTCCTGCACCTTCCAGCGCTCCTGCAGCTTCCAGCTCACTCCTGCACCTCCACCGTTTCCGACCATCTTCATTTCCTTTTCCTTTTAGAATAAACCTCTATATATCATATATATCCTCGTTCTGTCGTCCATATTGTTTCACGGTCAGATTTAACGTCTTCAAAAATGTTAGCGGGCCTCTTGTGACCTCGTTCACCCCTTTCCGTGATACGGGGCCACTGGACCTGCCCGCTACAGAAGCTCTCCTGGCTGCCGTTTGATCTAGGTTTTCATTTGCACGAAACGTTCTTTTCCTCAATGCAGGCTTGGCTCTTTTGATTGCAATCTGGTCTTCTGTTAGTGGAGATTTCTTTTTGCAAGGCGAAATGCTGCCGTATGCAATAGGCAGCAATAAACTACAGTATAACTCAAAGTTGATCCCTGCATTTAAGTATTGCAATAATATTTAAGCTTACCTTTTAAAAGTTCAACGATAGTTATTCTTCCGCCACTTAATTTAAAGACAATTTGATAGGTCCTTACTTTCCGTACAAGAATTTTTTTTTTCTTTCATGGGTGACTTTCACTGGATTTCGCAATTAATTTCGATTATTCCCAAATTTATTTCCAAGTTATTAAAATTCTTATCGTACAAAAAAAAAAAAAAAAAAAATTCGTCACTAAAAGTTACGTAAAAAAATTATTGAAAACAATTGCAGAAATAAAAACTTGGGAATTCAAAATTTCAGGAGTGTGTGTCCGTATCCGACCCGGAATATTTGTAATTTGCTCATCACGGGGTCAGCCTGATTCCAGAATGGTATATGTTGGCATTATATTGGGCTACTGCCCCTAGGAGTAAAGTTAAAAAATGTGATACATTGACATTCGCATTTATTTATATAGATTAATTAATTTTTTTTTTTTTTTTTAATTTATTCAATTTTTTTAAATAAATTTAAATTTTATTAATTTCAAAATAGTAGCACTAGAATTATCTCCCTTTGAAATGTCATAGTTTTGGAATGGTTAAGGACTTTTAGTTTTATAATTTTTTTGTTTTTCATAGGTTGTCATAAATTGCCTGTGTCCGCATTCGAAATCCTGTGATTTATCTACCAATTCACGTGCCTGACATTGCCAGGATATGACGACGGTTGTTCCAATGATAAATATGATCGCTGCGATGTGTAACAACAGAGGAATCGGTTACAAAAATAAACTTCCGTGGAACTTGAAGTAAGAAAAAGAAATATTTATTAATTTGTCTTCGACTTTTTCCATAAACTGTGTTACGAGCAAAACCCCGATTCAATTTGTACTCTGGTAAGAAGATGAATTATTCGTGTCATAACCTAACAGATTTTTTACACTACAGGATAAATTAAATAAAAAAAAATACCGGTTGTGTTTTTATTGGAATTACTTAGAAATTTCTATAAAATATTATTTTACCGAGATTTTCTAAAAATAATAATTTAAAAAATAATTTAATTCATTTGTGGATAAGTCCTTGAAAGGTTCATTAAAATCCAACTATTATTTGATTTTTGCGAGAATTTCGAAATTTGTTATTTTACCAGAAAAGAAAGCGTGAAAATTTCCATTACCAGATCTGTACCATTGTTGACGCATGAAAAAAAAAAAAAAGATTTTTAAATAAAATTTTTATCGTGTTAGAAAGGAGTGAATTTTTTAAGAAAAATAATCAAAAAATTTGTTCTTTCCTCTTAATTAACAATTTGACGATAAAACTTTGTTAAGTTTGGGGCCTTTTTCATTATGCTATGCCCTTTTTTCAGCGAATTATTGGAGGTACCAACAATAATTTATGCATTATCTTTTTTTCTTTTTAATTTTTTATTAAAAAAAGAACTTATTACCGTACGACGTTCATTGCTATATTTCTTTGATTAAAAGAAAGAAGAACCCTTCCTTTACAGTACGTACCATATGGATGGACTTTCTTCATTGTGTCATACGACTTACTTAATAATAAAGCTTTATTTTCATTATTAACATACTCACTGCTAGTTACCTTGGATATTTTAACATTTATAAGGACATATCTTCGTTAAAGTTACTCTTTAGAAATCGTTTTTAAGACTACTTTGATTTTAATCCGTGTAAATGAAATGCTTCCCGTCCCGTTGTTGGGACGGTAGGCGTTTAAAAATGGCATAGCGAAAGAGAAACTACAGAGATTTCATTTAAAGTTTTAAAATTAAAACCGGATTTTAAAATGGGTATTAAATTCGGTAACTATGAAATAAAAGTCGATTGAAAATTGTTTTTAGGGCCGTTCTGGAGTGGGGATTTGGGGGCTAATCCCACCCACCACATATTTTTAAAATAACTGAAAAGTGAAAAAAAATCGTGGGGTCCTGGAAAACCGAATTACAACAATACCAGAACCGTACTTACAGAAAGGGAGCTTAGGGGGGCTAGGCCTCCTTCCCCAATATTTTTTTAAAAAGTATTATTAACTATGTGGGTCTAGCTAGATAAACCCTCACTACAATACTAGGGCTGTACTTTCTGGATGCGGAGTTTAGGGGACTAAAAGCCCACCCTTCAATATTTTTATTTTAAATGTTCTCAAGTTAAACTTCTTGTATCTTTTTAAAATGTATTAAATTTAGTTCTCTCTTTTTAAAGAAGCAAAACTATAGCTTCATGTTTTTTTAATTTTTCTTTGAGGAGAACTTTATTCATTCAAAATTTACAACAACAAAAAACAATTTAACTTAACACAACCTATGTTTAAAGAAAGTTACCTAAATGAAAAGTAGCCCCTTTTTAGAAAAAGAGCAAAACATGTTCACAAACGTCAAACAATAAAGCTGAAGTTAATTATAAATTTAAAGTTGTTATCTGGATTTAAAAAACGTGTCTTTTCTTGTAAGTTTCTTTTTTTAAATAAATAAATGAGAAATTACTATTTTTATGGGCTGGGTGGAATTTAGAAGCAAGACTTTAATTTTGAAATTTTAAAATCAATAAATGTTTAAATTTCAAGTTTTATTTGTCTTTGAAAAGCAAAAATATTTTTTTTTTTTTTAGTTATATTGAGACTTGTGCTTTTACGGCAACATTAATCGTGTTTATTATTATTTTTATTTAATGCGCAGAAAGCCACAAGAAGTGTCTGTAAACAAACATTAACGAAATAAACAATGAACATTTTTTTTTTTTTTGGCAAAATTACCGAATCTTCCGTTACCAAATTTTACCTAAATTCTTTTTTTTCTTTTTTAGTCTTTAATTACATTATCACTGTTTTGTACCTCATGGGTGTTTTAGTGATTTTTATTAATTATTAAGCATTGTTTAGATGTGGCACAAGACCGCAAGTATAGTAGTTTTTTTGTTTATAGTAGTCTGTTCGCTGCTCATTGGGCGCTCTATACTTAAGAATTTTTTAATTATGCAGAATTTAAGAGTCATTGAATTATTCTTTCGATAGGGAAGAGTATTCAATAGGGTGTATCATAATTTAAAAAAAAAATTATTTTTTAAAATATTTTATCAATTTGAAGGGTCTGTTTTGTGTATTTTTTCATGGGGAATTCAAATAACTTATTTCTTGAATAGGAGAATATTTGAGTATGGAAATTTAAAAAAATATGTTTTCCACACTTTGTAAAGTTTTATGACAGTTTGATAGTACAAGATATGTTTTTACATGAGAAATTAAAAAAAAAATTTTCTTCATATAAGTCAAATTATGCCCTTGAATTTTTTATTTAAACATTCTATGTAAAAAAAAAATTGTATTTTTACATAATGTGACCAGTTTGTTTTGAAAATTCAAGTCGTTAATGTGGTGGTTGTTTTTATTTATATTGACATGGCAAAAAAAAAAAAAAAAAAGCTATATATTTTTTTTCAATCTGAAAATTCCACAATGTAATATTTAATTTAAGTACCCGAACAAATTTGCAATACCTAAGGTTTAAAATGAATTTTTAAAAATCTTAAAGTATTTATTTTAGTTTTAATTTCAAGCTAATAGATTAATTTTTTTTTTGATATTTCCAATAAGTAAAATACTTTGCTATGTTTCAAAACTAAATTAAATTGACAGGAAGGAGTTTTCATTTTGAAGTCATAAAACATTGCTTTTATCTATGAATGCTTAAATTTGATTATAAACCAACATTAGTAATAAACTCCTGATAAATTTACAAATTGTTACAAGATATTGTTTGTAGACCATGTTTTGAAATGTATAAACTTTGTCTTCTATTGTCTGTTGTAACTCAAGGGACAAGCTGAACATCGGCTTACTTACAAACGAGTATAATTTTTAGAAATTTTCACATGGAGAAAAACTGAAAATGCAGAATAACGCCCACATGTTCATTTTTCTGTTATAGTGTTTGATTAAAACACCAAAAAATTTAATCTGTCTTGAGTCATTGACATAAGTATGTTTTATAAAGCTATAGTTTATAAAAGCTTCTTTCTCCAGTGGCCACAAATATACTCACATCGCCTGCTCATTCAGTTTTCGGTTATGGTGTTTGATTGCAACAACATAACAGACAGAATAATCTAATTCTCAAAAATTTTATCCGCTCAAGAAATTTAATAGTTTGGTGTTTTTATTTCATTTTATTTTCACATTTTTCCTTTTTTGTTAGGAAGATCCCAAACATGTGACATGATGACACTCACAGCCTTGATAGTAATCGGGTGACTGCCTGAGTTGCTAGTACTTTGAGCTGGTTCTGGTTGCAAGCTATCTGCTGTGGTTAAGTGGACCTACTTCAAATAAACCTAATTTTGTTCACAAAACTTCCTTTAGAATAGCAGTTACAATCCTATAGCCATAATGCAGATCAGTAGATAAGTCTTTCATTACTTCTGGTAATGCAATCAATGGAGGACTAACACAAATAGGCTCAAAAGTCAAAATGTATGTTGATCTCTATGTCTATAACTAAAGGAAGCAGCTTGCCTATTGGCTAAGAGAGTACTTTATTATTTGAAAAGGTAGGGCCATCCAGATTGACAATAAGAATAAGATGTCTTAGTGGAAGTTTATTGGTATGAAGTAGACAAACCAACCATACAAGTTTTTATACAAACTTAGTCATCACTCTTGTTTTAACATCAATGTTCACTTTTTATAGGTCACTTCCTGCAGTCAAGAGAGTGTTGTCAAAATTTCTTTCCTTCAGCCAATTATGAATAGTTTTTGCTATTTGTTCTGCATGACTGAGCTCTTTTGTTGCCTCTGGTGGTGTAAAATGAAATTAAATATTCACTTACAATTTCACTCAAAAGATTATAATTCTCTTTAATTTATACTTACTTGAGACATGCTGGGGAGGGTTTATCAGATATCTGTTGTGACTCTGTCTTTGAGCAGAGTGCAACTGAGTTGTGGTTCAGAGACACAGCTGAGGAAAATAAATACTGTGAGGTGCCCAGTCCCGGGGAACAACTGCCTCAGGTCACACCCCGCTCCCATTGTACTAAAGAGGGGAGGATCAGTAGTCATACCAATGCCAGTGCAACCAATGGTTGTGAGGACAGGCCGATTTTCGTTCTTGGTCCAGGTGTACAAGCTCGGGTTTGACATGTTAATCGTGATCTTGTGTCACATCCCATCTCAGTGGGGAGATCAGAGGGACCTTACACCTCAGGAAGTACCTCTCCTTTAGAAGGAGTCTGAGTTTATTGCCTGGTGCTTGAGGTATTCCCAAGAGGGTAAATGCAGAGAAGTACTGAAAAATATCCTTTAATTTCTGCTGGCTCTGCATGTGCTTTATCACAACATTCTGCTTCAATTATTTACATTATTTGGACTGTTATCTTCATCTTCGTTGCCATATTCACAACATTTTGGCCATTGTACACTTTGGCCATGTGTCCTCAAGGTCTTTATCCACTGGATAAAGTGGATAAAGATGTTGGTTAGATCCAGTGACTAGACCCAAAGAGTTATGAGCTCAGTACCAGACCAGAGCAGAGGTGAACCAAATAACTTGGAGAGTTGAGTTAAAGAGAAATAACTGAGACATCTGGAAGAGGCATGGCACATGGAACTAGAACAATCTACCCCGGTGGACAAAATAAAGGGTTCGGTTCAAAATTCCAATCACCTGAAGAAGGCCGGAGCGTACAACAACCGAAATGTGAGCATGGCAATGAAGATGAGGATAACAGTCCAAATAATGTAAATAATGCAAGTATCATAATTCCCCGTGTATAATATGTCTTCATCTATAATACGCTCCCACCACCTAAAATTGTGCTGAAAGTGTGGGAAAATGCTTCTACTCATGCATAATACGCACCCCTTGTTTGATAATCAAACCCTATAAATTGTACCTCTCCAATTTCCTTACAACCAGTGTTTCCTACTCTTATTTTAAAAAAATGGTTTTAAACATAGAATATTATTATTCTCATTTAGTTTTATGATAATTCTTATTTTATGGCAATTTTTTAAAGATTTCTCATAGTTGTGCATAATACAATACTCATATAAGACTGATTTTGCTTATTATTTTTTAGAAAAATGTGTATTATACATGGGGAATTATGATAATCATAATACCTCATTTTACAGACATAGGCAGATTCTGCTTCAATTGTTACATTTGAATGTGCTCGTCAAACAGGATACAGAAAATTCACTTTTCCTTAAATTTTAATATAAATTTTTCATCAAATTCTTTCATTAATTTTTCTTGTGCCCTCTGTACTTTGTTGTTATCAATTATTGCAGATGTTTTTTTTCTGTTAATAATTCCTGCATCTAAGGGTTGCAGTAGCTATGACTGATGTGGATCTAAACCCAATCCCATGACTTAAACTGGCCATGGCAACATTTCTAATATCGTCATATGGTCCACTTGAATAAGATGAAAGACGTAGGTCTGTCATTGCTAGTGACAGAATCAGGAGTCACATCTGTTACGCTCATAACTTTGTATGTGTAAAACATGATACCAAATCTCAAAATGTCTCTCACTGTTAGTAGTTATATTTATTGGTTTTATTTATTTATATTTTTAAATCAATTTCCCCCAAGGCAATAATGCCATTAAGATGCAAGAGGCTACTGGGAGTGAAAGAGAATCAGAAGACTTTAGAAGGATCCAGGAACCCAATCCTAAAATGTAATATTGTTTAATATTTAATTAAAAAAAAATAAAGATTCACAGATGTCAAAATACAATTGATGCTATTAAAAAATCAAACTTCAAATTGTCTTAAGAAATACTTCTACACAATAAAAAGAAAATTAAGTATGGGATATATATATATATATATATATATATATATATATATATATATATTCACACAAAAACTAATGCAAAAATGATTTAAATGTTGAGACATCCATCTATTAAACAATATACTTGAAGATCTGTGGTTAAATAAGTTAACAACAAAAAATTTATATAAATGTTGATCAATCCGTTATGAATATTTGAATTGATGTCTCCATTTAAATCCTTGTTTAATATTTGTAAATTGATTGCACGTTTATTGTAATTTTAATATCTGATCCATGTGTGACTTTTGGTTAATTTCGTTACTGTTCTATTGAACAATATAGTTCATGCCACTTTGACAGTAAAAAATTTATAAAATAATTACCATATTTGATGTTTATAAAAAATTTAAAATCAAACTCAAGCGTTGTTTTTGCGTTTATCTCATTTTCAATAGCATAATGTACATATATATTTTCGATGTCCTCTTATTACTAAGAGAAAAAACAAGAACAACATCTATTATATACCTGAAGATGTCTGTAGGAACAGACGAAAGCTTGTAGTAAAAAATAACAACTAATACGGCAGAAATTTATATAAACAAGGATCAATTCATTCATAACGGATCTGGAGGTTTTGTGTACTATTTGAATTGTTTGAGATGGATGTCTCGCCATTTAAATCATTAACCTTTGCATTAGTTTTGTGTGAATAATTCATGTATTTGTAAATATTGCATTTATTGTAATATATATATATATATATATATATATATATATGTATGTATGTAATATATATGTTATATAAAATGTGTGTGTATCTTTGTGTGTTATGTTTGTGTATATATGTTATATGTGTATATATATATATATATATATATAACACACACAGTGGGGAAAACAAATATTCGTACATGTGCAAATTTTTAATTTATTATACTACCAACTAATGAATAAACATACTTTTCATATAATTAACTGTACACATATGCATAATTAAAATATATATATATATATATATATATTTATATATATATATATATATATTTGGGCATGTTGCCAAGTGGTTAGAATGTTCGGGTGCTGGCCTCATTCAAAGTGTTGATCACACTAGGTAATACACTCTTTCCCAGAAACTGTAACTAAAGTCTGCTCAGCATAGTTGCAGTATAAACCACAGGTGGGCTCTGTGGGTGTTAAAAAAACACATATGTGCCTGAACAAGCGTCTGCAATAGGGATTGTTTAGCCGCCCTAGTAGACTGGTATCCTTGAATACGAGTCGCCAGTTATACATACAATGTATATATATGTGTTATATATATGAGTGGGTGTTATGTGTGTTATAATTTGTGTGTGTGCTATATATATATATATATATATAATTTGGGACTCATCAGTAGTGCGCATCTACTACCGAGAATTGAAACCCTGACAGTTAGGTTGTCAAGCAAACATCATACCAACTGTTCCATTGGGCCTCGGTGATGAAGAGATTGCAAATCAGACTCGCCGCTCACTCACATATTCTGTGGTGGAACTCTACTGAGTTCTCTCTAACAATAGGACTGTGCCACCCTGGAGCCACGACTACTCTCACCAAGCCACTCACTCTAGAGCATTATAAGCCGGTTCAAGCAATAATGTACATGATAGAAATTATTAGGAGGATTTGATAATTATATTTAAGTAATTCATTGAGTCTGAGAGAAATCTCAACAGAATGCAGAAAGCACTGGACGGCCATTTCGTCCTATATTTGGGACTCATCATCTCTGTTAAATTACATAAACTTGATACTACCCGTCAAAATTATGAATTTTTATTTCATCTTTCATTTCATTTTTGGAAGTGTTATCTGATGATCCAGTGTCCCTTAAAAAAGCTCTGGTGAAATAAATTATTATAATGGAACCTTAAAGTGGTCTGTTTTTCTTTAAAAATATATATATAAAAGTGTGGATGGTCCTGCACGAAGCCTTCACCACTATAATTAAATCTCATGTGCTGGTGTTGGGCAGTCGGTTTCCTGGAAACTGATCTGCTTGGCCCTCATATGTCGAGTTCGATGGGAGAGTCGACTATATATATGGTTTTCTCCCCTGATTTGTGTTTCTTTCTATTCTAACCTGCTTGCCCAACTCTTACTGCAATTTTAGGGTGACGGACACACTTTTCCTTACACATGGGTTTGTCTCTCATTCCAACTTGACTTCTGCTGTAAAGAGTTAACCATGTTGCCTGAACAGCTTTTCCACTTTGTCACGTTATCTCGACATGTACACAATGGAAACTTAAAAAGACAATGTTTGGACAGTTTTCTTTTGTATCTATAATTACAAAAAGTTGCTGACCCAACTGAACACAAACCTTATTGTTTCACACACATTAAAACATTGTTGTGTGATGGACAACATTCTATAACAGTGGGTCCCAAACTATTTTTTTTCTCTGGGCTGCATTTTTGTTATTAAAATTTACTTGTCCCTCACCTAATTTTATGTGATAAAAAAGTACATTTAAAAATAAAAAAAAAAACAGAGAGGGTTAAAAGGGAGATAACTGTGGATTCGAAGTCAAAACATTATCATTGATAACTCTCTCCCCTAATTTGCAGACCCTAGTTACTATATTCTTAATACTTGATATAATGCAAAAATATCCCAGTGATAAAAATCGGTTGGTAATTATTTATAACTATTTATGCTGGTACTCGTGCATGCAATTACAAGTAAACCATAATAATATTTTAAATTTTGAAATCATAATATTTGGCATATGAATTTTTTGAAACTGTTTCTAAATCTTTGATTTTCTTTCAATCATTCCACCTTACCTGCTATCCTTTTCTGCCTCACCTATGAGGCGCTGCTGCACTATTTGGGAACCACTGTCCCCAAATAGTGAAGCAAGCCTGCACTATTTGAGGAAAAAAATCTGAAAATTAATATTTGTTATTTGTTGCAGGAAAGAAATGGCATATTTTGATGAGATCAGCAGTAAAACAGAGAATTCAGGTATTTATTTCTTGCTAAACTTTCCTCAACTTATAGTGAACCTGCATAATGCAGTGAATTAGGCTCCAATATGATTGGCTTAGGGAAGGTGTGTAGAAGTAGCTGATTGCTACCTTTAAAAGCCTTCAAAAAGAAACTCTTTTAATTCCTTTGTCTGATGCAGTGTTTCTCAACCTTTTTAAGAAATAGAACACCTAGGAGCAAATGAAAATATCATGGTATATTTATGTAGCAGAGACTTACCTGAATGACCCAAAAGGGCCAGAGTAATGTGCATGTTTTGCAATGGAGTGTGGAGATAGCGAATTGTTGAGCTTCAGACCGAAGGTGAATCGGGTAGCATTTTCTGTTGTCAGAAGTGTTGGTGTCACTTGTAGCTATTTTTATTGACTGGTTCTTCACACTCATTGATTGAGCAATTGGTCAGATGCATAAAAGCATGGTATGCTCATTCAAAAGGAGTCTCATTTCTGAGGAGGAATAACGTACTTGAGTTTGAGGAATGAAGATAATTGTGGAATTGATTTGCCTGTTGGAACTATTGAACTTGTGTGTATTTTTTTTTTTTTTTTTTTGAATGATTCTGACCAATTTTCATGCAAGCTATTTCGGCTCCTTGTTGTCGCCATTCTTTAAGCTTCTGCACATGCATGTCCACATTAGCAGTAAATGCCTCTACAAATTCATTTAATTTGCAATATTCGAGCACTGGCTGGACCTTTTTCTTGTGCTCTTGTTCAATCGCCATCAAAGAAATCAAACCCTTGGGTGGGCCAAGCTCTTTTTTCAGGATATGCCAACAGGCATCCTTTATGCTGCCACAATAGGAGTTCTTTCTTGTACACCTGAGCATACATTTAAATGTTAGAAAAGAAAACCATAGATTTAAAAAAAATATACAGACTCTTATGAACTTATTTTATTTCAATGTTTCTATTAAACTATTTGTGCAGCTTATTTAGTGCAAAACCTGTGCCAATTCCCATTATGTTCATTATATTCATGTTGTATAGGAATAAAGTGTCGCTGCAAATAGTTCACCAGTGAGCAAACATAAGTGATTCCATTTCTAATAAGCAGACCATGTGATCACAAAGAAATGTATATATGGGAATTAGCATGGCATCTAAATGATCACTATTTCTATTCTATCCTCCATTACTATACAAATCACTATTCTCTATACTATTCACTATACTATTTGTCTATACTGTTCACTATTTGGTAGTTATTTTTCGAGCGAGTATTATTGAGCAAGTACTATTAGTGCAAGTGTTATTCAAAGGCATCTGACACCAGTATTGTTCAACAGTGTTACTATAGTTGTATCTGCGATTACAAAGCCTCTACTTCAACGAGCATTACGGAAGCGACAACAAATATTCATTGACATCACAAAAGTGTCAACAAGTGTTGGCATCGCAGAAATTCCCTTATACGCAAATAACCTCAGGAAAGGTATGACCCCCCCCCCCTTCTCTCTCCAGATGTGGGTTAATTAATAAGACTTGTATCAGTAACCATTATCTCCCCACGAAAACTGTTATAATCTAAAAATATTTTCTGGCTTTAAATAACCTACAAAGGGTTGATAAGTCATAAAAAAATGAATGAATGAATCAAACGAATAAACAGACTACTGGGCAAAATCCTAAGGCCATAGAAAATAAAGACTCAACCGCTTATTTGGGTAGAGCTTCAAAAAATGAAAATAAGGAAAATAAAACACCAGAAAGCTGTAACACAAAGGGAAGTAGAAAAATCAGGCGTGGCTGACCACATATGGAAAGAAAAGGGAGATCACCCCCACTCCTGTCGGATCAGGTTGAGATCATAGATAAGGAACACCATTAGAAAATTTGTAAACTTAAGGAATCAGCACATATGCTAGGCCACAAATATCTCCTGGGCCGACCAAGCATAAAAATAAATACAATATCGGAACCAGCAATAAGGAGTGCCAGAGAAAAGTTGCAATATGAACTCTGGTAAAAAACATGCAATGATAACAGCAAAAATTGCAATATGAGCACTGGTAAAAAATGATTGCTGAGACATTAGGTTTATAATACCCAGAAATTCATACACAGATGTCCTCAAGGATAAAGGCATTGGTTAGATCCAGTGACAGGACCCAAAGAGTGTGAGTTCAATACCCAGTTAAGGCAGTGGAGAACTTTCAGAGGGAAATTAACAAGCAATAACTGATAACTGTCATCCATTAAACATGGCACGTGGAACTAGGGTTTGGTTCGACATTCCAACCACCTGAATAAGGCCAGAGCGTACAATGGCCGAAACGTAATAAATATGGCGACAGAGATGAGGACAATAGTCTGAATAATGTAAATAATGTACATAATACCTCGTATCAGAAATATAGACAGATACTGAAGGAAAATAAAAAATCAACGTTGTTAGCATTTAATAGGGAAAATTTGAATACTGGGAAATTAGGCTAAATACTAGTCGGTCAAAAGTTTAAGACCATACCCTAAACAAAATAGAAAATACCCTACAAAAAAAGTAAAAGAGAATGATAAAAGTGTTGTTAGTAACATTATACTCATTGTGTAAATGTGTACAGCCATAAACAATCGAACAAGAAACAGCTAAACATGTTATAAACGTAATCAATGGAAAAGATGCATATGTTTGTATTTTTTGATATGATAATATGTGAATATCACATGCATTATTATTGGATACAGTTAAGTAAAACATCAGATCAAAATCATGTTTATTTTAAACACAGCTGAAGTTTTTGACTACAGTTATTGGATATATACTTTGATCAATGGTGAACCAGGACCAGCAGTACATACATTAATTTTATATCTCATGTATGATGTGACCCCCTTAAAATTAGCTTCAAAATTAGGCATGATATGCGACTATATACAGTATACATAAATATATAAAAGAGCATATTTTTTGATAGTCATTTCCAAATGTCAAAAATTGCAATTGGTTGTAAGAAATATTTAACCGCAGACAGAAATACACTGCTGGTCAAAATCTTCAGGCCATTAAAAATAAAGAAAAAAAAATGTCTTTTGTGTTGTTAGACTCAACCACTTACTTGGGTAGAGCTTCGAAAAATAGAAATAAGAAAAGGAAAAATAAAAATTAAAAACTTTTTTAGCATTTAATAGGGAAAATTTGAATATTGGGAAGTTAGGTGAAATATTAGTTGGTCAAAAGTTTAATTCAATCAGTCATGTGCCATGCGTGATACACACTTAGTTGATTATGTATCTTTTGATACATGACTGAAGAGGCAGATTTTTCCTGTAATAGGCTGTTATTTCTTTCTGCAGTAGACTGGTTGCCAATTCACCACAATAGTTTTCAATGTTTGGCCACTTACTTTCTCTTTGATGGTAGCATCATGGTCAAAGACTTGTAGCTCAGTTTTCTATGGATTGTAGTTTTAACCAACCTTTGTAATCTCCTGTTGTAGTTTAGCGAGAAGTGAGAGAAAAGAGACTGTTAGCATAGACCTTACACTTACATCTAGCCATTTAAACTGTAACATGATGAGACCTTTCTGCCAATCTAGTACTGCGCTTATATTCATAAACTCTACTTACCAAAGAGAAAAGCTCATCAGAACTATTACCATGAAAATATAGAAAAGGCACAGGGAAACTACGTTATGATGGTGGAAAATTAACTGAAGCTGAGATGCCAGGCCAAGATCAATAATACTGCAGATTCTTGAAAGAGAAAACAATAAAAGAACAGGATCTGTCTATATTTCTGAGATGAGGTATTATGTACACTATTTACATTATTCGGACTATTGTCCTCGAAGACACATGGCACAGTGGATAAAGGCATTAGTTAGAGCCAGTGACAGGACCCAAAGAGTGTGAGTTCAATACCCAGTTAAGGCAGTGGAGATCTTTCAGAGGGAAATTAACAGGAGATAACTGATAACTGACATCCATTAAACTTGGCATGTGGAACTAGAACAGTCTACCCCAGTGAGTGAAATAAAGGGTTCACTTCGACATTCCAATCACCTGAAGAAGGCTGGAGCATACAACAGCTGAAACGTAATAAATATGGCGACAAAGATGAGGACAATAGTCCAAATAATGAAAAGAACAGGAATTAAGAAGACAGAAGATAATAATTTATATTTAAATTTTTGAAGATCAAAGTTGACTGGGAAGCAAGAAGCAGGAAGAGAATTTTACAAGTGAGAAAGAAACTGCTAGCATAGAACTTACATTTAGCCATTTCAACTGTAGAATGATGAGACCTAGCTGCCAATCTAGTACTGCATTTAAATTCATAAAGTCTAGGTGCCATAAAGGAAAGTTCATCAGAACAATTAACATGAAAGTATTTATAGAAAAAGCTATACAGAAGCTATATTATGGCCATGGGAAAATGACTGAAGCCGAGATGTCAGATGATAGTTTGTCCCACACAGAGAAATTACAGCACATATGAATAAAGCAAGTAGTAGTACATGAAAGGATGAATATGAAGATCTTGTAATATTTTGGGGAGGGATACTGCTATATTTTTTATGTTTCTTATTAAAGTCATTTGGCTTTCAGCCTCTCATAACCATAGCCTTGTTATCACATATATCTGTTTCATGATCCCATCTTGGGCATGACAATAAACTACATCTAACAGCAAGGCTTTTGATTGGACATATTGTTGAGTGTGAAGCCATCTTTAATTGCTGCTGTTCCCAGGCCCACCCTGATCTGGGGTGGTATCACCTGTTAGGGTCTTATAGTAAAAATACAAACAATACATAGTATTTATTGTAAAATTGCCAACAATGCATATTTATAGCAAGGTTACCAACAATACATGTTTATGGGGAAGTTACCAACAATAGTTATTTATAATAAAATTACTAACAATATATTTTTAAATCAAAATGACCAACAACACAATTTATAGCAGAATTACCAACAATACATTTTATAGCAAAATGACCGAAAATACATTTTATCAGTAGTTGAAGGTATACAATTACGTTCAAAACATATTTAGTTGAAGGCATAATTGTGTGCAAAATATTTAAATTTCAGCATTAAATAACCCATAGAGGTGTTGATATGCCACAAAACGAAAGCCACCAACCAAACTTTCAACATGAAAGAACTCTTTCATGACATTAATCCATATAATATTGTACAATTTCTTAAAGAACTCAAACTGTATTCCAAAATACTATATAAAACACATATCACACATATAAAACATATATCACTGCCTCTAGTAATTATGAGCACACAGACATGTATATGCACAAAAGCTGAGTATTATCTACCATGTATTCAACTGTGAAAGCAGAATAACACATATCATAATTTTATTACTTCAAGCTTCCAAGAAAATTAAATTTCTGCATTAAATGACCCATAAGGAGTTGATATGTCGTTAAACAGAAAAATCAGTCAGCCATTTCTTCATGGTCCACACAGCAATTGTCAAATGTCACCCAAAGGCTATCATTACTTGTGCACTGACACGTAACCTGCAAAATGTTAGTAAATTCACCCTGTAATAAAAGGGAGATAATCCCCTTCCACAAGCTGAAAAAAAGGAAAAGATACTAATTGCCTGAATAAAATAAAGGTACAAATGAAATAAGGATAACATTATTTTGTAAGTGTGTGTGTGTGTGTATATATATATATATATATATATATATATATATATATATAAAATTCAATGCCCCATATAATATATGCCCATTTGAAAAGATAAAGTATTTATTATTCTTCTCTTTTTCTCTCTTTATCTTTCTCTTCCACCTCAGATTTTAAATACATTTTCTCTTATTGATGAATTTCCTCTCTCTTTCTTCTTATTTACAAAAACATTATGATTCATTTTTTTTTTTATCGAACTCCTTGGTGTTGACAAGCCTGTTCTGGGTGAAATAGCTATATATTATATGGGGTATTGAATTTTATCTACATGTAATTCATATACACTCTGTAATAAATACATTGTGCTTTTATGCGGATTTGTTTTAATATTTTATATTACTAGGATTCACTTGGATTACTTATCAAGGATTTTTACCTGTGTGTGTGTGTGTGTGTGTGTGTATATATATACACACACACACACACAAATTCCCCCCAAAAAGAAAGCTCCAGTTCATTTTTCAATTTTTATTTCTTGTTTTATTGAGAAAGGACACAGGCATATCTGGATATTCTGATTTTTAAAATCTTTCTCATCAGGCTTTCATTTAATCAAAAGGCTGTCTAAAAAATATTATTAGTTTTATTATCAATATTATTATTTCTGTTGTTTTATCTCTCTAATTTCCTTTGCTATTATATCTACACTCACATACATAAATATCTGTGGTGTGTGTATGTCTGCATGTATATGTGTGCAATTTTATTACATATTTTTATTTATAAATTTTTTAATACAGTAGAATCCTTCAAGTCTGGAATCTCTCATATCCGGAATCTCTCATATCCGGAATCCCTAATATCCGGAATCCCTCATATCCGGACATGATTTTGATGTGTATATTTGAACTATTTGGGTGATATGTAACTTATTTGAAATTTCTTACTTTGGATAATTGCTTATGTTTATTTCACCCTAATGGCTTGTGTTGGTGCAAAAGATGATGAGAATAAGAGGAAAACAACAACTTTGGAGTTATCGCAAAAAGTGGAAATTTTAAATTCTGTTATATTTCACTCACCATTAGCTTATTTTGTTTACTATAAAACCTTGAGAATAAATGTTAAACCTGATTTCAGTTCTTTTATTTTAATCTAAATATAACCCCTCATATCCGGACTTTGTCACCAATTCCTCATATCCGGAAGGCGTTCTTAGTCCGGTTATCAGGGATTCTACTGTAAATATATTATTGTTTAATGTATACTGTTGTTTTTTGCAAAAATTATAATTAAAAATATACTTTTCAGTTCGTTTTTTCTTCTTATATCACAAACATTTCAATACTTAATCACAAAAATGAGAGAAAATTTTTCTAAATTGTATGTATAAGGTAACCAAAAAAGCCTTTTTTTTTTACACTGTGTAGGAAGAAGTGATCACTGATACTCAAATGAGTAGATTAGGTACCAGGAAAGCGGTGGGAAGTGGAGGCATTTTTCTTGATCAAAGCAGGTGTCTTGTGCACACACATCAGTCATAGCTCGAGCAGCAGGGAGGAAACATGGCGGTGTCAAAGCAGCTCATTTGAGGTTTTCTGCTTAATAATTTTAAAGTGGGCTTGTCTGCATCAAGTCGCTGAATATGTCAAGCCTTTGGGGATAATTCTATGAGTGAACACACCACCAAGCATTGATTCCAGAAGTTCAGGCCAGGGGATCTGTCCCTTTGTGATGCAGTGTCCACCCACAAGTCCTGGATGCTGAGCTCCTGAATGCAGACATAGAGGTGGGCCACTACCAAACCTGTGGTGAGCTTGCTGAACAGTTCCAGGTTTTAGATGAAACACTCTGACTTCACCTGCACCGTACCACAATACAGTGTTGATAGCCAACAAGCAACAGTGAGTGACATTCTTTATTTAGCAATATTGTGCAATGCCCTGGATGTCAATGGAAATTACTTTGAATACTAATGGTATGTCAACCATTTTTTTCCAATAAATCAAAAACAGCAAGGTCTTTTTGGTTACCTTGTATATTCAAAAATTCATTTAATAGTAGATTACTGCTGATTAAGGATTAGGAAGAATATAAGTAAAACTAACATTAAATGTTAAATAGATTAGGTGCTTGGCTAATTACAGAGTAGTCTCCCTTTGATTATTCATTAATATAGATGTTCTTAAAAGGGATATTGTGTTTCATGGCTGACTTATATGAGTTGAAAATTAAATTTACATTTTTATTTTTCAATATTTCTTTTTTTTTTTTTTTCTACAAAAAAATAATTGAAAAATTTCTTTCTTTCTTTTTATTTTAAATTATTTCAGAGAAAATGAATTCTGTAATTATGGGAAGAAAGACTTATGAAAGTATTCCAAAGAAATATTTTCCACTTAGAAATCGGTTCAATATTATTTTGAGTAGAAATCTAAGGTAAATAAAAAATTTCGTTTGAATTCATATATATATATATATATATATATATATATATATATATATGTGGAGAATTTTTTTCTTTTCATTTTTGATTTTTTTTTTTTTCATCAGTCATTTATTGTTTTCCTTCCTTCCTCATTTCATTTTTTCTCTTCCTGTTTTTTCTTTCTTTTTAATTCCCCTGTTTCCTTCATTTTTGCTTTTTCTTTTTACTTTTTAACTTCTTCCTTATTTCTTTTTTTCTTTTTCCTTTTATTTTCTCTCTAATTCTCTCTTTTTTCTACTTAGGTTATTTTTCTTCATTCTGGGTTGTTCTTTCTTTGTGTACGTTTTTAACTTTTTTATCTATATGTTTCTCTCTTTTTTTCTCTCTATATGTTTCTCTCTTATTTTCTCTCTATATGTTTCTCTCTTTTTTCTCTCTATATGTTTCTCTCTTTTTTTCTCTCTATATGTTTCTCTCTTTTTTTCTCTCTATATGTTTCTCTCTTTTTTCTCTTTTTTTCTCTCTATCTCTTTTTTTCTATGTTTTCTCTCTCTCTATTTTTTCTCTTTTCTCTCTATTTTTTCTCTTTTCTCTATATGTTTCTCTCTTTTTTTCTCTCTATATGTTTCTCTCTTTTTTCTCTCTATATGTTTCTCTCTCTTTTTTCTTATTTTCTCTCTATATTTTTTTTTTTTTTCTCTCTTTTTCTCTCTTTTTCTCTATATGTTTCTCTCTTTTTTCTCTCTATATGTTTCTCTTTTTTCTCTCTATATGTTTCTCTCTTTTTCTCTCTATATGTTTCTCTTTTTTTTCTCTTTTTCTCTCTATATTTTTCTCTTTTTTTTCTCTCTATCTCTTTTTTTCTCTATATTTTCTCTTTTTTTCTCTCTCTTTTCTCTTTTTTTTCTCTCTATATTTTTTTTTCTCTCTATATGTTTCTCTCTTTTCTCTCTTTTTTCTCTCTCTATATGTTTCTCTCTCTTTTTTCTCTTTTTTTCTCTATATCTTTCTCTCTTTTTTCTCTCTATATCTTTCTCTCTTTTTTTCTCTCTATATCTTTCTCTCTTTTTTTCTCTCTATATCTTTCTCTCTTTTTTTCTCTCTATATCTTTCTCTCTTTTTTTCTCTCTATATCTTTCTCTCTTTTTTTCTCTCTATATCTTTCTCTCTTTTTTCTCTCTATATGTTTCTCTATATTTTTCACTCCATTTTCTGTCTAAATTTTTCTCTTCATTTTCTGAATAAGTATCTCTCTTTTTTCTCTATATTTTTCTCCCCATTTTCTGCGTATATGTTTCTCTCCTTTTTCTCTTCATATGTTTCTCTCCTTTTTCTCTTCATATGTTTCTCTCTTTTTTTCTCTATATGTTTCTCTCTTTTTTTCTGTCTATATGTTTCTCTCTTTTTTTCTGCCTATATGTATCTCTTTTTTCTATCTATATTTTTCTCCCTTTTTTCTGTCTATATTTTTTTTCTCTCTTTTCTGCTTATATTTTTTTCTCTCTTTTCTGCTTATATTTTTTTTCTCTCTTTTCTGTCTATATTTTTCTCTCTCTTTTCTGTCTATATTTTTCTCTCTCTTTTCTGTCTATATTTTTCTCTCTCTTTTCTGTCTGTAGTTTTCTCTCTCTTTTCAGTCTGTATGTTTTCTCTCTCTTTTCAGTCTGTATGTTTCTCTCTCTTTTCAGTCTGTATGTTTCTCTCTCTTTTCAGTCTATATGTTTCTCTCTCTTTTCAGTCTATATGTTTCTCTCTCTTTTCAGTCTATATGTTTCTCTCTCTTTTCAGTCTATATTTTTCTCCCTTTTTTCTGTCTATATTTTTCTCCCTTTTTTCAGTCTATATTTTTCTCCCTTTTTTTCAGTCTATATTTTTCTCCCTTTTTTTCTGTCTATATTTTTCTCCCTTTTTTTCTGTCTATATTTTTCTCCCTTTTTTTCTGTCTATATTTTTCTCCCTTTTTTTCTGTCTATATTTTTCTCCCTTTTTTTCTGTCTATATTTTTCTCCCTTTTTTTCTGTCTATATTTTTCTCCCTTTTTTCTGTCTATATTTTGCTCTCCATTTTCTGTCTAAATGTTTCTCTCTTTTTTCAGTCTATATGTTTCTTTTTTTTCTGCCTATATGTTTGTCTCTTTTTTGTGTATCTGTTTGTCTCTTTTTTTCTCTTTTTTTTCTGTCTTTATTTCAGTTTTATTCATATTCTTCTCACTTTCTTTTTTCTTTCTTTCCAAATATCTTTTATTTTCATTCCTTTTCTATAATTTTTTATCAGATTAAAATGTTGTTTATGTTGATACAATTACATTAATGCATTTAGCATGTTCTCTTGATGCATAAAATGGTATTTTAATTGAGAGAGCATTTTACTGACATCATATTTTTTAGAAAATGCTTTTATTGCTAAATCATCCACAATAAATTTGTGATGAGGTTCTTACAAGATCGATTCTTTTTTCCCCAAATCTGGGATATTTAATAACAATAGTTATAAAAGTATAAATGAAAAGAAAAAGTAACTAAATGAGACCAGTTAGACTATATACCCAAACATATAATTAAAAGAAAAAATGATTAAATTTAAAAGTGGTACCTCATCATCATCAGGTTGAGAATTCTTCTCGGATTCTTCTGACTCGTCATTTAAATCTTTTGATGGCTAATGACATCTATGTGCGCTGCAACTATAGATGTATTATAGTTCTCCGCTTAACTGGAGCAATGCACCTTCTGGGTTGTCCTGCAGGATGATCTTCCATGAAACTGCTACGTTCTCTCTGCTGAAACATCTGTTTGTCGATGATCGTCACATGAACTACAACTACCTGTAAAGAATAGTGGGATTTTTGTTTTATTGTGGTTAGACTGTGCTAGATCGACTGATCTGGCATAGTTATATTTTGCTCACTATTTATTTATTACAACGTTTCGACCATTGTATGCTCCGGCCTCCTTCAAGTGGTTGGAATGTCGAACTGAACCCTTTATTTCGCTCACTGGAGTAGACTGTTCTAGTTCCACGTGCCATGTTTAATGGATGTCAGTTATCAGTTATCTCCTGTTAATTCCCCTCTAAAAATTCTCCACTGCCTTAACCGGGTATTGAACTCACACTCTTTGGGTCCTTTTTTTTCTCCTCTTCTCTGGCACTTAGTAGATCCTTGTGTCTTAGTGGCTTTATTGCCTTGTTTAAGGTGAAATGATTAAAAAAAAAAAGAAACTGTTAGCCTAATGGGGACATCTTTAAATATATTGCATCAGTTTTATTATTATTTTTCCAAACTTCTTTCCAAATAGCTGTGCACCTCCAGGATGTTTTTTGGCCCGAAATCTAGACCAAGCAATTGACATGATCCGAAATGGTCCTCTGAAGGACAAAGCAGAACAAATATTTATAATTGGTGGCACTTTAGTTTACAAGGTGAGTATTTCTGTCATTTAAATTTTGATACAAGGATTCATAGAACTGAGTTTCCTTAAATTCAGCTGCCAAGGTTGAATTAATTAATTTTGTCATACTGACATCATAGTCTTCCCTTGCCAATCTCAATAGAGTCCAAAAATGTCATTGCGTCCTTCCATTCTACAACCCCTTTCCTCACAGATGAAACATTGCTCGCTGCTCTATGGCTACTTCCATGAAAAGTGCTCAGAAGCATTCTTTTGTAGCATCAGTTCTTCACGGATAAGACCAGTCATACCATAAACTCCTCCTACCTTCACGGATAAGACCAGTCATACCATAAACTCTTCCTACCTTCACGGATAAGACCAGTCATACCATAAACTCTTCCTACCTTCACGGATAAGACCAGTCATACCATAAACTCTTCCTACCTTCACGGATAAGACCAGTCATACCATAAACTCTTCCTACCTTCACGGATAAGACCAGTCATACCATGTACCTTGTAGTTGTATCAGTTCTTAGCTTCACACCTAAGACCAGCCATACTATGTACCCTACTTACCTTCACAGCCAATACCATCCATACCATGTACTCTGTAGTTGCATAAGTTCTTACTTTACGGCTAAAACCAGCCATACCATGTACCCTTCTTACCTTCATGGCTAAGACCAGCCAAACCATGTACCCTGTTGTTGCTTCTGTTCTTACCTTCACGGCTAAGACACGCCATACCATATACCATTCTTATTTTCTCAGCTAAGATCAGCCATACCATGTACTCTGTAGTTGCATCAGTTCTTACCTTCACAGCCATACTGTGTACCCTTCTTACCTTCACGGCTAAGACCAGCCATACCATGTACCCTGTAGTGAACCACCTTCATTCCCTTCATATTCTATTGTTGAGATGTAAATTCTACTCAAGCAGCTTCTCCCTAACCGTTGTTTTGTGGAATCAACTCCCAAGAAGATGCTTCTCTGCTCACTACAACTTTAACCTGTTCATGTCTAGTGTTAACTGTTATCTTTCCAACATAATCACCATAAACTATGCCTTTTCCTCTACCTTGAGTGGTTTTTGAACCTTGTACAGGGTGAACGTCATTGTAAAAAAAAGAAAAAATACATTTTATGGTAATGACTAAGATAGTTGAAATTATATATGCAACAACTTATTTGAAAATTAGCAAAAATACAATAAATACTTAGAACTTGGATGAATAAAAAAAACCAACGTAACAGATTATGTGCTCTTTCCCAGAAACTGTAACTAAGGTCTCCTCAGCATAGTTGCAGTCAATATTGGCATCTGCAGTAGCAATTGGCAAGCTGCTCCAGCTTCTCTCTCTCTCTCTCTCTCTATATATATATATATATATATATATATATATATATATATATAAAAATCTTGAGAGACAACCTAATTCTACAAACACCAGCCGCCTATGCTAAAATGCAAAGCTCTTTGGTAAAATGAATACAAGCACGCTGACTAACTGGCATTTGTTTACATTCATAAAAAACAATATGTTAGAATTAGCAGTTTCTTTCTGCCGGGTGATGATGGCATAGGGGTAGAAACTTAGACGGTCGGGTTTTGATCCTGGCTTGAGGCTTTTGGATGTCTAGTTGCACTGAGGAGCTGTGATACAGCAAAACAGTACTGTCTGTGAATGACACGCATATATATATATTAATAAATACACATATACCTATGTTTGTAGTGCAACTCAGTTTCCTAGTTATCCAATTCATCAAATGGCAAATGTACTATTTGTGCCTGATGAATTGGATAACCATGAATCTCTGAGTTGCAGTACAAAAGTAGGTACATGTGTATTTATTAATATATACTTTATAGCCTTGTTTAACTACATTGAATGCTGTTTTGTTTATACCTTAAATAAATATTTATTTACTCATCTATATATGCAGATGCATTTATAGTTGCTAATATCTTGTTATTTAGTTTAGCTGGATAACTGAGAATAAAAGTGAAGAACGCTGATTGGTTGGTCAACTGCAGTGTTAGCCTGATAAAAGAAGGCTGAAGCAGTGAGAAGGGAAGATGGATTTTATGCTTTGAAGTGTTAGGAAAGCAAGAACAGCGGATTGAACCAGCGGTATCTTGAATTGTACAAGTGACATCTTAGTAATAGAGACTCATTTAAGCTACATGTTCATATATATATATATATATATATAGTCTTAAGATGTGCTATATTTATGGGATAAAGTGCTCAATATCAGGGATAGAGCGTGTGTAAATGTAAAAGTGAACATAGAAGTCAACACTTAGAGGTGACAGTCTGTTTCATGCTAGATGCAATATGGTCCTAAATTGCTTGGTGTATTATGTATCGTTTAAGCTGTATCTCAGGAAAACACACACATGCAAGAGTTTTAGCATTATATAAATATTTAATATTAGCTATAACATATATATATATATATATATATATATATATATATATATATATACACATATATATATATTTAATATTATATGTATTTTATAATAATAATAAAGGGTGTTTCATTCAGACGGATCAAAGTCAGTAGTAATTAAATCAGTGTTATTGGGGAAAATTTTCTTTATTTCTCTATTGGATCATGTTATGTTATTTAAGTCATGGCAATTATGTGTGAAAAATAATATCACCCAAATGGCTGACAAATCAGAATGAAAAAGAAATATCGTTAGACGCTTAAACTTAATTCACATTTAAAATTGGCCCAAATTATTGGAACACCCTTTATTACACACTGTGAAAATGCATCAAAATTATGTGAATTTTACATGTTTTTTTCAGGTTAGCAGAACTTCTGCTGCAACCCCCCCCCCACCAAAACAAACAAAAAACGCTGAATTGATAACTAGAGCAATAGTATTCAATGAATTAAGAAAAGTTCAAGTGACTTAACAATAAAATCGGCATTAAGCATCATGTTCAGGATATATGACATAGACTTACATACAAACAAATAGGAATACACTTATGCATATGAGCAAATATACATTCATACATCTAAATCAGGGCATAAAGAAAATGTAAATAAATGAATATAGATATTTAAGAAATAATAAAATAAAAATATGACCATATGAGGCTTAAATGGAAATCCAGGTTCAACATTTTTCAAGAGATATTTATTTTTATGTCTGCATGTGACCATGAATTAATTTGTTTTGTTTAGTAAATTCGGGTTATTTATATTTTTAGAATGGTCCATTTTTCTAGAAGGCAAAGATTACATTTTTTGTCTTTACCATTCTAAGAATTAGTTCTTGCCATTATTTCTCATGTAATTTCTGGTGTGACTCTATGAGCCTTTATTTGCCAGTAATGTTTATAGAGAGCTATATTATTTTTGTGTTTATCATTACTTAAGCTTAGTTTGTGGTTGTAAAATGTTTGTTTCCATTCTGTTTCAGATGAACCAATATAAAGTTTTTGTTCTTTACCAGACTGTATATAATATTGTTCATCAAATATTGACCATTTAAGCGACAGTTCATATCATTTGTACAATACTTCATTATATATATATATATATATATATATAAATGGACAAGGTTAAGTAATTCCATTTGCTGTTTAGTGAGTTGGTAATCTGAATAATTAGTTAAGTTGTCAGGGATTAGGGAGATATATTTTGTCTTTATTACTGAGTTTTTTATTAGTTACACAACTGGTTTTTAATTCCACCATTATCACAGGTTCAATGGAATCAATTTCAACTCCATCAAGGGAACATCATGTAAACGGTCAACAAAATGATAGAATAAAGAACAAGTAGGAAACATATCTTAATCTAACATGTTTCACCTTAATAAAGCTTCATCAGAGATCAAAACAGAAAAAAAATCTTGATCTCTGACGAAGCTTTAATAAAGTGAAACTACTTGTTCATTTTCCTAGCATACATATATATATATATATATATATATATATATATATATATATATATGAAAGTGAACATAGAAGTCAACACTTAGAGGTGACAGTCTGTTTCATGCTAAGATGCAATCCTCAGGCCAGTCTTAATTCATTGAATATTATTGCTTTTTTTTGTGGCAGAAGTTCTGCTAACCTGATAAAAACATGTAAAATCCACATAATTTTCATGCATTTTTACAGTGTATAATAAAGGGTGTTCCAATAACTTGATTTTAAATGTGAATTAAATTTAAGCATCTAATGATTTTTTTCTTTTTCATTCAGATTTGTCAGACATTTGGGCAATATTTTTCACACGTAATTGTCATGACTTAAATGACATGATCCAATAGAGATCATAAACCATCTTTAAATGCAAATTAAAATTAATAATAAAATTGATTGTTACCTCATCATTTCGTATGACAACTGCTTTTAAAAGAAACTCAACAGGTTTATGAATGGTCTAGTATAATATTAAATTTTTATATTATTATATAATAATATATATAAATTATATTTAAGATTAAAATATGGCATAGTATATGTACATATTATAGTTGCTCTGAAAGTAATGCCTCCTATTATGTTGACCCATGATATCAAATGTGGTGTTGATTGGTAGTCTGAAAAAGTGGACTTTGACCTGAAAGTGTGTACAAAACACAAGTGTTTTATTAAATGACTCTATATGCAAAAAATTTCACCTGTTAACATTCATGAACACTTGCTGAATGTTTATGGGGACCAAATAGTGGATTTGAGCTCAGTTAGGCAGTGGGTATAATGCATTACAGCAGAGGTGGCATTGATGTATGCTAAAAAGCAGGTTGCTTCAGCTGGTGAAGATTTTTATGAGTACAGCATGCAGGTCTTTGTTTATTGCGGGTGAAAAATGCATAGCCAGTAGTGGTGACTAGGAAGAATATTGTTTATCTATCTAAATACTTGCTCTAACCAATGGTGTTATTTTGCTCCATGCAGCTGTTGTAGTTTGTGTTAAAATAAGTAGAAAGTATTACTTTTAAAGTAACCATCACTTTTTAAATTTAATTTTTTTTATTTATTTATTGCTGTGTTGTTTCTTTCAGCAACCAACGCTTTTGAAAATGGCTAAAAAATTTTTTCTCTGGAAAAAATTTCCTTTCCCTTTTGTTGTAGCATACCTATGGACAATAATGGGTATGTGCACATTTACATAAATACAGTAGTAAATACTGTATGTTGGTCTACAAGTGGAGATTCATTGTGGAATTCACTTGACTCACTTCTAGCAGTTGACGATATTCAGTCACCCCCCCCCCACGAGGGTGTCATGTGGCACAAGGCCTTTTTAACGTGGGCATTTCCAAGCCATTAGGCTCGGCCAAAAAATAGCCCATTTGAACCCGTATAAATGGGTTCAGGGCCGGTTTTACCTCTCTCGGGTTCCTCTCCGTCCGTAGACAGAGAGTTGAACCGTTCTGTCGTTCAAGAATTGACTACTACTTCTACATGCCGCTGGCAAATCTTATATGTGTTGTTCTTGTCCTAAGTATTATCATTCATTACCAACCTTTGTGTGATTATACTATTCAGTAACCTTCCCTAGATTACAACACCATTTCTTTCTTTTCGTTTTTTTTTTTTTTTTTGCAGGAATTATTAGAATCGAAATATCCATGTCGAATATACCTGACAAAGATAAAGGCTGACTTCAACTGTGATACTTTTTTTCCTGAATTCAGTGAAGAAATATTCCCTGAAGTTTTTGGGTGAGAATCAACTTACCTCTTTTATTTGTTTGTTTATTTTCAACATTTGTTATAAATTTATTACTAAACCAAAAACAATTGGCAAAACAAAACAAAAGTAACAAAGCTCTGATATACACAGTCTGATTAAAAAGCATTGGGGGACTGGTGCTATAAAAAGAAAACTACAAGATATCACTTTCATTATTTACATTATTTGAACTGTTATCCTCATCTTCATTGCCATATTCACAACATTTTGGCCTCTATATCTCTGAGATGAGGTATTATGATTACTTGCATTATTTACATTATTCGGACTGTTATCCTCATCTTCATTGCCATATTCACAACCTTTTCCCCATTGGATAAAGATGTTGGTTAGATCCAGTGAATAGACCCAAACATCTATCTATATCTCTGAGATGAGGTATTATGATTTCTTGTATTATTTACATTATTCGGACTGTTATCCTTATCTTCATTACCATATTCACAATGTTTCAGCTGTTGTATGCTCCAGCCATCTTCAGGTGATTGGAATTTCAAACCGAACCCTTTATTTCATTCACCAAGGTAGATTGTTCTAGTTCCATGTGCCATGCCTCTTCCAGATGTCTTAGTTATTTCCCCTTAACTCAACTCTCCAAGTTTTGGTTCACCACTGCTGTGGCTTGGTATTGAACTCACAACTCTTTGTTTCTAGTCACTGGATCTAAACAACGTCTTTATCCACTGGGCCATGTATCCTTGATTCCAATCACCTGAAGAAGACCAGAGCATACAATGGCCTGAAAAAAAAAAAAAACAAGAATAAAGAAAATAGTTAGCAAGTGTATTTTTAGAAGATAACACTTTTAATCAAGCATTCTTTGTAATTATAGTCCTCAGTAACAAGAGATAGAGCATTGTTTTTCTTCTGTATGCCATATCCATTCAGGATGTGGGCGATTATAGCTCTCCATAACTTCCTGTCCTTTGTAGCTCTTAGTAAAGTTTGTCTTTTTTCTATCTCTCCTAAACTCTATTTCATCAACACAAGTTAGGTAGATTATGTGCCGCTTTCCTCTGTCCCTTTTGCCTTTAACATGTCCTTTTGAGTGTTAAATTTCTTGTAGAACTCTCTTTCGGCACCATGTGTTTCAACTTTAATCTGCAAAAATTTAAATGCAATGTCAGATAACTGAAATCTTTTATAAGAACAGCGTTTCGTTTAAATTTGATCACGTCTGTTTGGATTGGTATTGCTTTTATGTCCATCGCCTTTTTCATGTTGAATTATATATGGTCTATGTTAATTATGTTTTATGAATATGTCCTGAAGATGGTCTATTAGACCGAAACGTCCGACGTTGACATTAAACATTAAAACAGCATAATCGCATATTAGGATTTTGTTTGTCTTTTTTTTTTTTTTTTTTTTTTTTTTTCAGTATATTTTTCTTCATACTGTTGGATCTATATCCATATTATTGCTTACATATATATATATATATATATATATATATATATATATATACATCTCTGAGTTAAGTTTCAAGATCTCTCATTTTTTTTCATTGGGTATGATAATAAACTACATCTGGTAGCAAGGCCTCTGATCATGAGACTGGAGGTTTTGAGGAGCATGGAACCATTGCTGTTGTTCCCAGGTCTACCCTGACCCAGGGTTGTAGCACCTGTTTGGGTCTCAGCTATGGGTAAATAGTTAACCCCCAAACTGGGGTCAAAACACTATGAAAGTATAAAAATACATTTTTATAGTAAAAATACCAGCAATACATGTTTTTAAAAGAAATTTCTAATGCTTTTAAAATTAAATTTTGGCTTTAAATGACTCCTAAGGAGTTGATATGCAGCTAAGCAAACATCTAAATAGCAAAATGACCAGCAATACATTTTATTTGTAGTTGAAAGCATACATTTGCATTCAAAATATATTGAAGTCATAAAATTGTGTTCAAATTTAGATTTCGGCATTAAATGACCCATAGAGCTGCTGATATGCACTAAACAAAATCAACCAACCAGCCATAGAGCATTAATAGTAACAAATAAAATTAAGTGGTCACTTATCTTGTTCCTACTCTGTGTTTCTCCACTCGTCAGGAGACTTGTTTGTAACATTGCATCAGTCATACTGTTTTTTTTTTTTGGTTTTTCTTTATCTACTATGGATTTTATTAGCTGAATTGGAAAGTGCACACAAAACAATGTGAATGTTCGTCTTTAATATACGTAAACATTTTTCTGAGACTATAGGAAATTTCTGGGCCCACTTTGGTTCTTCAGGACTCCTGTGAACCCCGCGATCGAACACAATGAGCGTTATAACTAGAGTCCTCAATATTTATCAATGATTTGCAATTTTTATCAGTATTTACTTTATCCATTCTCATCCAGAATTCAATATGTAAGATTAAGGGAAATAACTCGTAAAAAATCTTTCGTGGGTTACCTCCCTTGCTAACTTTACTATTGTAAGCTTTATATGGTCGAATGGCCAAGTGTTAGAGCATTCACCTTTTGATCATGAGAGACGGGTTCACATCTTACCATAGTCATGATCTTAGAAAATGTGTGAAAATTATACCACGGGTTGAGTCCAGCATTGTGAATGACATTGGGGCGTCTGAACTGTGTAGAAGTCGTTGCATATAGGTAAAAGAATCAGCAGGGCCGTTTTGTACTGCCTGAACCTTCCTTAATTCAATAAAACTCAAAAATATTTTTATTTTTTTTGAGAGTTGGTGTTTGCATAGTTTAAATAAAATATATTATTTTCTTTCAGATTGGACAAGAAAGAAAACACAGTGAATATTTAATTTTTGAAATAATTTATTTGTAATTTTTCAGATTTTGAAATTCATCCCGTTGGCGTTCGTAAAAAGAGTTCTCTTTATTAAGTAAAGACAGGTTCGAAATATCGAAAAATGAAAAGTTGTATTTGTTTTTTTTTAAAAAAGAATTTAGATTTTCTATTTTTGAAACTGCTAAATTATTTTTTATACAGAAGTTCAAAAAAGAATAATTCTGAATTACGTCCCTTTGAGAAGAATATCATGACATATGATAATCCAATAACTCTTAAATTCTAAATAATTAAAAAACCCATTTGGTGCAAATATATATTCAGTGATACTGATAGGTTTTTAACCTTTAGCACTTTGAATTATTACTTCCCTTTTCGCTGCATTCTTTTTCGAGGCCTCTCACTTGCAGTATTCTTACTGTTAATTGTACTGAAAGTTGTTTTCTGTTTAGGATATTACAATGAAAACATCTAAGAATTGTTACACAGTTGCAGTCATGTTTCAACACATAATGATGTTATTCTTCAGGTGATTGTAAATTACTGGTGAGTAAATGCCAGTAATTTGGTTTCAAAAGCAAAATATATCCTCAGTTTTTGAAAAAAAAAAATAAAAGCTTGAAGGCTCTAGCCTTATTTTTTTTTTTATTTATTTAAAAAAAGATTTTTTTTTTTTATTTTTATTTATTAAAATTATCTTTTTTAATTATTTTATGTTTTTCAAAATTATGTGTTGAAACATGACTGCAACTGTGTAGTGATTCTTACATGTTTTTGTTGGAATATCCTAAAATGAATAATATTGCTCTACTATGGATTGAGCCCTCTTTAAATTAAATGCTATGAATGTTGGAAGTGTACTCTATTCATTCTCACTGTAACTCTCTCTCCTCTCTCTCTCTCTCTCTCTCTCTCTATATATATATATATATATATATATATATATATATATATTTACTGGCCTGAATGTCTGAGAAATTTTCATAGAAAATGTGTCCTTCGACAAGAATCAAACTTGTATCTTATACGGAACTGTCATAGCCTGATGTGGTTTTACCGATTGAGCCACAGAGGAGTGTTTCGGTGAGCAAGGTCGATTTTACTGTTTTTAAACTACAATTCTCCATGATTTTCTCTCATACATTCATATCTGCTTGATGCGTATCCAAATGTAAACAAATGATGTCACACATTATGAAATTGACAAAGTCCGACAATTATTTTTTTAAGACATTTTTTTATGTTTATATGTTATTTTTATAGAAACAAATATTTAAGTAAATGCTTTGTTTATAATAAACAGTATTAACAACATTTACCAGCCTGAATGTCGGAGAAAGTTCTATGAAAATTTCTTGGACATTCAGGCCAGTAAATGTTGTTAATACTGTTTATTATAAACAGAGTATTTACTTATATGTGTGTGTGTATTTTATTGAATGTAACAGACAAGGAAAAGTTTTATTATTATTTTTTTCTAATATTCTTAGAGTTTTTCTTTTGTGGCTGGGCTGATAAAAGTGTAGAAACTGTCCATAATGATTATTATCACAAACACTTGTACACAATGCATTAGCCATTTTCAAGGGGTTTACTATTAATGTTTTCAATGTTTGTGTTCTAAGTTGTATTGTGTGGGAGTAGCAGTAAGCCTAATGCTTACTCATAATTATGTCCAATTTAAAAGATGTAGTGGATTATTGGTTGATGAAAAATAGATGGTACTTCTTTGTTATTCAGTAGTTTGAAGATCTCGCATACTTGTCTAAAACTGGAAAAATAGTATGTTTTCTCTTCATAATTGCATAAGTTAACAAAAAGAAACAAAAACTATATGTATTAGGTGTGTGCAAAAATTACTGTTGTATCTCGTGTTTTTGAAATAACAGTGAAATAAATAAGGAAGACAAACTCGTAGGTAAGTAATGAAATAGAAGGTTTACTGCACAAAGGTACACTTAGCAACTGACCTCGTGCTAACTCTCCTTAACTCTGCTTATGTACATAAACAGATGATTCCATTCATTTATATACTATATGTCATTAACAAAAATAGATAGATAACGGACCTAGATGAAGAGACAGAAATTAATGGACTAAGAGGGCTAAGGAAGACAAACCCGTCGGTAAGTAATGAAGATAGGTTTACTACACAAAGATAGATTAGCAAATGACCTAATACTAACTCTCCTTAACTCTTCCTAACACAACTTATTTACATAAATGGACAATTCCATTCATTTATGCCCTAGGCATGGTGTAGTAATGGATAGTGGCTCAGATTGAGGAATCAGAGAGCTGAGTTCGAATTCCACTCAAATCCCTTACATTCACTTATGTGCTAATACTCTTGGGAAAGGTATGAATCCTCTTCTTCTTCCTCCAGCTATGGATAAATAACAGGACAGACTGTGTTGTATAGCCTTGGATGGCAACTGGTCTACCCCAGAAAGAAAATGGCATCCTACTGCGCGGAAAAAATCTACCTCATTAGTCATGTATTAAGATATATGATTGCCTAAGCATGTATCACACATGGCACATAAATGATTGACTATATGACATGAACAGAGATAGATGGAGAGATGAAAGAACCTAGATGAAGAAATAGATATGAACAGACTGAAAGAGAGAGTGAGAGGGCTTAATAGAATGAGACAGATATGAACAGAGATAGATGGATATGAACTGTTGTATCTCATGTTTTTGAGATATCAGAGGGAAATAAATAAGGAAGACAAACTCATAGATAAGTAATGAGATAGAAGGTTTACTACATGAAGGTAGACTTGGCAATTGACTGAATGCTTACTCTCTTCAACTCTTCTTATTTACATAAACAGATGATTCCATTCATTTATGTCCTATATGTCAGATACCCATCAATCTTTTTTCTCTTTTTGAATTAGAGCCGGAATAAACAGTTGAAAACTGGTGGAGAAAACTTTTGTATACATCTTGCACTTGAACGTGCATCCTAAATCTTTTTCTTTTATTTTCAATTCAGGTTGCCCAATGTGCCAAGAGAGGAACAGGATGAAAACGGGATCAAATGGACTTATCATACTTATGAAAAAAAAGACCTTTCCAAGTTTGATTGAAAATGAAAACAAAAGAAAAAAAAAACATGCTAAAATGTAAAACAAAACAAAAAAATGTTGCAAAACAAACAAAACCAAGAAACAAACAAAAAAAGTAAAAAATAATGAAAAAACATACACACAAAAATAAAAAAAAACTGATTATGTTTAATATTATACAAATTTGAAAGCTGTGTAAATCTTTCTGGAAGAAGGGAAAATCATTTCGCAATTTCTCACGTAAAATTTATTTTAAAATCATTTTACTAAATTCCTATTTTATATACGACAAATTTTAATGATATTGTTGAGTTTAAAGAATAAGATATTTTTGTTGTTTATATCCAATGTTGAAAATATATTAATATTCATAATGTGTCCAATGTTGATAAAGATATGTCCAATGTTGGCAAACCTCAGAAAAAAATGCTCGTTATCCTCTTCTTAATTAAAGCATTTAACAGTAACTCTCCAAACTACATTCAAAGACACATGCTTTGTGACAGCCCTTCACTTAAAACCTGTTTGGGGGTCCGGGTAGTTACTATGTTATCAACATTTGATTTTTTTTCCTCTTACATTTTTATGTGTTACAAATTAAACTAAGCACAAGAAAGGGTAAAAAATTTTGTGGATTTTGATGTAATTCAATTTTTTTTTGTCCAAATCTGTGACTTTGTTTTGCTCGTGTTAAGTTTTCAAAAAGCATGAAATAAAATTCAATATTTTTTATCCATGTTATTAAATGTGTTAAAATTATTTAACATTTTAACAAGAAAAATCTTGAGTTGGCCTTAAAAATCTCCATATCATAGATTCAGGAGACCCTGTATCATAGATTTGGTAGGGGCCCACAAGACCCATACACTGGCTCTGCTAGCCTGAAATGTATAGTTGTACAATTTTTTGTTTGTTTTCAGGACAATGAAATATGTCCAGGTTGTAAAAGCTGCATTTTGGGAGATGTCAACACAATGTCTTTCTAGCATGATGAACCAATTGTAAAAGGCTGAGCCTCATGACCAATGTCCAGTGAGATAAAAAAAAGAGGAAGAAAGGGCTTACTGTTCCTTTTTATATACTCCAGCAAGTGATTCTCATTGGTTCCATGGTAGCCTAATTGTAATGTCTATATTGGGCCATGGGAATGAACATGAAATGTAGATTTTAATTTCTGCTATAGTCCCCACCCCCAATAAATCTGTAGACATTTGCCAAGAAATACAATGGCATATGTCTGTGTGTATGATGGTCAAACAAAAGAGATACTGTAGCACTGAGACAATGAAGTAGTTAAACAATTTTAAGCAGGAAAAGGGTTCAGCCCAAAATGAAATATAAACTGGAAAATATATATATATATATATATATATATATATATATATAGATAGAGAGAGAGAGGAAAACATTTTCCCTGGTAATGCAGAAGTGAAGAAAGGGCTATCTGGATTGAGACAATCCAGATACTCTTACAAATTGGAACAATGCACGAAGAGTTTACTTTTTTATTGAAAATCTGGTAAGTTGGTAAAGCAAATTGGGAAATGGCTTTATCTCCTTCTTGGGAAATTAGAAAAACATATGTCATTGGCGAGAAGAGAGGCAGATGGGAATTATATTTTTGCTTGCAAAAACAAATTGAGAAATGAAAACAGAGAATTAACCCATTGTGAGGGTTAGGATTATGAAAATCAATCCTTTTGTAACAGGCAGGTGGTCTGATTTAGGTTTTTGCTAAGATGGTGATTGGCCTAAGGATGGAAAACTGTGTCTCTTTGTTGAGAATTTAGGTAAACAAATATATTTTCGTTGATGAAAACAAATTGGGAAATAATTTTTATTTATCACTTGGAAGGTTAAAATGAGAAGCAGTTATGCCAGACCTGAGAAGTGGGCAGAGTTAGAATACTGAGAAGGAAGCGACAGAACTTAGCCTCGCTTATGTGGAGTGGTGGTGCGAGATGTGAAGTGAAGCAAGTTGGAGTTAAGGGAAGAGCAATCCTTGGGACTACTACCAAGGAGAGTGGATAATTCTCCAAATTTGGAAAGTTGATTAAGAAAGCAGAAATATGAAACAAAGAAAACTTTTATTGAGATTAATGTGAGGATTGGTGAATCACCAAATCCCCAAAATCGTTCTGATCCATGCCAGTTTTGGGCTAAAGTGCACTTTGGAAGCTCAGATATTTTAGGCTGAGAACCCATATCAAGTACCTCTGAAATTCATATCAGCTGCCACAAGATTTCTTCATTCCAAGAACTTTGAAATCAGCTCCTCCAGAAATTTAGAGAAGGCTCAGTGTCACTATAGAGATTGATGTGGGAAGGCTTAATTTTTGTTGTACCAAGAGTTATATAAACCAATTGAAGATTAACCCCCATGAATATTTTATTTTATTTTTTTTGTTGTGAAGATATTTTTCTTTCTTAATGTAGCACCTGTCATGGCTTGCACCTGCACTGTCATTATGACATTCGATCATCCACTGCTCTGAGATGAAGAACACAACATGGGTAGAGTTGGTGTGGATCGAAAGCAGCCAGTGACCAACAACCAGCATCGGCATTGACCAGTGCAGAGTTAACCCTGTGGTTAAAACATTGTCTTAAGCCCCTGAGGACCTAACCACTAAATGTGGTTACACCGCTGGGTGTAGATGATGCCAAAAGGTGTTACAATACAAACCATAATAATAAAAAAAATAATGTAGGCAATATGCATTTATCCAGGGAGGGATTTATATATGGATGTGCAGGTGGCGTAATAATTATCATTGTGAGAAACAGAATTGGAAGGCAGAGCTCTAATTTTCAGTTTAGGCAGTCATGTTCCTTTCTCATTTATGCCCCTAATAATACATACATACATACATACATACATATATATATATATATATATATATATATATATATATATATATATATAATATAACAATGAATAATTCATACAAAAAGTAGATTAGTAAAATTAATGATATAAAATGGCGAAATCTCTTCGCTAATAAAATTTTAAAGGTGCATTAACCTACAAATCACTCAATGAATGTAATCTTTTTGTATGAATGATTCATTGTAATATAAGTTGAACTGCCCCACATATTTGATTTAAAAAAGCTGATCCGACGTGCAAATTTTCTGGATAGCAACTGAGACATTACTCTATTTACTGAACAATTTAGTCCATGCTACATTGACTGATAAACTCCTACAACAAAAAAAGAAAAATTCTCAAATTGCCATATTAGTAAAAAACGCATTCTCTTAAATTTTCAAAAAAATTCAACCTTAGCATTACTACTGCACACTCCAAAAGTTTGTATCCGTTATCAATAAGACATTTAAAAAAAAAAATATTTCGATTCGCATTTAATTTTTTTCGTCTCAGAAAAGAAAACACTTGTATGAACACAAGAAAAATTAAATAAAAAAAAACCCGCAGTAATGTGCAAGTTGTCTTTAACAAAACATATATATTGGTATGTAAGGGTGTCTTGCTTTTGTGTAAAGATAGGCAGATTAATTACTATTTCATTGTGTGTTCAATTTTGAACTGGTGCACTGTATTTGCAGTCTTATGCCAGACTAAGCTAAGCCAAAATACTGATGTGTTCATGTAAATATTTTTTTTTTTTTAGACAGACAGAAAAAGAACCCCCCTCACAAATAAAACGTACATTGTTCTGCCGATTTAGCTGACCTCAAGTGGCATTCAGCTAAGGTAGAACTTCAAATAAAGACCAGTAATCCAAAACTTTTTTTTTCAAGCCATTGAACATTCTGGAAGTCTTCCATGTTTGAGAGATAACCGACGCAGCAACAAAATGCAAACGATCTGGGTTGGGTTTCGGAGGCCGGACCAGGCGATGGACATGTAGCGTTAACAGTTGCTCGTTGAAGTTACTGCATGTCTACTTCCCCCCCCCCGCTAACCCTGTTTTTACATTTTCTGTTTTTACTTACTTTTACTGTCTTCTTGTTTTTTTTTTTTTTTTTTTTTTTTTTGTTTTTCATGTATTTATTTTGGAAAAAAACAAACCTAATCCTATGGCCAAAGATATTTTAAGGCATCAGAGATGGAAATGTTAGAATTAAAAACTGTCGGTCAAGAGCCTGGTATAATAGTTACAGCATGTTTTATGGCAGGGGGGAAGCGGAGGTGTTATTTGGCGGAGGTGGGGGGTACCGATTTTGATCCTTGCATTTTGCTCATTTTTCTTTTTACTCCCTCCTCACACTTGCCTTCTTCCTATCCCTCTCTATATTTCTGTTTCTGTTTCTTCACCTCTCTCTCTCTTTTTCTCTTACACACACACACACACACACACAAAAATGATCATTTACTAAGTTTAGCTAAGTCTGGTACAAGGATACAAGTGCAGATAGTCACTAAGTATCAAAGTGGGAATGATCTACAAGACTAACTCGCAAGACATTATCTCATAGTAGGATACCCTCATATATATATATATATATATATATATATATATACACCTAGTGAGCCAGACAAACCTACCTAGGTTTCACCTAAACGGATCGTCAGGGAAAGTTTGGCTAACGAGGCAAAGAGAAACACATATTTATAGGTAATAGCTAAAATCATACCACGTGACAAAAAAAAAACTTAAGTGGGGGGGGGTAAATATTTATTCAACAAAAAAAAATCCTCAGTGGAAAGTCAATAACGGGAAAACGTCTAATTTAGTAGCCAAGATTTTTTATGTCTACATACATTAAGAATTTCAGTTTTAGAGTTTAATAGCTGGTTAGGTTGATCATATAAAGCTATGGCTAATTTCTCCTCTGCACATAATTTGCAAAATTTATGGCCTGCTTTTATATTTTGGGCATTTTTTTAATATTTCCCATTTTGTTAGTTAGTTGTTACTCGTATCGGGGTTTTTTCTTTGAGCTTCAGACCTGCATCTGTGCGATTTTTTTTTTTGTCGGCAGAAGTTCATGTTTGTAGCTCTTTCTTTTTTTAAAACCTTTTTTCCTCGAGATTGATTTGATTAGCAAATCAAAAATTCGAGGGTTTTTCGAAACGAGTCTAGTTATCTATATCTATCTATCTATCTATCTATCTATCTATCTATCTATCTATCTATATATATATATATATATATATATATATATATATTAAACAAATGAGAGAATGTATTGAGCACTTTTTAAAAAGTAAATACTCCATCTCTTCTTTCTTTCATTTGTTAGATATATATATAAGTAGAGCAATATATTATTACAGTGTAACCCGGATATAAGAGAGTTGTCGGGACAGGAGAAGAAGTCTCTTATATCCGGGTTTCTCTTATATCCGGGTCTCTTACATCCGGGTGACACTGTATTATATTCTTATTATAAGAGATTATAATAAAAACATTTTGAAATCGCTACACAAAAGCTTTCATGTTTTAATATTATCATTATACTTCTTCAGGCAATGGTAAGAAAGTGGTGATTAAAAGATTTTTACTAAAATTAAAATCAAAATAATCTCATATATATATATATATATATATATATATATATATATATATATATATGTGTGTGTGTGTATTTAGGCAGCAATCCTTCTATCATTCACGTTTCATTGAATATGACAGACAAGGTTCTTTGATTTAGTTTTTTTTATACAATTTCACATGTGATCTTATAATTTTTTTTCTTTTCAGAGGATAAATTATATAAAATCTGTCCAAGTGTTCTTTCTTTCTGGCCTCTTTCGGCTATACATTTAGCCATTTTCAAGGTTGAAATATATTAACTGTTAACAAGAAATAGATTGTTGTATGTATGTATTTATATAATATTTTTATTTGCAAAGCACAAAGTCGCAAGGCATCGTGACCGAGGGTTTGAGTGTGCTGGCCTTGTCCAGACTGTTGGTCATCGCTAGAAACTCTCCCAGAAAATGTAACTAACGTCGGCCCAGCATAGTTGCAGTATAAATGACTAGTTACCTTTGTGGGTGTTGAACAAACACAAATGTACCTGAGCAAGCGCCTGAATTAGGGATTGGCTAGCCACCCTAGTAGAGGGTATACTTTAATACTAATGGCCAGCTATTATATATATAAATATATATGTGCGTGTGTGTATATATATATCTATATGTATGTGTATGTGTATATATATATATGTGTGTGTGTGCCTATATGCATATGCATGCGTATATGTGTGTATGTATATATATATATGTGTGTGTGTGTGTGTGCGTATGTATATATATATGTGTGTGTGTGTGCGTATATATATATATATATATATGTGAGTGTGTGTGTGTATATATATATATATATATATATATATATCATACTTATTATAAAATCCAGGTTGTGTGTGTGTCTGTTCGTTTATATATTGGATCGGATTTCCTACATTTTTCAAACGATTTCAACAAAACTTCACAGGACTGCGTAAAATTACATTGCGGTGGTTCTGACAGCGGCAAAAATTGAAAAAACAGAATTGTTTTTGCATGAAATCAATTTGAAAACACGATTAAGAGGCATCACTGTCGCCAGAATGAAAGGGGGACAACTCATATCGAGTTATACTTATTATAAAACCTAGGTTGTTTGTGTATGTGTGTGTGTGTTCGCTTATATATGGGATCGGATTTCCTATATTTTTCAGCCGATTTTAACAAAACTTCACCTTTTTTTGGCAGGTAGTGTTTCTTATTGTCATGCACACTTTTTTTTCTTTATTTTTACATTCAGAATGCTTTAAAAATTCTATTTAAAAGACAATTGTTTATGGTAAAATTCTATTCAATCGGTAGACTCATAACGATTGAAAGCAATGTTTTGTTTGAGTTTGGGTTTGACCAATTCGTAAAAAAAAGCATAAAAACCAAAAAAAAAAAAAAAAAAAAACTAATTAAGACATGCGTGTCCGTCAACCTTAAACAATAATCTTTGTAAATTTTATTTTTCAGTCTATGATGGTCGATACTTGATCTATCTCTTACTGTTACATCCCCGGGCAACGCCGGGCTCTATTGCTATTATATATATATATATATATATACAGCGAATTTAAAAATATAAAACAAACGTTCATCAATAATAATTTCCCCAACTACGATTCTCCATCAGAGACCTCTATACAAAACATATAGAACATAATACCCCGCCAACTAGCCCCAAAATATATCAATTTTTTATATCGTAACCTGATGCATGCTAATTATAAAGAAACGAAAATATCCCCCCAAAATTTAATAAACACTAATACATCCACCACAGACCCTAGCAAAAAATAAAACATATACTACACTAAATCCACTATATCTAATAAAATTATTCATAATGACTTTCCCCAGCCTTTTGCGTGTTGCAGAAAACCAACATCATTTATAAATTTAAATATCCTCGGGAAGACTGCATCTCCAATAATAAATATAATATATATGTTGGATACACGACAACAAAGCTTTCAGATAGGCTAAGTGTTCACCTGATTAATACTTTCAATATTTCTAAACATTTACAACATATCTGTCTATACTCGCAAAAATCCTCATCGAAAATACCTCCATACTTTTCCACGAAAAGAATAAACACAAACTAAAAATTCTCGAAGCTATTCATATAAAAAACATTGAAATCAAACCTCCATGAAATTAATAAAGAATACTCCATAAACATTTTAAAATGTGTACAATAATAGTCTTTAAATGTTAGAGCTTGTCATTAATAGTTTTTCCTTTATCTAGTGACTACTCAAAAGTATACACAGTATACCTAGTTACCTCCCCTTAAACGATGTATTTCAACCAAGCCATGACACAGTGTTCCTAACTCCACATATAAAATCGTAATCTTCGGATGACCACAACAAATTTTGTCCTTCACAACCATGAACACTTAATACTTACTCTCTATTTAACAATACTCTGACGATGACATTATGCTATGTCGAAAGCTCTCGGAATATGAGCCAACACGGTGTTTTCCTCATGTCTTTTAACAACCGCACAAAAAAGCTAATTCTCGAATATGAAAAGAATGTTGTCGAAAATAGGTAGAAAGAACGTATCTAAATTATATACAAATACTTTCATGGTAACTGCTCCGATGAGTTGCTTTAGCTGGTTCCCAGACTTCATGAATTCAAGCGTTCAACTAGGCTGGCATCTCGCTCACACCCTTTCACTGTAGAAACTGTTAAATGTAGCCGTCTCTTCTACTCCAATAGCTTCATGTCTCGCACCTCTCGCCTGTAAAACTCCCTCCCCTTTTCCTGTTTCCCTGATAGCTACAATTTCCAACTATTCAAATGTAATGTCAATCGACGTCTCCAGATGCCGTGATCTATCCCCTATCCTTCTCTTCATCCTTTCCTCTATCACTCCTCTTTGCTATATATAGTGTATATCAAAAATACTTTTACAAACTTTGGGGGCAAGTTTCTCACACCAAAACAAAGACAAAAGTCCATATCAACGTATGTCCACAAACCCTTCATTTTTGAGTTAAGTTTAAAGAAAAGTAGATGGCGCTGTGATGCGATGTCGACTAGGCAACATTTGTCATTCGTGTATATTTGTGGCTGGTCTGTTTTCAACGTTTAACGTGTGTAGGAGTGAGTCAACTGACGAGTGTTCCATTTAACAATGTCAGGATATTCATATTGTGAGCAGGCAGGTATGATTTTTACTTACGGCCGCGCGAATAGTAATGGACGCGAGGCAGCACGACTGTATCGGATTGCGTTTCCAGACCGAAGGCCGACGAGGCATCCAGAGTTTACTGCTGTTTATCGTAGCGTTGCTGAGACACGGTTCGTGGCAGCACAGACTATGGATCGAAGAAAACTGAGATCCACTCGTATGCCTAACCATGAAGAACAGATTCTGCAGGCTGTCAGAGAAGATCCAGTTATCATTACACGTCAAGTGTCCCTAGCATGTCTTACATCTCAAAGATACGGAGGATGGAAATGAAATGGTAATCTTTATAACGTCAACAAAATACAATACTCGCCAGCGGCGTGAAGTAGGTAAACCACTGCTAGTAGTGGACTACTTAGACAGCATATTACCCACACTTACAATAGTGTCCAACGTATTTACGAAGATTGGGACATATTAATATGGGCTCCTCGGTATTCTATAACATTCTTTAATATTTCAGTCGTTGATTTTATTAACCACCAGGTATGTTTCATTGAAAGGCTCAAATAAGGTGCTCAAGATGAGCTTGTCAAACAGAAGCGGATGCTGGTTCTGAAGCTTTTTGAAAATATTTCTTTTTCTTTAATGTTCTTTCTTTTCTACGAGATTGAGATATTTCATAGAAGAAGTAGCTACTAAACTACAACACCTGGCCTCAACTGAAAACCTATTGTTATAGGTTTTCTGTTCATGCTCATATTTTCCTATTTTTTGCAAATTTCTCTTCTCGTTCCAGCCTTACCTCTGTCTGCAGTAAATAACCCAAGTCTCACAAGCATGTAACAATGAAGACAAAACAAGTATTCTATTGTTGAGTTTATTTTATAAATGCTCCCTATGTCAAGAAGCACTAAAACTTATCAGAATGAGGTACTAAAGGGAAATGAAAAGAGGGGGGTGGGAAATACATTTACCATTTTTATTAACTATAACAATGCAAAACAACAATAAAAGTTGACGTAAAAATTGTACTTACACCCTTGTGCAAAATTAACTGATACAGCCACTTTAGTTTCCTTTCTTTCACTATACGGTCAGTTTTAGATCCACTGCAGTGACAGGGAGGAAGAGATTTCTATTTTTTCCTTACATTAGGTCCTTGAAAAATATTGCGTCATCCGGGATTGCATCAGATTTTTATCACGCCCAGACACTATTGTCTCGACTGTCGATTAGTTGTCCTGCGGCCATTGTCTGTGATAGACGTCCCTCCAAGGAAGCGTACGAAAACTGTAACGCTGCACGAACACACTGGCAAGCCTTATCAGTGAAAAAAAACAGTTATAGCCTGGTCCGGAAACTCTCCTGATTTAAATCCAATCGAGAATCTGTTGTCAATCAGCAAGGAACGACTTCGTGGAATGGACATACGAAGTACTAACATTTGCACTGGGTCATGTTTCATTGGTGCACTTACACCCTTGTGCAAAATTAACTGATACAGCCACTTTATTTTCCTTTCTTTCACCATACGGTCAGTTTTAAATCCACTGCAGTGACAGGGGGTAATAGATTTCTATTTTTTCCTTACATTAGGTCATTTGCAGTTGTGTGCAGTAATATGAATCTATTTTCGGTTTGTATGATGAAATTTGTCCTTGAAAAATATTGCGTCATCCGTGATTGCATCAGATTTTTATCACGCCCAGACACTATTGTCTCGACAGTTGATTAGTTGTCCTGCGGCCATTGTCTGTGATAGACGTCCCTCCAAGGAAGCGTACGAAAACTGTAACGCTGCACGAACACACTGGCAAGCCTTATCAGTGAAAAAAAACAGTTATAGCCTGGTCCGGAAACTCTCCTGATTTAAATCCAATCGAGAATCTGTTGTCAATCAGCAAGGAACGACTTCGTGGAATGGACATACGAAGTACTAACATTTGCACTGGGTCATGTTTCATTGGTGTACTTACACCCTTGTGCAAAATTAACTGATACAGCCACTTTATTTTCCTTTCTTTCACCATACGGTCAGTTTTAAATCCACTGCAGTGACAGGGGGTAATAGATTTCTATTTTTTCCTTACATTAGGTCATTTGCAGTGGTGTGCAGTAATATGAATCTATTTTCGGTTTGTATGATGAAATTTGTCCTTGAAAAATATTGCGTCATCCGTGATTGCATCAGATTTTATCACGCCCAGACACTATTGTCTCGACAGTTGATTAGTTGTTCTGCGGCCATTGTCTGTGATAGACGTTCCTCCAAGGAAGCGTACGGAAACTGTAACGCTGCACGAACACACTGGCAAGCCTTATCAGTGAAAAAATCAGTAGTATAGCCTGGTCCGGAAACTCTCCTGATTTAAATCCAATCGAGAATTTGTTGTCAATCAGCAAGGAACGACTTCGTGGAATGGACATACGAAGTACTAACATTTGCACTGGGTCATGTTTCATTGGAAAAAATACGAAAAAATGTAAATAATAATTATTCGTTTTGTTTCAGTTAATTTGCACAAGGGTGTACAATAGGTGATGGTTGTACCCTAAAACAGTGTTTCTCAACCTTTTGTCAATCAGCGCCCCCTTTAAGTAGAACCGTTTTTGTCAACGCCCCCCCACCAGCCGTCAAATTAAATTTTGAATATTATACTGAATTCACTTTTCATAGGAAGATAACACTTAGTATAAAATAATCGTAATATTGTTTTCATTTATATTATAAATGCCAATGATTAAAACAAGAAAAAACTTATTTGATAGCTTATCTCAATGTTTTTAATGCGATTAACTTTGGTTTCTACTGGCTAAAGCTCTTGTTCTAGATTCCATGCTGCTTAGAAATAATCCTAGATCTTTTCGTTTTGTAATCTGCAGGTGGTGTCTTTGTTTAGTAAGCTGTGTAACTCTGTTGAAACCACATTCAGCTCTATAGGAAGTTGGAAAAGCAATGAAGAAACGTTTGATAGTTTCCCACAAATACCTTTCAGAAATTTCCTTTTGTAGCCGATATAGAATAATTTTTGAAAATTTTGAGAAAAAATGGATAAATGCTCATTGCCCGCCTGGGTATATTCGCCTCACCCCAAATGAGATTAAAAAAAAAAAAAAACAACAACAAAAAAAAAAAAACTCTCAGTATCCCTTTGTGTGCTGGAAATAAATTAACATACCGGGTGTGTCAGAAAACCGGCAGAAACTGCTCCGGTCTCCAGTCTCATCTGTTAGATGAAAAGCCACAAGTTGAACAAACTTTACAAAACAGGCCAGGCCCTGTACAAAACAACTTAGTTGTTGGGAAACACCGCTCTGAAAGATTACCTTTATGTTAAGTTGAGGTCGTCGGTTACCATCGAAGAATATATATTGTTCTATATTGGTGTGAGTCTGTATGTTGGTTACGGCATGTCTTGTTCAAACCCCCTTTTTTAGGTCTGGACTAATTCCCTCCAACTCATATCAATTATCTGCTTGGTAGGTGAGGGTTCGTATCTAAAACCCTACAGTATTATTGTTACATTATGTGATGACTTGGGCACTTCGATGTGGTGAAATGGTTAGCAAGCTTGTCTCACAAGATCAATTACGACTGAGTAGTGAATTTGATTCTTCCTGGTGCGCCCTACCTTTAGCCTTGTGCCACATGTAAGCTACACATAGATAACCACCATCCATGTGATGACTATTGACTCGTTAAACGAGTATGTTGACAAATTTGTTCAATATTTTTTGTTCTCATGAAAACGACAATGGCTACAGCCACACCACATAGAAACACCGGTTCCTGTACGATCACCGAAGTTAAGCAACATCAGTCTTGGTCAGTACCTAGATGGGTGACCGCTTGGGAATACCAGGTGCTGTAAGCTTGGATGTGTAGTTTAATCGGAGAGTCGAGTTCCAATTTCCGTTGGGTTCGTTATATTCCCTCACGTGCAAATACTCTTGGGAAAGATATGTATCCACCTCTTCTCCCTCCAACTATGGGTTAATTAGTAGAACTTGTATCACTAAATAATTATTATCTTCAAAAAATTCTTACAATCAAAAAATATTTTCTGGCTTTAACTAACTTGCAAAGGGTTGATAAACCGTAGAAAACGAATGAAAAATGACAATAGCTCTTGAAAGCAGCAAATCAATGACAATACTTATTGCAGATGTGGCAAACTAAGTTGTTTTGTACAGGGCCTGGCCTGTTTTGTAAAGTCTGTTCAGCTTACTCGTGACTTTTCATGTAACATATGAGACCGGAGCAGTTTCTGCAGGTTTTCTAATATTCTCTGTATGTTAATTTATTTCCAGCTTAGTTTATTTTTATTGTTCAATCGTTCTAGCTCGGACATTTTTGAGGCTATAACGCCAACCATCACGGCCCTGGATCATAGTCAGAAGTTCATTAGGGTGGAATTGTGTCATAACATAGCTGGTCAATGTAGGTGGTTGCTGGGCGATAAACCTTCCTTGCTCCTTGGCTGGGTATCCAAAGCAGTAGATGACTCGTGAGTTCTTGTTTTGTTGACCAGCGGTGTCCTGCAAAGCGCATGCTGCTTTCGCGTAAGTTTGTAGAAATTTCAGGGATGGATGCATAGAACTGTGATTTAGTTCTACGTAACATCTCTTGGAGATACAATAGTCTAGAAAAGTATCCGGAAAGAAAAACTGAATATTGTTTTAATATAATTAAATCAGGATGTTATTGCTTAGAGCGTGTAAGAAAACGGGAAGTCTTAAGGAAAATGGAAAAAAAAAAAAAGAAAAGACCACTTAAAATCAGGAAGTGGCAGCAGAAATACTACGGACTCATAATGAGGAAAGAGGGATTAGAAAACTTAACATTCACAGGATAAGAGAGATAAGGGAAAGCAGTGAGCCATTTACACGATGAGCTGGCGTGAATAGATGTCGAGAGCTTTAGCAAAGGAACACAAGGGATAGGAAGTTGTAGAGAGCCATGATCGCCTATGTCCTAAAGGGAAGTCGCACATAGAAGAAGAAGAAGAAGAAGAAGAAGAAGAAGAAGAAGAAGAAATTGTTATTTGTTGATATGAAATATGAATATATAAAAATGTAAATATCGCATAGATTCGAATCCGATGATGCCAGTATATTAGAACGGCTTTTAATCCCCATTGCAGACGCCTGCTCAGGTGTATTTCTGTTTGTTCATCACCCACAGGGGTTACCTGTGGTTTATACTGCAGCTATGTTGAGTGGTCCTTAGTTACAGTTTTTGGGAGAGAGCGCGTTATCCAGTGTGATGAACAGTCTGAACAAGTCTAGCACGTTCAAACCCTCGGTCACGATGACTTGTGATTTCGTGCTAGCACAGCCACCGACAGTTCGGTCTATCCAATTTCACTCACAAGGCTTGGGTCAACTCGTGGTATGGTTTTTCAGATACTTTCTAAAGGTGCCGCCTCCTCCAGACTGGTAACCGTTAACAGCGATAGTCACTTTACTGACAAATCGACCATGGTGAAATTCGAACCCGGGTCTCATGGTCAGAAAACGAACGTCCTAAGGTTCTCATATATGTGGTTTTAAGAGACTAAATATTGTAGTTTTGCATTTTGGAAATGCATACATACAGATGAACACCATTTATTATAAAATACAGGGTGTCTGAAAAAAATTGACATCATTTTAAAAGGGATTATCTAAAAAACTACGAAGTTTAGCTCACCGAAATTGAACAGTTTAAGTTTATTATGGGACCGATTTCATAAGTGTTCAATATGTGCATCGCTTGTGACACGGCACATGTCAAGTCGGTAGTTAAGCTCTTGCCAAACACGTTGTAGCATGTCTACGGTAACACTATCCAGTGCGGAAATGATTCTCTGCTTGAGTTCATCAATACTAGAAGGAAGAGAACGGGGCATAGACCAGTCCCTTCACATATCCCCATAAAACTTTGCATTGAAGGTACGCTGCGTTGAAGACACGCTACACAATCTTGGATGACTGTATGCGAGCATATTGCAAGACACAAAATGCCTTCTCTTTGGGAGTGAACGGCATGACTCAACCTGAAAACAGAACAAAAATAAAACATTAAATATAAAATCTAGATATGTTTCTATACATTCTGTGAAAATTTGAGGTCATTTCAACAAGAATTGCCAAAATTATTGGCCTGCGAAATGATGCCAAATCTTTTGGGACACGCTGTATATTAAAACACTGTTTCCCTTCTAGTATGATATTAAGTGTCATTTTAATCATTATTTCACGAATTAAATGAAATGGCTAAAGGAGTGGTGGAAAAAGTACTTACTTTTTGTTTTATCCCTCGTTTTGTGCCCCACCCTGTATATCAAAATTTTTCTCATGATTTTTTTTTGGTTTTTGTGTAGTTCTCATTAGATGTATGTCGAAATTTAGGGACTTCTCAGTCCTGTTGGAGGGACCCCTGCTTTATGGGTGTAATTGTAATCATAAAACTTGGTCAGTTGCGGTTTGGTTAGGCTATTTAACTCATAGCTGGGGAGTTTGAATCCAGAGGCTGTTCTCCATCTAGACCGGTTGCTAACCAAAGACTATAAGACTTAGTCTGTCCTGCTATTTACTCATACATGGGTGGGTAGGGGACAAGAGATTTATTCATACCTTTTCCCAAGGATATTTGCATGTAACGAGATGTAACGAACTGGACTGGAGTTCAGACTTGGCTCTCCGATACCTCAGTCTAAACTTCTATTCATTACTCCATTGTGCCGTGAATCTAACACCGTGGCATGCTTCAGTTTCGACAAGTATTTTTTCACGTCTTTTGACGAAAATAACTCAGCAGTTCATGGATTAAATACGATAAAAGTAGCAGGCCGCTTTTCAAAATGATTCCTGCAACCTGCACGTTTAAAATATCATTGAAAGGTGCAATTTGGCTCTAATGGGATGTTTCATGCTAAGATGTAGAATAAACATCAACAACAACTTACTGTCTGTCATCATCGGCTTTCGGCATTTTAAGCCCCTTCTCAAGTTTTCAGGTACATTTCAACGGGTCATCTATCTAAGTTGGTTCATATCTATCTATCTATCTATCTATCTATCTATCTATCTATCTATCTAAGTTTGTTCATATCTATCTATCTATCTATCTATCTATCTATCTATCTATCTATCTATCTATGTTCATATCTATCTATCTATTTGTTCATCTATTCATCTATGTTTGTTCATATCTATCTAAGTTTGTTCACATCTATCTATCTATCTATCTGTCTATCTATATCTATCTAAGTTTGTTCATATCATCTATCTATCTATCTATCTATCTAAGTTTGTCTATCTTCTATCTATCTATCTATCTATCTATCTAAGTTTGTTCATATCTATCTATCTATCTATCTATCTATCTATCTATTTGTTCATATCTATCTATCTATCTATCTCTATCTATCTATTTGTTCATATCTATCTATCTATCTATCTATCTATCTATGTTCATATCTCTATCTATCTATTCATCTCTATCTAAGTTTGTTCATATCTATCTAAGTTTGTTCATATCTATCTAAGTTTGTTCATATCTATCTATCTATCTATCTATCTATCTATCTATCTAAGTTTGTTCATATCTATCTATCTATCTATCTATCTATCTATCTATCTATCTATCTATCTATGTTCATCTCTATCTATCTATCTAAGTTTGTTCATATCTATCTATCTAAGTTTGTTCATATCTATCTATCTAAGTTTGTTCATATCTATCTAAGTTTGTTCATATCTATCTATCTATCTATCTATCTATCTATCTATCTATCTATCTATCTATCTATTCTAGATTCCCCAAATAGGAGACCAGTTATCTTACTGTAACAGAGACTATATGTAGAATTTTTCGTCTATTTCTCTTTCTGTATATGCATGTATTATCTATTAATTAAAGATTATATAAGCCAACATTAAAAGCACTCAACGAGCATATACCTCCGCCAATTACTTCTAAGAACTGAACAGTCAGGTTATAGATTATGACTATGCCATGACAAAAACTTGGCATAACAAAGAAGATATTCACATTTTATGGATAAAAGAGCACTCTTTATAAAACATCTCGCACCCAATATTAGTTTTACTGTATTTAACAACGGAAACGGAAGTTTTTTTTTTAAATAAAAAGAGACCAACTCAAATTCCAGCCACGTTCCTTTCACGTGGCATGTAATAAATTCTACTATCATAAAATGTGTACCAAACAATTACATCTTAAAAGACAACAATGAAAAGCAATTACCAAAGATTAACAACAATTAGTAACAAACCTCTTTGAAACGGCTAAAGAAGTGGTCGAAAGCTCTTGGGACAATAGACATTAGGGACAATTTTTACACACTCTTTACCCCCAGTAAACGGAAAAAATTAAGAATACTAGAATAGAATACTAGAATTTAGAATACTAAACTCAATAAAGAATTATTCTTTAGCCATTTTCAAGAGGTTTATTGTTAATTTCTTTTTACTGTTGTCTTTTAAGATGTAATTGTTTGGTGCAGGGTAGAGTTTATTACATGTCACGTGAAAAGAATGTGGCTGGAATCTGAGGTGGTCTCCTATTTACAAAAAAAAAAAAAAATTAGCACATTGTTTCCATTGTTAAATAAAATAAGATTAATACTAGTAGATAGATAGATAGATAGATAGATAGATAGATAGATAGATAGATATGAACGGACATAGATAGATAGATAGATAGATAGATAGATATGAACGGACATAGATAGATAGATAGATAGATAGATAGATACCTATGAACGGGCAGAGACAAATAGATATGAACCAACTCAGATAGAGAAATAGAGAGATAGATAAATCAGAATAGAATATATCTATAGAATACAGAATATAGAATATCTATCTATCTATCTATCTATCTATCTATCTATCTATCTATCTATCTATCTGAAAGGACAGAGATAGATAGATACATATGAACGGACAGAGATAGATATGAACTAACCCAGATAGATAGATAGATAGATAGATATGAACGAATGTTAAAGTTTGTCAAATTCCAGCCACGTTCTTTTCATTTGGCAAGTAATAAACTCAACTCTTATACAATATGCATCACAGAATTACATCTTAAAAGACAACCGTGATAAGAAATTAACAACAATTAAAAACAAACCACTTGAAAATGGCTAAAGAAGTGGCCGAAAGCTCTTGGGACAATAGACACTAGGGACAACTTTTTCACTCTCCTACACCCACCAAATGGAAAAATTTAAGAATACGAGAAAAGCTCAATAAAGAATCAATCAAATTTTCCTTGTCTGTTTAATGAAACATGTTTGAAAGAAAGGATTCTGACCAATTATACAATAAATATAAGTTAATTTCAAAGTCAATTACTGATGTCAGCCCAGAAATCATTACAAAATTAAAGAAAGCGTTTTCGTTTATTAACGTAGCCATGTAGCGGGATAGATTCCTTTTTTGTCGACTATTATAATAATTCGACTAATTGATAATTCCCTGGGCATAAAGAATTATCAATTAGGGAGAAAGCAAAAGATTTTCTTATAAAAGGAATTTCTCCTTAAAACATTTCAATAAAACCTTTTGCCTCTTAGCGAACAAGCGCATCGGAAATTACGAGGAAAGACCTAGAAAAAAAAGATATGGAAGTCTCTTTTTCACTCATTTCCTCTTTCGCTTTCCTTTACTGACAAGTAGACGTCCTAGGTAAGATGGTAAACTACACCCGCATCCTGGGTAAGACGATAAACTACATCCAACTGCAAGGCTTTGATCAGAAGTTTTTGAGGAACATGGGACCACCTCTTAATTGTTGGTGTTCCCAGGTCCACCCTGATCCGGGGTGGTAGCACCTGTCAGGGTCTCAGCAATGGGCAAATAGTTAATCCTCGCCCAAAAGCGGTCAAAACACTATGAAAGTATAAAAATAGTTTTTAATACCAGCAATACTTTTTTTGAAAATTTTTTACCGGCAATAGATTAAAAAAAAATTACCAGTAATACATTTTTGAAAAAAAAAAAAAAAAAAAAAAAATTACCAGCCAAACATTTTTGAAAAAAAAAAATTACCAGCAATGCATTTTTGAAAAAAAAAAAAATTTCCAACAATATATTTTTGAAAAAAATATTACCAGCAATAAAAACCTTGTCGGCATTAAATGACCCATTGAGGTGTTGATATGTCGTAAAACAAAACAAACAAAACCAAGCCTGTCAAGTAGTTAGTAGAGTTTCGCTAGTAAGGGTAAATAACTGAAGATTAATTGACTAAACAAACACAGTTAGGTGGATAGAGTTATTGTAAATTTCGTGATCCTTTCGTTAGCTGCATAGTATGTGGGATACCATACGGTTTTGAATTTCTCCTAGTCTGGTTGCCAACTAAGGCTAAAGAACCCAGTCTGTACTACTATTTAGTCCATAGAGTAATAAAAGCAGCCAATTCTGACTATATGCCTTTCTCTGTTGATTACCACGAAAAGAAACCTTTCTCACGCTGAGAAGATATACAGTTTGATTTTTCTGCAAGAAACAGAGCCTGGCTAACTCTAGTACATGATAAGACCTATCAAAGCAAGGTAGAACTTTTTTTGATGAGTCAATGGCCGGCTAACTAGAGTTGGCGAAGAAGTCACCGAGAAACCACTTCACTATCAATTCAAAGAGCAATCATATCAATCCATAATGTTAATATCAGAGAAAGGATTGGTAATTGTACAGAGCCATGATCGTCTGAAGGGACATAGTAAATAGAAGAAGAAGAAGAAGAAAGAGGAGGAGGAGAAAAAGAAGGAGAGGAAGAAGAAGAAGGAGGAGGAGAATTATTATTATTATTATTATTTTACATAAATCATATCGTTCGTCTCACTTGCCTATGGCCACATGACGTTGAAACACCAGTTACTATACAATCACCGAAGTTAAGCAACGTCGAGCCTGGTCAGTACTTAAATGAGTGACTGCTTGGGAATACCAAGTGATATAAGCATCCATGTGCGGGTGGTGCAATGAAGGTTAGCTCGGAATTATTAATCGGAAACCGAGTTCCAATGACCGTTGTGTTCGTTATATTTACTTGCGCGCAAGTACGCTTGGGAAAAGTATGAATTCACTTCTTCTCCCAAGCTATGGGTTAATTAGTAAGACGCTAAACATTATTATCACCAAAAAAATTTCTTATTATCTGAAAATATTTTCTGGCTTTGAATAACCCGCAAAAGGTTGATAAGCTGTAAAAAACGAATTAATCAAACAACCAAGTAATGGCTCGATCTAGTTATTCAGTTTTGTCTAGTTTTTCTTGCTTTTTTATTGCAGCACAGTGGTCGTTTTAATATTCTACGACCTTTACGCTGAACAGTAGTTTTAGTCAATATAATTGTCTTTTGAAGTTTTTTTTAGATGAAACATTCCCATTATCAACCAGTAGTCGATGACGTCAGTGCAAATTGCCACGTCTTTTTTTTTCTTTTTATTATGGCTGTTTTGCCTGAAGTTTGTAGTTTCTTGATTTCAGATAAAAACTTGGACAATTTTCAATATATTATAGTGAAATCTTCCTTTCCTGAAATTATAATTTATAATTATAGTTTAAGTATGTAGAGAAAGATGTCAATTTAAACTGATGCGAGGAGGATTTTGACTCAAGTCGAAATAACCACACTACAAACCGCAAATAAACACTCCCCATTGCATATTACATTATAATTATGATATGTACGTACAGTATTCTGAATAAAATAATTTATCAGCGATATAGCCTTACGCTTAGTATTAGCAATGAAAGAACTGTCTGGCAATTTTTTCCAATATAATCCAGTTTCGTCAACGTTAAAATCTGTTCAGGAAGAAACCCGTTTTCTTCGATGATCTTAGCCAATGCTTTAGGAAAATCGGCTGCTGCTTGTTCGTCAGCTGATGCACTTTCACCTTGCTTCTTAATAGAGTGATAACGTCTTGGTTCTTTAAATCTCATAAACCAGCCTTGACTCACTTTAAACTCTACATCTTTGTCATCTGGGTATTTTTGTTCAGGCCCTCAAACAAAGACAACGCTTTCGCTTGAATGATTTCTAGACTAATAGCAGCACCCTGAGGATTCAACCTATCAATCCTAACAGAAAAAAACTGTTCCATTTCTTCAAAAAATTTTCCTCTTTTTAAATTATAAAGTCACAAATGAATGAGAAAGAGAGAGTAGGCGATAAGCAGAAGTATACCGTGCGTATTCCTAAACTAAACTGGATTTCAATTTCGCGGGAATCACGAGTGGCGCTGACAACGACACCGACACCAAACGGCCGATATTGAAACTACCGTGGAAAACGCCAATATAACGACCGCTAAATTAGACGACAACACAGGGTCATGGATGTTTTCATATTTCATTCTCTAGGATTTATGATGATTATATTAACATTTACTATAAATGTACATATTTTAATATGATTTTATATTCTTTTATTCTTATGTATTGTACAGTAACATGTGCTTTTAACGTTTTTCTAGTGATATTACGACTTCAATATTTGTGGCGAATAGGCGTAAAGTCGAATAAAATGACTTAAACTTGATTTTTATTTTTCCATATATTTTTTTTTGACAAACGACGTATAATTGAGAACGACTTAACTCGAAACGACGTAACCCGAGGTATGCCTGTATTGTGACCATTTTTTTAAGGGTCCTATTTTCTTGATTTCCGATGAAATTTCCAAAATTTCAGTGAAATTTTCACGTATCAAAATAAAATCGACCTATAGTTCAGATATATAAAGAAAGTGTCAGCTTAAACCCAAATCAGGAGAATACGGTTTCAAGAAATTTAAGACTATTACAAATATATGTTGCTTTTTAATTATCGCCTTCCCAAAGAAATGTAACCTCGATGTTCTATTGATAACAAAAAAGCTAGACATAATTTACATTATTCAGACTATTGTCCTCATCTTTGTCGCCATATTTATTACAACGTTTCGGCTGTTGTACGCTCCTCCCTTCTTCAGGTGGTTGGAATGTCGAACTGAACCCTTTATTTCACTCACTGGGGTAGACTGTTCTAGTTCCACGTGCCATGTTTTAATGGATGTCAGTTATCAGTTATCTCCTGTTAATTCCCCTCTCCAAGTTCTCCACTGCCTTAACCAGGTATTGAACTCACATCCTTTGGGTCGTGTTACTGGATCTAACTAACGCCTTTATCCACTGGCACAGTGGATAAAGGAGTGTGAGTTCAATACACGGTTAATGCAGGGTGTACCTGGGAACACCAGCAATTAAGAATAGGTTCAACTGTCCTCAGAACCTCCTGATAAGAGGCCTTGCTGTTGGATGTAGTTTATCGTCTTACTCTGGACGCGGATGTAGTTTATCGTCTTACCCAGGACGCGGATGTAGTCTATCGTCTTATCCTGGACGCGGATGTAGTTTATTGTTATACCCAGGACGGGCATGAAGGTAGATCGTGGTATGTAGAACAAACAGACAACGTGATAGCGAACAAAATACACGCCGTAATAAAGACAAATGTCTTTTTGTTTCTTACCTTGTTCAGTTTCTACGAGTGGACAGTAATTGTATGGGCGAGTGGTTAAAAAGTTTCCTTTCTGGCTTTCTTTTTATGTGCTGTGTCCCTTCAGGACGTAGGCGATCATTGCTCTCCACTTCACCCTATCCTTTGTAGCTCTCAATAAGTTTCGTCCCTCTGTCATCTCCCCAGATCACGCTCTGTCATCCACTTGCTAAAGCCCGCCAGATATGACATGTGTTGTTTTCCCTTGTCTCTCTTTCCCTCTATTGGACCTATGAGTATCAGGTTCTCCAAGCCCTCCTTTCTCATTACGTGTCCCATAAATTTCAGGTGACTCTTCCTGATGAGACCCAAAATTGAATCTCAGCATACTCCATTTTGTTACACAATACAGGATGGTCAGCGATTGGTCAAAATATAATTGTGGGCGTGGTATTCTGATAATGATGTATAGCCTCTGTCTAAATTGTGGATATAAGACTAAAAAAAAAAAAAATTCATGAAATTGTCAGAAGGTCGCAGGAAATTTTGAAGCACCGAAATTCAATAGACGGGTATAAATACTTTACATCTATATATAAAGTTGTAACCTCAATCTGTTTGTTTGTTATCGAACTCCTCCTACGGTTTTGGAGATAGACCCCCCCCCCTTAACCATCTATATTCTGAAACTACATTACCCTTGTTATTTTGATAAGTATATTTCATTTTGATCAAATGGGGTCCCCGGAAAACACAACCCCCACTGAATTTTTTTTCCCTTTGATTTAAATTTGAACAAAGGAATGATCCCTATCAAAAATATAGATGGAGAAAGCCAGAAGATGGAGGTCACACCGGCAAGATCAAAATGAGGCAATATGGACGTCAAGTTGAGCAAGAAATCAAAAAACAGTGGGTAGTGCCTTACAATACATATTTGTTGCGACAATTCAACTGTCATATGAACGTTGAAATTTTCTCATCAATTCATTCGATCAAGTATTGCATCAAATACATATAAAAGAGGTTAGATCACACAGTTTTTACATAAACCCCCACTGAATTTTTTCCGCTTGATTCAAGTTAAATTTAAATTTGAACAAGATAATGGCATCTATTTAAAATATAGAAGGAGAAAGCCTGAAGATGGAGGTCACTTCAGCAAGATCATTGAGTGATATTGAAATACACCATTTTTCTCCACAAGTTATAACAATGATTTAAAATCAATCATCATTTTCTTACAAAAAATGTGTGATACGCAGCAAAATGTGGGTAATTCGGCTAGTTTTATAAAAACAAAACACTTTACATGTTATTAGCAGAACATCATTCACTATGTGCTGCTTAAGATCTACAAATCCTTTATATCAGTGTTTCTTAACTTTTTTAAGCAATAGCACACTTAGATGAAATTGAAAATATCGCAGCACACATAGCAACATTTTTAAAGGGTATTCATTTAAATGTTATGAAATAAAACCATAGATTTTTAAAAAAATACACACACAAATAGGAACTTACTTTATTTCAATGTTTCTATTAAACTATTTATGCAGGTTATTTAGTTTGAAATCTATACCTGGTGTTTTATCGCGATTTCTTCAACCTTTGGTCGAATGTGTGATAAGCAGACTCTCATTTCATCTTCAGTTGAGCGTAGTCTTTCTCGTTTCTTATTTCTGATGTTATTTAGAGTTGAGAAGCATTAATTCCCATAAATAAGAAGTAGAAAATTGCAATAAAACTGATAAAGCCTTTTTAGATAATGCGGGATATTCCTTTTGTATTGAAATCCAAAACGTATCAGTGGATACCGTCGAATGTTTAAAATAACATAATCGAAGAATAGCGAAAAGAATTATTTGAAAAAAAGTTTAATACTTATTCAAATACTAACGATGTACTATTACTACTCATCTCCCCAGAAACATATATATGTATGCCGTGACAATATTTCGCGGTACACTTGGAGTTACGAAATCTATGTGCAGCCTTGACCACGGAATATCTATCTTTGGCTGAGATTGTAATTTCGTGGTAGGTAATTTTGGTGGTAGAGCAAAACCTCTGAAGGCTTTTACTAGTTTTCCAATGTCTTGATCCATTTCGGTTTAGTATACATAGCTTCTTTTGAGAGATTTCATTTAACGCCCCTTTTTCGATCTGACTGTAGTTTTTTCCTGCCGAACGCGAAGCATGTGCGACGGCTTTCATGCTGCCGTTATAATATTTATGTAGAATTACTGACTCTATACCATTGTCATTAGCATCTGAAGCCACCATGATTTCTACTTTTTGATCTTAGTGCACTAAGGATAAGACTGACATTAGTATTTTCTTAATTTCTTCAAATGTCTTCAAACGTCTAATTCCACTTTATGTCTTTTTAAAGCAAATTATTCAGTTAAGCCCTCAAATTATGAATATTAGGTATATAGATTTGATAATAGTTTGCTCGTCCCAGAAATGCTTGTAACTTAGTAACTTTAGTTGGAGGAGGCATATTCTTAACTGTACTTGCCCTCGACGGATCTGGTTGATGACTATTTTTGTCAATGATGTTGTTCTAGGTACTTGATTTTAGGCTAAAACAATTTCCACTTTTCCTCACTGAGTTTGAACCCGTATTCTCTTGTTTTTTCAAAAACTCTTTTCACATGCCCAATATTTTGTTCTTTAGATCCTTTAAACTTTTAATTAATATATCATCCAGATAAGCAACTACGAAATCACAATCCGCAAGCATAATATCCATAGCTTGTTGAAATATAGCTGGAGCCATTTTTATTCTAAAAGGAGGTCAGTTGAACTTATGCAATCCCTTATGCGCATTTATAGTTATTAACTCTGAACATTCTTCTTAAACTTGTATTTACAAATACGCTTCAGAAAGATCCAGCTTTGAAAAATGTTTTCCACTATTTAAATTCACAAAAATTTTCACTGGACTTGGTAATGAGTAAGTTATGGGATTCTAAACATTTATTTTCTTCTTTACAGACACTGTTAGTGCTGCCCATTTTGAATGGATAATCTTTTTCAATTACACCTATTTTTCAAGTCTGTCTAATTCTTTGTTGACTTGATCCAAAGCTGCAAACAGTACGTTCCGTTTCAGTTTAAACACTGAGGTCGACCCTTTTTTCACTTGAAATTTCACTTTGACTTTGGAACACCAACCCAACTCATCCGACAGAACGCCCGGAAAGCATTTTTTCAATTCTTCCTTTAAATTTTCACACTGTTTTTTTTTTTTTTTTTTTTAAACTGGTAGCTTGTAAACTTACATTTTTGCAATATTTATAGGTAAATCCACAATTCAAATAATTTCAGTCAGTACCGAATAAGTTTGTAGTATTTTTTAACACGTAAGTCTTAGCTTTTATCCATTTGTTACGAAATGAACCGTTACAAGTCATTTCACCAATAAAAAGTAATTTTCTTACCCAGCATGTCACATGCGATTTTCGAAGTTCTTTTTAATATAGGTTTTCCTTTGCTTTCCATGTGGTTTCGTTGATTATTGTGATATCCCTACCAGTGTCTTGTTGCATTTTTCCATCCACATTATTAATTTTTACATACACAAATTTTCTTTGGTTTTCCGCAATTATGGTTTCCGTCGCAACGCTGTGTACATTTTTTTTTCTGTGAGAACTTTCCTTGATTTAGTTTTACAGTGTGACATTATGTCCTACTTTTCCACACTTGAGCACTTTGAATTCTTGAAGGGGTAATCGCCTCCCAGATGTAACCTTCCAAATCTGAAACATGGATTAGCTTTCCTTTTTTTTCCACATCTGTCTTCAGCTTGTATGTCTGCGCATTCTTTTGTTTCAATTTCTTCCATACCGCGTCTCAGATTTAATGTTAGTTTCTGATTCTGTTCAAGTTTCCTTAGAATTCTAACACATATTTCTGCGTCTTTTGTCGCCGTTATTCCTTGAAAGAGAATTAACTATTTAAACATATCCAGAATCAGTTCATTTCATTTGAATCTTTCACACTCCTTGTTAAAGATTCCAGCATATGTGATAAATTCTTCGTCTTCTTTTTTTCGCCAGATTCATGTACTTCCAGCGAATATTTACATTATTCGGACTGTTATCCTCCGGGAATCTTCAGGTGACTGGAATTTCGAACCGAACCCTTTATTTCGTTCATCATGGTAGATTGTTCTAGTTCCACATGCCATTCCTCTTCTCTTTAACACAGCTTTCCAAGTTTTTTGGCTCACCAGGGCTGGTATTGAACTCACAGCACTTTGGGTCTAGTCACTGGATCTAACCAACGTCTTTACCAACTGTGCCATGTGTATGAATTTCTGAGACTTATAAATCTAATGCTTCAACAACAGTTTTTTTTACCAGTGCTCATATTGCAATTTTTGTGTTGTTATTCATTGCTTTTCTCTAGCACACCGTATTACCGGTTCCCATATTGTATTCATTTCTATGCTTAGTCGGCTCAGGAGATTTTTGTGGCCTAGCATATCTGCTGATTCCTTAAGTTTTCGTATTTTCTAGTGATGTTCTCTGTCTATTATTTCAACCTTATCCCACAGGGGGGTGATCTCACTTTTCCCTCCATATGTGATCAGCTACGCCTGATTTTTCTATTTCCCCTCTTGTTACCGCTTTTCGATGTTCTTGCAGTCTTACCTTAACGGGCGGCTTGTCTCTCCTTTATATTTCTTACCACAGCTTCACAGAATGGCGTACACACAGTCTTTAGTTATGTCTCCTCTAGGTGGGGGTTCTTACTCGGAAGAGGTATCTGTGAAGTGTTGAACCACTAACGTTATATGGACCACAGATCTTTTGTATTTTCTCCGATAATCCTTTCACATAGGTTAAGGCGACAACTGGCAATGAAGATGAGGATAACAGTCCGAATAATGTAAATAATGCAAGTAATCATAATACCTCATCTCAGAGATATACACAGATGTTTGGGTCTTATCACTGGATCTAACCAACGTCTTTATCCAACGGTCGAAACGTTGTGAATATGGCAATGAAGATGAGGATAACAGTCCGAATAATGTAAATAATGCAAGTAATCATAATACCTCATCTCAGAGATATAGACAGATGTTTGGGTCTTATCACTGGATCTAACCAACGTCTTTATCCAACGGTCGAAACGTTGTGAATATGGCAATGAAGATGAGGATAACAGTCCGAATAATGTAAATAATGCAAGTAATCACAATACCTCATCTGAGAGATATAGACAGATGTTTGGGTCTTATCACTGGATCTAACCAACGTCTTTATCCAACGGTCGAAACGTTGTGAATATGGCAATGAAGATGAGGATAACAGTCCGAATAATGTAAATAATGCAAGTAATCATAATACCTCATCTGAGAGATATAGACAGATGTTTGGGTCTTATCACTGGATCTAACCAACGTCTTTATCCAACGGTCGAAACGTTGTGAATATGGCAATGAAGATGAGGATAACAGTCCGAATAATGTAAATAATGCAAGTAATCATAATACCTCATCTCAGAGATATAGATGTTTGGGTCTATTCACTGGATACAACCAACGTCTTTATCCAACGGTCGAAACGTTGTGAATATGGCAATGAAGATGAGGATAACGAATAATGTAAATAATCATGATACCTCATCTCAGAGATATAGCCAGACTTCCAACAAATATGGAATAACGAACTTTTCTCGATAAAAATTTTCGTTAGACTATTTACTGTTTTTTAAAGCTAATTTCTTCTGCTTTTTTTTTTCGGTAGTACAAAATCTGAAAATAGAAAAATAGTTCTTGCCGACGCGTTTTGTCATCCGACTTTATGAAGCCAAGTGAAGATAAAGGAAACTAAGTGCTATTTTCTGATTGTCTATTTTATTCAATTTTTCTTCTCTACAGATTTATTCTGAGAATTTTCACACATTGTAGACATTGAAAACAAAAATACACACTTAGTCAAGAAAAAAAAAAGAAAGAAGAGAAAACTAATATACAAAAAGAGGCTTTCGCAGGAGCGTCTTTTTAAAATTTTTGAATTTCGTGTAACTATACATACATCATTTTGCTTTTGTTTATCATCATTTGCCTTGCAAAAGTCGAATGACGAAACACGTCGGCAAGGACTAAGTACTATTTTCCAATTGTGTATTTTACTCAGTATATATGTATGTATATAAAAGTGGACACCCAGGTTAATACCGAGCGCCGACAGTCTGTGCCATGCATGGACGCTTTGGGGCTGGGGATTGCGTTCAAGAAGGAAGCAGACTGTCATCCTTCGGTATTGGGTTTACTGATCACTTTTATATTTATATACACTCTATTCCTAATATTGGGCACTTTTACCCATAAATATGCCATACCGTAAAACTATATTTTTATCCTATATATATATATATATATATATATATATATATATATATATATATATATGATAGATGATAGGAATATATCTTTTTGTGGGAATGGAGGTCAGCAAACAAAGAAAAAATGCTAAAATAAAATGAAAAGAAACTGATGGTGTAAGCCAGGTTTGCGTATCTTTAGGTTGGCCAACGAGAGACGCAGCCGAGGATAAAGTTTCTCCGATAACGAAAATACCAAAAAACATGTCTGCTTGCGTGAATTAGGTTATTCCTGCATTGTGTCAGGCGCCCCACTCACTATTTCGGTCAGTTTACACACACACACACACATATATATACATATATGTGTGTGTGTTTGTGTGAACATCTATCTCGCTATCTATGTACCATTCTCTTTGCGTCTTTCTCACGCTGACACAGGCACACTTTTTGCCTTTGTTTTTCTCTATCTCTCTCCATACACACACACATATACACACACGTACACACACACACACACACACACACACACACACACACACACTCTCTGTCTCTTTTCGTATCTATCAATACTTTCAAACATGCGCAAGAACACATACTTGTTCTTTTTCGTCTCTTTTGCTTTTCCTTTCTGTCTCTCTTTCTCTAACGGGTACACGTTCTCACTCTTTCGACCATAGTCTTTTTTTTATCTATCTATCTATCTATCTATCTATCTATCTATCTATCTAGTCAATGAAACCCAAATTGTAATTCACTTCTATGCTCTACAATAAAATTATATTGAGCTCTCTTTTGTGGATCAGTTTTAATATTTTATATTAATAGGATCTTCTTGGATTAATTACCCACGCATTTCTTTTACATATATATATGTGTGTATATGTATATATATATATATATATATATATATATATATATATAGTGTAACCCGGATATAAGAGACCCGATATATAAGAGAAGCCCGGATATAAGAGAGATTTTCTCTGGTCCCAAATTAGAGCCTGTGTTAATGTATATAAAACAGACCAAACCCGGATATAAGAGAAACCCGGATATAAGAGACTTCTCCGGTCCCGACAACT
>CAHIKZ030000402.1:3245000-3317500 GCA_903632075.3 Acanthosepion pharaonis | reverse complement strand
TTTCTTTTCTTTCTTTTTTCTTTCTTTCTTTCTCCAACAATTTATATACATTACTTTTCTTTTCTTTTTTCTTTCTTTCTTTCTTTCTTTCTTTCTTTTCTTTCTTTCTCCAACAATTTATATACATTCCTTTTCTTTTCTTTCTTTCTTTCTTTTTTTTCTTTCTTTCTTTCTTTCTTTTTTCTTTCTCCAACAATTTATATACATTACTTTTCTTTCTTTTCTTTCTTTTTCTTTCTTTCTTTCTTTCTTTCTTTCTTTCTTCTTTTATATACATTTTTTCTTTCTTTCTTTCTTTCTTTCTTTCTCCAACAATTTATATTCCTTTTTTTCTTTCTTTCTTTCCTTCTTTTTTTCTTTCTTTCTTTTCTTTCTTTCTTTCTTTCTCTCCAACAATTTATATACATTCCTTTTCTTTCTTTTCTTTCTTTCTTTCTTTCTTTCTTTCTTTCTTTTCTTTCTTTCTTTCTTCTACAATTTATATTTCCTTTTCTTTTCTTTCTTTCTTTCTTTCTTTCTCAACAATTTATATACATTCCTTTTCTTTCTTTCTTTCTTTCTTTCCTTCTTTCTTTCTTTCTTTTTTCTTTCTTTCTTTCTTTCTTTCTCCAACAATTTATATACATTCCTTTTCTTTCTTTCTTTCTTTTCTTTCTTTCTTTTCTTTCTTTTTCTTTTCTTTCTCCAACAATTTATACATTCCTTTTCTTTCTTTTCTTTCTTTCTTTTTTTTTTTCTTTCTTTCTCCAACAATTTATATACATTCTTTTTCTTTTCTTTCTTTCTTTCTTTCTTTTCTTTCTTTCTTTCTCCAACAATTTATATACATTCCTTTTCTTTCTTTTCTTTCTTTCTTTCTTTCTTTTTCTTTTCTTTCTTCTTCTACAATTTATATACATTCCTTTTCTTTTCTTTCTTTCTTTCTTTCTCCAACAATTTATATACATTCCTTTTCTTTCTTTCTTTCTTTCTTTTTCTTCTTTCTTTCTTTCTTTCTTTCTTTCTTTCTTTTCCAATTTATATTTTCCTTTTCTTTTTTTTTCTTTCTTTCTTTTCTTTCTTTCTTTTCTTTCTTTCTCCAACAATTTATATACATTCCTTTTCCTTTTCTTTCTTTCTTTCTTTCTTTCTTTCTTCTACAATTTATATACATTCCTTTTCTTTCTTTCTTTTCTTTCTTTTTTCTTTCTTTCTTTCTTTCTTTCTTTCTTTCTTTCTTTCTTTCTTTCTCCAACAATTTTATATACATTTCCTTTTTCTTTCTTTCTTTCTTTCTTTCTTTCTTTCTTTCTTTCTTTCTTTCTTTTCTTTCTTTCTTCTCAACAATTTATATACATTTCCTTTTCTTTCTTTCTTTCTTTTCTTTCTTTCTTTTCTTTTTTTTCTTTCTTTCTCCAACAATTTATATACATTACTTTTCTTTTCTTTTCTTTCTTTTTTCTTTCTTTTCTTTTTTCTCCAACAATTTATATACATCCTTTTCTTTCTTTTTTCTTTTTTTTTCTTTCTTTTTCTTTTTTTTTTCTTTCTTCTACAATTTATATACATTCCTTTTCTTTCTTTCTTTCTTTCTTTCTTTCTCCAACAATTTATATACATTCCTTTTCTTTCTTTCTTTCTTTCTTTCCTTCTTTCTTTCTTTCTTTCTTTCTTTCTTTCTTTCTCCAACAATTTATATACATTCCTTTTCTTTCTTTCTTTCTTTCTTTCTTTCTTTCTTTCTTTCTTTCTTTCTTTCTTTCTTTCTCCAACAATTTATATACATTCCTTTTCTTTCTTTCTTTCTTTCTTTCTTTCTTTCTTCTACAATTTATATACATTTCCTTTTCTTTCTTTCTTTTCTTTCTTTCTTTCTTTTTCTTTCTTTCTTTCTTTCTTTCTTTCTTTCTCCAACAATTTTATATACATTCCTTTTCTTTCTTTTCTTTCTTTCTTTCTTTCTTTCTTTTTTTCTTTTTCTTTTCTCCAACAATTTATATACATTCTTTTTTCTTTTCTTTCTTTCTTTCTTTTTCTTTCTTTTCTTTCTTTCTTTCTTTCTTTCTTTCTTTCTCCAACAATTTATATACATTCCTTTTTATTTCTTTCTTTCTTTCTTTCTTTCTTTCTTTCTTTCTTTCTTTCTTTCTTTCTTTCTTTCTTCTACAATTTATATACATTCCTTTTCTTTCTTTCTTTCTTTCTTTCTTTCTTTCTTTCTTTCTTTCTTTCTTTCTCCAACAATTTAAATACATTCCTTTTCTTTCTTTCTTTCTTTTCTTTCTTTTTCTTTTCTTTCTTTCTTTCTTTCTTTCTTTCTTTCTTTTTAGATACATACATTTTTTTTCTTTCTTTCTTTTTCTTTCTTTCTTTCTTTCTTTCTTTCTTTTTTTTCTACAATTTATATACATTCCTTTTCTTTCTTTCTTTCCTTCTTTCTTTCTTTCTTTCTTTCTTTCTTTTTTCCAACAATTTATATACATTTCCTTTACTTTCTTTCTTTCTTTCTTTCTTTCTTTCTTTCTTTCTTTCTTTCTCCAACAATTTATATACATTCCTTTTCTTTCTTTCTTTCTTTCTTTCTTTCTTTCTTTCTTTCTTTCTCCAACAATTTATATACATTCCTTTTCTTTCTTTCTTTCTTTCTTTCTTTTCTTTCTTTTTCTTTTCTTTCTTTCTTTCTTTCTTTCTTCTACAATTTATATGAATTCCTTTTCTTTCTTTCTTTCCTTTCTTTTCATCTACAATTTATATAAATTCCTTATCTTTCTTTCTTCTACAATTTATATAAATTCCTTTTCTTTCTTTCTTTCTTTCTTTCTTCTACAATTTATATAAATTCTTTATCTTTCTTTCTTTCTTTCTTTCTTTCTTTCTTTCTTTCTTCTACAATTTATATAAATTCTTTATCTTTCTTTCTTCTACAATTTATATAAATTCCTTTTCTTTCTTTCTTTCTTTCTTTCTTTCCTCTTTTATATAAATTCTTTATCTTTCTTTCTTCTACAATTTATATAATTCTTTTTCTTTTTCTTTCTTCTACAATTTATATAAATTCCTTTTCTTTCTTTTTTTCTTTCTTTCTTTCCTCTACAATTTATATAAATTCTTTATCTTTCTTTCTTCTTCTACAATTTATATAAATTCTTTATCTTTCTTTCTTCTACAATTTATATAAATTCCTTTCTTTCTTTCTTTTCTTTTTCTTTTCTTTCTTTCTTTTCTCCTACAATTTATATAAATTCCTTTTATTTCTTTCTTTTCTTTCTTTCTTCTACAATTTATATAAATTCTTTTATTTTCTTTCTTCTACAATTTATATAAATTCCTTTTCTTTCTTTCTTTTCTTTTCTTTCTTTCTTTTCTTTCTTTCTTTTTTCTCCTACAATTTATATAAATTCCTTTTATTTCTTTCTTTCTTTCTTTCTTCTACAATTTATATAAATTCTTTTATCTTTCTTTCTTCTACAATTTATATAAATTCCTTTTCTTTATTTCTTTCTTTCTTTCTTTTCTTTTATATAAATTCCTTATCTTTCTTTCTTCTACAATTTATAAATTCTTTATCTTTTCTTTCTTTCTTTCTTTCTTTCCTCTACAATTTATATAAATTCTTTATCTTTCTTTCTTCTACAATTTTATATAAATTCCTTTTCTTTCTTTCTTTCTTTTTCTTTCCTCTACAATTTATATAATTCTTTATCTTTCTTTCTTCTACAATTTATATAAATTCTTTATCTTCTTTCTTCTACAATTTATATAAATTCCTTTTCTTTTTTTTTCTTTCTTTCTTTCTTTCTTTCTTTCTTTCTTTCCCTACAATTTATATAAATTCCTTTTTATTTCTTTCTTTCTTTCTTTTCTTCTACAATTTATATAAATTCTTTATCTTTTCTTTCTTCTACAATTTATATAAATTTTTTTTCTTTTCTTTCTTTCTTTCTTTCATCTACAATTTATATAAATTCCTTTATCTTTCTTTCTTCTACAATTTATATAAATTCTTTATCTTTCTTTTCTTTCTTTCTTTCTTTTCTCTACAATTTATATAAATTCTTTATCTTTCTTCTACAATTTATATAAATTCCTTTTCTTTCTTTCTTTTTCTTTCTTTCCTCTACAATTTATATAAATTTCTTTATCTTTCTTTCTTCTACAATTTATATAAATTCTTTATCTTCTTCTACAATTTATATAAATTCCTTTTCTTTCTTTCTTTCTTTCTTTCTTTCTTTCTTTCTTTCTTTCTCCTACAATTTATATAAATTCCTTTTATTTCTTTCTTTCTTTTCTTTCTTCTACAATTTATATAAATTCTTTATCTTTCTTTCTTCTACAATTTATATAAATTCCTTTTCTTTTATTTCTTTCTTTCTTTCTTTCATCTACAATTTATATAAATTCCTTATCTTTCTTTCTTCTACAATTTATATAAATTCCTTTTCTTTCTTTTTTTTTTCTTTCTTTTTCCTCTACAATTTATATAAATTTTATCTTTCTTTCTTCTACAATTTATATAAATTCTTTATCTTTCTTTCTTCTACAATTTATATAAATTCCTTTTCTTTCTTTCTTTCTTTCTTTCTTTCTTTCTTTCTTTCTTTCTTTCTCCTACAATTTATATAAATTCCTTTTATTTCTTTCTTTCTTTCTTTCTTCTACAATTTATATAAATTCTTTATCTTTCTTTCTTCTACAATTTATATAAATTCCTTTTCTTTATTTCTTTCTTTCTTTCTTTCATCTACAATTTATATAAATTCCTTATCTTTCTTTCTTCTACAATTTATATAAATTCCTTTTCTTTCTTTCTTTCTTTCTTTCTTTCCTCTACAATTTATATAAATTCTTTATCTTTCTTTCTTCTACAATTTATATAAATTCTTTATCTTTCTTTCTTCTACAATTTATATAAATTCCTTTTCTTTCTTTCTTTCTTTCTTTCTTTCTTTCTTTCTTTCTCCTACAATTTATATAAATTCCTTTTATTTCTTTCTTTCTTTCTTTCTTCTACAATTTATATAAATTCTTTATCTTTCTTTCTTCTACAATTTATATAAATTCCTTTTCTTTCTTTCTTTCTTTTTTCTTTCTTTCTTTCTTTCTTTCTTTCTTTCTTTCTTTCTTTCTTTCTTCTACAATTTAGATACATTCCTTTTCTTTCTTTCTTTCTTTCTTTCTTTCTTTCTTTCTTTCTTTCTTTCTTTCTTTTACAATTTATATAACATATAAAACCACTAGAAAATGGCTATAGAAGTGGCTGAAAGTCCTTGGGACAATCGACATTACGGACAATTTTTACACTCCTTACTTCCACCCAAATTTTTCTTCTTCTCTATTCATAAATCATGTTTGAAAATCAGATTTTTGAAAAATAACATTATGATATATATATATATATATATATATATATATATATATATATATATATATATATATATATATATACGTGAGTGACTTTATGACTAAAACGCTTTTGCAAATATCGACCTAACCGGAAAAGAATACATCAAATCTTGCACGTTTATTATTATTGTTATTATTATTATTATTATTAATGAATTTTGGGCAGTTAATCCAAAATTTTGACAGAAATGATAACCCGTATTAAATAAAATATCTTTCACCAGTATCTTGAAATTTGCATAAATTATTTAATAGGCGTATATTATATAATAATAATAATAATAATAATAATAATGATGATAATAATAATAAGAATAATAATGATAATAATACTACTAATAATAATAATAGATACATTCCTTTCCAGTGCAGTTGACCTCTGTGAAGCCGTTCTACACACGACGAAACTCACACACACATACATACAGACGTACATATATTCTATGTCAGAAGTTATAATTTATTATTATAAATGTTTTTGCAATAAAATTGGTTTTCACCATCCTCTCTTGGTAAAATTTTCAGTAAATGTATATGAGAAAAATATCGCATATGTTTCAAATTATATATCTTATTAAAAATATTGATAATAAATTGTTTTAGGATGTCGAGTTTTATTATGCAAGAAAAAGTAAAACAACACACCCACAAAAAACAAACAAAAAAAAAAACATTAAAAAATTCAAGTATTACATAAAGTTTTATTAATAATTCCAAAACATATAGTTGACAGAAAAATATTTGATTAACCTAAAATCTCGTATAAATGAATAAGTTATTCTTGTATTATTTCCCACGCTAAAATGGGCTCCTTGACATCTTATAAGCTTCATTAATCTTTCATTAGTAGTTTTGGCAGTTTTTATAACGTTTCGATTTCAACATGCAACAGTTTTTAATAGTAGTCTAATATTTGGAAGCTGTTTATCATTCCATTACGTTGGCGTCTTCGAACCCCTTTTTTGGCAAAGTGGGCAATAATCAATTTTGTACAATGTGGAAGAACATTCTCTTAGTTTAAATCGTCTTGCTCGTGACCTGTAGATTTAAAAAAAAAATGTTGATAATGGACAAAAGGCATTTTGGTTGAACGAGATCTTTCACTAAATTCTTAAGTGAGAGAATAGTTGTGGTTCATTGCTTGAACAAAAAGAAAATCTTGTTTTAGGAATTCTCATGATATGGCAGGAATTAAAAAAAAGTCTATCATTGCAACGACTACTAACTTTTTCTTTCTGCAAAATTCAAAGAGGCAGCAAAAAGAATCAGAAATGCATGATTTAAACTAATATTCTTTTTTAGTAATAAGATAATAATAAGATTTTGTGAGGACTTAAGTCGGTACTTAGTCGTAATTAATCTAGTGAGACCCGCATGCTAACCATTACACCACGTCGAAGTGATCGAAATTTGGCAGAATAATTGACTAAGCGTAGCACAAGGCCGTGCGTATGGGGCTTCCATAGCAAGTATGGAGTATAGATTACAATGCAAAATAATGACGGATATTTATAGATTCTTTGAACCAGTCATGTTTATTACATTAATTTACGCGCAAATAAATTTGGGAAAGGTATAAATCTATCTTCTTCCTCCAGATATAGATTAAATATATAACAGGAGCAATCATTATTGTCAAAATATTGTTAATGCAATATCTACTCTAAAAATAGACTCATTCTTGAAATCATTACTCACTATGTAAAAATGTTTCTTTAAAAAAAGAATCATTATTGCAATCATTCTTCAGTATGTAAGAATGTTTCTGAAAAATATTCTTACCTATATCTATTCCTTTTGAAAGGTTTTCCTGGTGCCACCTATTTCCACGTTTGTATTCTTGTGACATAAATATTTATATCAGTCTTAATAGAAAATTTGATCGTTTTAATAAAGTCAAATTGGCAGCTGATCGCAAAAATAACCGAAAATCTGCTGTTAATAGGAGCAAAGCATGACTTGTTAATTTCTCTATTAATCTATTTCTCTGTTCTCTATTAATCATCTGAGACCCCCCCCCTTCTACCTTCCATCGGCATGGCTGATGCTAACCTCCAGGTTAGGGGCTCGTTTCATCTTTTCAGGCTAACATTCTCTGCTGACATGAAGTGAAAAGATTATATTGAATCAATTGCTAGATCTGCTGCTAGAAAAGTTGGTTCACTGTGTCGTTCTAGACAATTTTTTCTCGCCAGAATCTATAAATATACATTTCGTCAATGCTTTGAATATGGCTGTATATAAGTATCATACATTCAGGGTGGGTGGGTGTTGGAACCACAAGACCCTTACACCTTACCCCCACCATGCTTCACATTGTAGATGCAAACATTCAAGAAGATTGACACTACCCAATATAAATAAATATAAATTCCAGTCTATGTTGGTGCGAACGTGTTGAATAATATCAGACATTTTTCTGTACACTTCTTAAACCTTATTGGCCATTTTTGATAGAAGACATTTTCGTTATTTATAAGTCGTTATTTTTAAGTTTGCCATTCACTCATACATTCATTCATGCTCTATCCTTGGACCTACACTGTTCTTAATTTTCATCAACGACCTTCCCGAGGGCATCAATTCTCAGTTCGATTCTAGACTGTTGACACCCCTATTTACTCCCTGTCTAGTAAGTCTTATCGGTTTGATAAGGTCAAACTGGAACTGATTCATAAAATCACCTACTATCTGATGTTAACAGGGGCAAGAAATGGCTTGTTAATTTTAACGCCCCTAAAACAAAACTGCTCTCTTTTAATTGTCTGAGAAAACCCTTTTTTGCCTTCCACCATGATAACCTTCACGAGGGCGACACATTGAGACATCTTGGGCTAACGTTTTCCGGTAACATGAAGTGAAAAGACTATATGAAATCAATTGTTATATCTGCTGCTAGGATAGTTGATTCACTGTATCGCGCCAGACAATTTTTTTCACCAGAATCTGTCTTACATATTTATAAATCTACCTTTCGTCAATGCTTTGAATATTGCTGTATATAAATATAGATTCAGGGTGGGTGGGTGTTGGAACCACAAGACCCTTACACCTTGCCCCCACCCTGCTTCGCATTGTAGGTGCAAACATTCAGAAAGATTGACACTCCCCAATATAAACAAATATAAATTCTAGTCTATGTTTGTGCGAACGTGTTGAATAATATCAGACATTTTTCTGTACACTTCTCAAACATTGTTGGCCATTTTTTGTTAGAAGACATTTTCTTTTATGCGTTTTGCTGTAGCGAGAGATATGGCGTGAAGTTCTGAGAGATAGTCGATCTTTGATTGAGAGCTCTTTACCTGTTGCCACCTCAAATAAATATTCCACTCCAGTCCTTTTTCGTCTTTGGATAAATCAAGACGCAAGGCGTAGCAAAAGATATCAACAAGTTTATGAACCGTTTTTATTTGTATTGGCGCAGTTTTAATAACATTCACGCGAGAAAAAAAAAAGCCAAAAGCAAAATAAAGAAAAAAAAAAAAACCGTAACATTTTCGTAGATAGAAGCACATATATCTGTGGAAAGGATAAGAGTAACGTCATGATGTCTGCGGCTCAACCGTCATTAAAAGTAGCAACATATTTCAATGACGGTGAAAAGATATAGGCAAATATCCGATCTTGCAACAAGTAGATACATAGAGATACCACATGATCTTCACTAGTTTCGAAGCTATACGATGCGCTGATAGTGTGGAGGAAGATTATGCTGCGCCGAGCTTTCGACTGAAAGTTATTACCAATTTGGATTTAGGCTTATTGATTTTATTTGGAGTCGAACTTTTTTTTTGCCGAGTCGGTGGTCTCACTAGCTTCCATCTCAGCTAGAGATCTCTCTTTAACTCATTTATTCAGTCAGCGCATATTGCGCCGCTGTGGTTACCATTTCCCTCCAGCTCACAATTGTGGTTCATAGTAACATTGAAGGCAGAATAGTGCTATGGTTTGCTGGTTCCCCTTGCGCTGGGGATGGTGAGATTATCCGGTCTCTCCTCTCTTAAAATTAAAGAAGCAAGACGTACAAATGGTTAGAATTCAAAGTTTTCCTTCATTCTCTTACTCTGGCGATGGTATATAGAGGTCGTCCGCTGCTTAGACTAAATGACCTCTCCCCCTCTTCGCCGTACCGACAAGTTCCAAAGGAATACAGGGTATTATATTTTGGGCCGGTTTGGCTTTTGGGCTCAATTATAGGTTACGTGTTTGGAGATGACCACAAGTCAGCGGAGGTTTAAAATTAGGATTTTAGATGCACTCTAGATATCTAATCTACCCGAATCAGCTGGTTACGAGTCACCTGATTACCACCGTTGCTCATTCTGCCGGATTGCAGCTAATCTAAGTTGCCAGAAGCTATCTGAGATGCATGCCACATAAGCATTATATAGACAGTAGGAACTTGTACACAATATCGTCCCTGGCTCTGACAATTAATGTTGAGCTTACCCCGCCCTCCTCTCAGAAGTTAAAGAGGCAAGTACTGCAAGGCAGCTGGTGGTTTAAATTTTCCTTCTCCTTCATTCTCCTTCTCTGGCGATAGTATATGGAGGTCGTCCGTTGCTTAGACTAAATGACCTCTCCTCCTCTTGGCCGTACCGACAAGATCCAAAGGAATACAGGGCATTATATTTTGGGCCGGTTTGGCTTTTGGGCCCCATTACGAGTTTCGTGTTTGGAGATGACCACAAGGCAGTGGAGGTTTAAAATAGGATTTTCATTCTCCTAGATGGACTGCCACCCTCAACTCTAGATATCCAATCTACCCGAATCAGCTAGTTATCAGTCACCAGATTACCACCGTCGGTTATTCTCCGGCTTGCAGCTCTAGACTAAGTTGCTACATTAGCATTATATAGACAGTAGGAACTTGTACACACTATCACCCCTGGATCTGACAACTGATACTGAGGTTATCCCATCCTTCCTTTCAGAAGTTAAAGTGCCGACAGCCAACCGCCTTTGGGACTCCTTTTCGGTTTTTCTGTCTGGATTTACTTCCATCGCCTTTTATGTGTTTTGATTATGATCGCAAGGCAGCGTAGGTTTAAAACCAGGGTTTTCCTTCCACTAGATGGACTGACTTCCTGAGCTGTCGAGTCCCATCTACTCGAAGTTGCTCGTTATAAAGCGCTAGTTGTCCGCCGTCACCCATTCTCCGGCTTGGAGATGCTGGACATAGTTGTCAGAGGCTACTTGAGACGCATGCTACGGAAGTATATTTTATAGAACTTGTCCCCATTACCAACTCCGACTATGACAACTTTTGTAACATAATGTTCGTATATAGGTATTTATATACATTACGTGTTTTAGAAGCATAAACAAATTAACGGTTTTTAAGTATATAATAAAACGTTGCGTTGACAAACACAGCGGAAAACAAGACAAATTACGTAATAGTACATAAATAAACAAAACGTGAATATCGAAAAGTTTATTTCTCTTTAACTAGACTAAAAAAAACTACGACGCTAACCACTGCACAATGATGTGATTTTTCGAAATGTTAATGTTTAGAGATTTTGGGTGGGGATATGGGAGAAAATCTATTCTCAATCTCTTCAAATCTATCTATCTATCTATCTATCTATCTATCTATCTATCTATCTATCTATCTATCTATTCTCAGTCTTTTCAAATGTATGTATGTATGTATGTATGTATGTATCTATCTATCTATCTATCTATCTATCTCTCTCTCTATCTATCTATCTATTCCCAGTCTCTTCAAATCTCTCTCTCTCTATCTATCTATTTTCAGTCTTTTCAAATCTATCTATCTATCTATCTATCTATCTATCTATCTATCTATCTATCTATCTATCTATCTATCTATTCATATCTCTTTCTCTCTCTATCTATTCTCAGTTTCTTCAAATCTATCTATCTATCACTCCCTTTCTCTATCTATCTCTCTATTCTCAATCTCTTCAAATCTCTCTCTCTCTCTCTCTATCTATCTATTCTCAGTCTCTTCAAATTCTCTCTCTCTATATCTATCTATCTATCTATCTATCTATCTATCTATCTATCTATCTATCTATTCATATCTCTTTCGCTCTCTATTCTCAGTTTCTTCAAATCTATCTATCTCTCCCTTTCTCTATCTATCTCTCTATTCTCAGTCTCTTCAAATTCTCTCTCTCTCTCTCTATCTATCTATCTATCTATCTATCTATCTATCTATCTATCTATCTATCAAAACAGTACACACCCTTATGTTAACAATTTATTTTACATTTTTCATCCACTTCAATTCGTAAGTATGCGTCTGACAGGTCAATTTTTGAAATAAAATCTTCCACCATTTAATTTGGCACAATTTCTCTGGAGATGGTAATGGACATATGTGAGGTAGTAGACCCTCATTTAATCCTGTAGAAAAATCTGCGCATACACGAAATTCTTCTTTTTCACATATCCTATTGAGCTGCCGACTCAGAATAGTCTGTTCGAGAGAGTTTCTAATATGGCCAGTTTTTTTGCTCATGAGGTCCACAACTGCAAAAGGTACACTACCTTTAGGTTTTAAAACAGGAAGTACATTTTCCTTTAAGTGAAAAATTGACTTTGTCTTACTACATTTTCCAAGACCTTCGGCGAACACTGTAGAAAAATTCTTTTTTAACTCCTTTAAAAAAATTTCAGTCGCCATATTTGTTTTGTAGAAGGAGCAATTCACTCACTTTCTTACAGGGTCAATTTACAGGCAGACCCCACAGATCGATCAGTAACATCAAATTCACGCCCAATAAGTTCAACGTATTATTTTTTTAAATACGTATGCTTTAGTTTTTAATGTTTTACCGACACACAAGACATTACATGCAATTTCGCCTCGGAAATATATATTTTTTCCCTGAGACGCTATGTGCAACTTTTGGTTTTTATAAATGTAGGTTCACCAACATTTTTCAAAGTTTTTTTTTCCTTAATTATAGAAATGATGCTGCCTGTGTCCAATTGAAGTTAACTACCACATATTTTCTGTTCAGGACCTTATTCAGATTTTTGTGTTGTCAATACAACTATTTCACTGAAAATTTTAGACAATATTAACACAATTTCATCAAACGTAATATTTCCTGGTTTTTCAGGTAAAATGTAATGACGATGGACACAATTTCCTTAAAAGTAAACATACCGTTTTTTTATCTGGCCAGCTCTGGCAATACTTTTTCAATTTTTTTTTGTACCTTATGTAACTGTATTACAATGTCTTACATTTTTTCTTTTCTTTGATTTGCAATGACATTGTCTACCATCCAGTCTTCTACATTGGTAACACTTTTTTATTTTTGAAGGGTCAATACGCCTTAAAATGAAGTCCTCTGCAACTGTGACACGGGTTCGGATTGTTTACCATTTCATTTTCATTTTGTTCCGCACTGTGTGCACTTGTACAATATTCCTTCCTTCAATTTTTCAGTATCTTGTTTTAAATTTAAAATTCTTTGGCATTCCTCTGCCATTGTTTGTAAAGTTAATTTTGGGTCCTGCTCAAGTTTTGTTAGAAAAAAAGAATTTTCACGTCTTTACTCGAAGTTAACACTTGCACAAGAATTAAACATTTAAAGATATCTACACTATTTACATCATTCGGACTATTGTCCTCATCTTTGCTGTCATATTTATTACAACGTTTCGGCCCTTCAGTATCTGTCTATATTTCAGAGATGAGGTATTATGTACACTATTTACATTATTCGGACTATTGTCCTCATCTTTGTTACTTATTTATTACAACGTTTTGGCCTTTCAGTATCTTTCTATATTTCTGAGATGAGGTATTATGTACACTATTTACATTATTCGGACTATTGTCCTAATCTTTGTTACTTATTTATTACAACGTTTTGGCCTTTCAGTATCTTTCTATATTTCTGAGATGAGGTATTATGTACACTATTTACATTATTCGGACTATTGTTCTCATCTGTGTCACCATATTTATTACAACGTTTCGGCCTTTCAGTATCTGTCTATATTTCTTCTTCAGGTGGTTGAAATGTCGAACTGAACCCTTTATTTCGCTCGCTGAGGTAGACTGTTCTAGATCCACCTTCCATGTTTAATAGATGTCAGTTATCAGTTATCTCCTGTTACTTCCCTTCTCCAAGTTCTCCACAGCCTTAAACAGGTATTGAACTCACAACTCTTTGGGTCCTGCCACTGGATCTAACTAACGCCTTTATCCACTGTGCCATGTGTCCTTGAGGAAGGTCGGAGCGTACATCGGCCGAAACGTTGTGATAAATATGGCAACAAAGATGAGGACAATAGTCCCAATAATGTAAATAGTGTACATAATATCTCATACATTATGAAGTGGACAAAGTCCGACAATTATTTTAAGACATTTTTATGTTTATACATTCTTTTTATAGATACAAGTATTTAAGTAAATGCTCTGTTTATAATAAACAGTATTAAATAACATTTACCGGCCTGAATGTCCGAGAAACTGTCATAGAAAATATGCGTCCTCCGACAGGAATCGAACCTCTATCCTATACGGAACCGTCATATATACGCATAAACAATACACACACACACACGTATGTACGCACATTTACTCACTTTTTGGGACCAAAAACTTTCCATATTCATTTGTTACACAAATTATTGTCTTTGTCACTTGTAAACTTTTGTTGTTAATACATTATCATTTGCACCCCCCCACATATATATATATATATATAGTAATTCGTGGGGAACGTAGAAACGATGTTATAAATATGGCGACAAAAAATGAGAAACATTGCTAAGTAATAGCTCATCTCAGAACAATAAAAAGTAATCAGGAAGACTAGATAGCGATTGACATTGCATTTACATTTGTGCAGATTAAATTTGGCTGCAAAGCAGAGTCCAAATAATGCAAATAGTGTACATAACACCTCATCTCAGAAATATGGACTGATACTGAAGAAGGCCGGAACGTCCTACAACACACCGAAACGATGTAATAAATATGGCGACAAAAATGGCAGTACAATATTCCGACGTTTTTATTTTAATAATATAAATAGTTGTATATTAATAATAAAACTCATCTCAAAAATATGGACAGATACTAATTCTATTTACTTATTAAAACATCGTGAATCCCGTGATCCATCCCTTCAGCAGCCACAGTCATTTATTATGCCTCTTGATTTCCTCATATTTGTTTTAGATATCGTTGAGGTTTCTAGAGATCACTTTTAATCAATAAATTGTTTTTTAAAAAATGCATAAAATAGGCAGTATGTTGTATGTTAAATAATAAAACTTTTAATTTTTCCAAAAAAATGAAGGAAAATTGTTTTGTACTAATCTACATTCATTTCATTATGCCTCTTAATTCCTTGGGAAACATAAGGCCGCAACAACACCTCTCCAACGGATGCGGTTTCGGTCGATCAGCTTCAGCTTGGCCCATGTCGCGCTGGCTGCCTTCCCGGGGAATTTTTACCAGCACGCGTCATACGATCCACTTTGGAGGACTCTTCCTCGGCCATTTAAATATTTGAAGATAACGTTGAAGTTTCTGTAACAAGCTAGTTTTTTAAGTGAGTAGGTTGTTAGCCTACTGCACAATCCCCAATCTGGAGGACAAGCGTGTGTCCTTCGTCTGGCTTCTATCCCACAGACTTGCTGAGCTTGGTTGGACCTGCTAAGCACCAAAGCCCCCGCCGATATATCCCTTGGGATTGTTGAAGCACGCAAGCCGTCCTACCACGTCAAGGTGACAAACCATCAGGACGGGCAACCATAGTAGAAGTGGTGTTTCTTGGGCATAATAGCCTGACGGAGTCCAACCTTCTTCAGGCCGGTTTTAAATTCAGAGTTACCTTCTACTTCTCTACCCAAGGCTATAGAACACAGTCTGTCCTGCTATTTACCCATAGCTGGGTGGGGAGAAGAGGAAGATTCATACCTTTCCCAAGGGTATTAGCACGTAAACGAATGCAATTAATCCGACTAGAATTCGAACCCGGCTCTTCGATTCCATCAATCCGAGCAAACAAACTATACCACCCCCAAATTCATTCACAAAAAAAAAAAAAAAATCCAAAAACGAGAAGCCGATCTTTCATCAGATTGGGCAGACTGGCGCTACACAATCACAAACGAAGATATATACAAAATAAGAAACACCACATTACTTGAACACTCTCAAGAGCAACAATAAAATAGGTAGAAACTTAAGTAGTAGAGAAAATAATAATTTAATCAAGATGTTTATTTTCCACATAAATTCCAATAAAAGTCTGTCCTGCTATTTTTCCATAGCTGGGTGAGGAGAAGAGGATGATTCATACCTTTCTCAAATGAATGTAATTGATCCGACCGGAATTCGAACGTGGATCTCCGATTCCTCAATCTGTTCCTCCTACAAATAAAATATAATGACTTCAGAGTTACAGTCTACTTCTCCACCCAAGGCTATAGAACCCAGTCCGTCCTGCTATTTATCCATAGCCGGGGTAGAAGAGGGTGATTCATACTTTTTTTAAATGAATGTAATTGATCCGACCGGAATTCGAACTCGAATCTCCGATTCCTCAATCTTTTCCTCCTACAAATAAAATATAACGACTTTAAAAAATTATTTATTAAATTTCTATAGAAATTCTCGATTGGGCTTCAGAAAGCATATTTATCCCTGAAAATGCCAAGTTCCCTTTCTTTTGGGCACACATACATGGTATCGTATGTTAAGGTGTGTGTATGCGATGAGACCCAGTGATATTTAAATGTTTTATATACTGGGTCGGATCTTGAATCAAAATAAACAATTCACTTAGGAAAGACAAAAGGAAAAGAGTTTGCGCGTGAAATGTTAGAATGTTTATTTGGTTGCGTGTGCGTGAACAGAAAGTTATATTTATCGAAACACACGAAGACACACACACACACACATACACACACACAGAGTCTCACACACGTAGGTAGATATTTATTCATGAATGTGGCCCAAGAGACTATGGAGGTGAAGAAAGGGTCGGTCTTGTATTGCTCTTTTAGTCTTGCTTTCAAGATTCAAATACATAACATATTTTCCTGTCAGCATAAAAATTAATCCTTCATTCGCAATCTTTGCTTCCACTAAAATATAACACTTATTTTGTGAAACCTAAACTATTTTCCCAAAATGTTACCTCCCATCTCTCTCTCTCTCTCTCTCTCTATATATATATATATATATATATATATATATATATAAAAAATCCGATTTCTTTTTTAATTTGTAGGTCTGATGAATTGGATCGTCATTAAGATTCCAATATAATAAATTATAACCATGGAATATTAGTGTTTGAGCCATATATATTACATTCTTACTCTGTCCTGGACATTGAGTTCTACCTGGATTCTATCCTCTTGAGAATTTATATATATATATATATATATATATATATATATATATATATACACACACACACACACACACACACACACACATATATATATATATATATATATATATATTGACCACTAATATTATCTATCTATCTATCAATCTCTCTCTCTCTCTCTCTCTCTCTCTATATATATATATATATATATATATGTGTGTGTGTGTGTGTATGTGTGTGTGTATGTGTGTGTGTGTGTGTTAATGTAAATATATCAATGCAACCACTGAACCATTTCACCGACTTGGAGAGAAAAGTCTTCCTATATGGCTAATAATCTGTCCCCTCACCATATCTAACTAGCCACGCCTTCTTCAGTCGAGATAAGGGAATCATCAGTCTAGACAATGTGTCTATAATGTTAGCCAGAGCAAATCTTCATAGACGGATATCTATCTATCTATCTACTTATTTACGGCCACATCTCGTTGAGGTACCGGTTCCCGTTCGCCGACAGAATTTAAGCAACGTTGAGCCTGGTCACTATCTAGATGGGTGATCACTTGTGAATACAAGCCGCTGTAAGCTTGGATGTGCAGATAGTGTAATGGATAACGGCTCGGAATTATTAATCGGAGAACCATGTTCCAATTCCAGTCGGATTCGTTGTATTCCGTTACGTGCAAATATTCTTGGGAAAAGTATGAATCCACCTCTCCTCCCCCATGTCATGGGTTAATTAGTAGGAGTTATACCAGTAAATCATGATTACCTTTAAAACATTCTTACAATCCCAAAACATCTTCTGGTTTTAAATAACAGCAAAGTTTGATAAACCGTAAAATCTCTCCCCCCCCCCTCTCTCTCTCTCTCTCTCTATCTATCTAGCTAGCTAGCTAGCTAGCTAGCTATCTTTTGTAGTAAGTTTTTAATCTATCTATCTTAGTCTTTTCACATCTATCTATTTTAGTTTATTAATATCTATCTGTTTTTTCATGTCTATCTCAGTTTTTTCCCATCTATCTATCTCTCTCTATCTCTCTCTCTATATATATATCTATCTATTTCAGTTTTTTCATATCTATCTATCAACTGTTCATTAATATCAAACATACAATTTTTGTCTGCAAAGCAATTAATCAGAAGTAATTTAAAGTATCACACACATCGAGGAGCTACATTTTACTAAATTAAGTTGAAATGTAGCGTTACATTCTTGTCTATTATTTACATAGGTCGGGCGTAATACTAAGCAATCGCATATTGCAAAATATTTACATCAGTGCCAAAATTTTGAGATGATTCAAAGAAAGAAAACTTGAGTATATAAAACTTATCCCGTTATAAATAGTAGGAAAAAGTCTTCATATTTAATCTCTAAAACTGTGAACCTCGCCGCTCAAAAAACGCATTGGAAATCGAACAAAGGTTATTTCAGTCGCCATTATTTTCGTCCACTTTTTGCTGAAATCAGCAAAGTTCAATCATGTATTTTCCCAGCAATTTTGATATTAAACTGATGTTTGAAACAATGGCCTTGAGAAAAGGCTACTCCATGCTTCTCTTTCACCACCATTCTTGAGTTACAGCATGCGGAGGCTGGGCCGGGATGGTTAGCGAGTGGTCAGAATACTTTGTAGGTGGAGTACTCTCACGGTGATGGATTGCCGTTGTCTAAGTTTTGGCTATAAGTCCAAAACTGCGCAAATTCAACCGCAGGAATTTTGAAGAGTCGATAAGCCTCCGACGCCCAGACTACACGCGGAGGGACGCTGAGCCAAAGAGCGGCATGCATTCCCTTGAAGTTCTTCCTTCCGCTGCCTCCTAGAATCCATGCTGCCATGTCTGCCCCGCCTCCTCTAATAAAACAAGTAGGAAAAAGTGAGCGTTTTTCCTTGATAACATCAATGTAGTATCTTTGGGGTGCAGTGATGACACGAAACGCAACACTAGTCACGGCTAACAATTTGGAAAAAAAGAAACAAAAACAACACCAGCACTAATTTCAGTCGCTGCCACTCATTGAAGGTGGTCCAGTGTTGCACGGGAGCGCAACATGCACTAATAGGTATTGTTAGATAGTGATAGGTATTGAGCGAGTGATAGTCACTGATAGTTATTGATCGAATGATAGGTATCAATTGGATGATAGGTATTGATAGATATCGATAAAATATTTGCTATTAATAGGCATTGATTGAATGATAGTGTTATGGGATCTTACCCATAATAATAATAATGGACTATTCCATACTTAATAAATACTGCGCCTCAGGAGTAGGCAGGGAGTCCGTCGCTCAACTCTTGAACGACAGATCGGTTGAACTCTCTGCCTTCGGGCTGGGAGGAACCCGAAAGAGGCTACGCCGAAGGGCGGATTCTCTTTCGGTGAGGTAAACCGACCCTGAACCCATTTATACGGGTTCAAAGGGCATATTTTTGGCCGAGCCCACGGGCTCGGAGAGCCCACGTTAAAAAGGCCTTGTGCCACATGACGCCCTCGTGGTAGGGTGACTGAATATCGTCAGTAGTTCAAGTCGAGTCAAGAGTCGAGTCAGAGGCAGTCCGAAACAGAGTCGCGTTCAGACAATTACTGCAAGACATTGGAATAGTGATACTGGTCGAGACTACATTGTTCTCTCTACTAAACCTGATTGTTCGTACTAACACTTTCTACTTCTCTGTATATATTCCTGTTTGTAATATATTTGTGTTATTCCATATTCGTGTTCGAGTTCTTCCTTATTGGTTCTACCTTGGATTATCACCGTGGTACAAGGAACCGGACCATAACAGATAGGTATCGATAGAATGATGCGTGCTGAGAAGTATAGATCAGATGATAGGTATTGATCGGGTGATAGTAAGTAATATCTATCGATCGAATGATAGGTCTCGATCGGATGATAGATATTGATAGGTATCGATAGGATGTTTTGTTATTGATAGGCATTTATCGGTTGATATGATGATGGGTACTGATATGTATTGACCAGATGATAGGTATTGATGATAGGAATTGATCGGGTGATAGGTATTGAGCGGGTGATATGTATTGACTGGTATTGATAGGATTCGATCGGGTGATAGTTATCGATAGGTATTGATAGTTAGTCATAGGGAGAGAATTATTGATAGGTACCGATCGGATGATAGGCATTGTTAATTATTGATCGGGTTATAGGTATTGATAGAAATTGACAGGTATTGATAGGAAGATAGGAATTGGTAGCTATTGATAGGATGATAGGTATCGATAGCTATTGATCGAACACTATACGAACTGAACAATTTTTTAATGAGATTATAAAACGGAAAATATATCAATGAATTTACCTTCATTTTTGCGTCATACACAAACGTGAGCATTAAATACGATTGGGCCAACTATGGTCTTTTATATTTACCCCAAACAAGGCAACAAAGCCACTAAGACGCAAGTGGGTTACCGAGTGCGAGAGAATATAGAAAAAACATTATTAAGGAGATAGAACAATAAAGAACGAGAATTAAGAATAAAGAATGATAACGATTGACATTTCATTTGAGTTTTTGTCGATTGGAAAGTAAGAAGCCGGAAGTGAGTTCAAAAGCAAGAAGTGAGAGAAAAACTGTTAGCGTAGAAATTACGGTTGCATCTAGTGATTTCCAGTGTAAAAATGATGAGACCTATCTGCCAATCTAGCATTGCGGTTAAATTCGTAAAGTCGAGTACCAAAGAACGGAAAGCTCATCAGAACAATTATGAAAATATTTATAGAAAAGACACCGAGAAGCTATGTTATATCTTTTAATTAAGGGTGAGAATCACAGTGTGGTTTTTTTTTTCAGTGACTTACCTGGTACCTCGCCTTGGAGCAAATAACAAGTTAATTTCGTATACTCTTATTAATATAGTGGGTTCGATACTCACTGGGTACTCCACACTTGCTGCAAAAAACACGAAGCAGAAACGAACATTTGTTATATCATATATTTTGTCTAACTCGTGTTTGTAAAAAGATATCAAGATTGTTTATACAAAGGAAAAATAATCTTAATTAACATTTAAATGTCAAAATTTAATAACAGATACAGAATATTATATCAATTTTTTATTACCTGTCAATATTTCTGAGATGAGATATTTATATTATTTACGTTGCTCGGACTGTTGTACTCTTCTTTATTGCCATATTCACGACGTTTCGGCCGTTGTATACCCCGGCCTTCTTCAATGTTGTCTATATTTCGGAGATGAGGTAATATAATTATTTACATTATTTATATTGTTCGGATTGTTGTCCTCATCTTTATTGCCATAGGCACGGCGTTTCAGTCTTCGTTCGAAATTCCAATCACCTGAAGAAGGCCAGAGCGTGCAACGACCGAAATGTCATAACATGACAATAAAGATGAGGACAACAGTCCGAACAACGTAAATAATGTAAATATTGAATTTTTTATTATTAGATGAAGCATAGATCACTATTAATTTAAATTATTATTTCCGTCATCAGAATTTTACTTGCCTTTTATAATGATTAGTATTAGTAGTAATATTATGCTGAATTTTTTTATTCGATGAAGAAGTGTCCGCCATTATTAATTTTGACTAGAATTCCTTTTCATTTAATTTCACTTGCTTTTCATCTAGTAGTATTATTATCTTGAATTTTGATCAAATGAAACGTTGTCAATCATTATTAACTTTTGACTAGTATTTCTTTCATCTTAATTTCACATGTTTTTTGCATTTTATAGTTTTAACAGTAATATTATCTTGTATTTTAATTAAAAAATAAACAATAATAAAAGTATGAATAAATGAAAAAATCAATAATATAACTGTAAATAAAAATGAATTAAGAATAACAAGGGAATACTATTACTACTACTAGTAGTAGTGCTACTACTACTCGTACTACTACTAATAATAATTGTCGGGTTACTTCCTTATAATTTTCAGAAACTGCTTCTAGGGGACGCTCTCTGGACTATAAATGTTCTGCGATAATTTTTTATCGCTCTCTTCTGAACTTATCGGCCAACATGTAACCTCTTGCGAAGAACGCGTTCCCTTTAGGTAACGCATGAACAACACACACACACACACACACACACACACACACACACACACACACACACACACACACGTACGTACGTACATTCAATCACTACACATACTTTGGACCAAAAAGGTTTCCCACATTCATTTGTTACATCCATTATTGTCTATGTCACTTGAATGCCTTTTGTTGTTAATAAATTATCATTTGTTTGTACTTATATATTTGGTTCTTGTCGTTTTTTTTTACATTTCTTTACGTCGACTCATATCCCGAGTCCGCCATGTTTGTTGTTGGCATTTCAGGAAACACACGTGTTTATCTCTCAACGCATACACGGGCCGCAGCATAATATTAACAGGAAATAAAAGCTTAGAGATATTAGATTGTGATTTGGAAATAGAACCATAACAAAAAACTTGCCTGCTAGGAAGATACAAACTGTCGGGGAAAACAAGAAATGCTTCGTCTGCTTTAAGTCACAAGTAATGACCTGAAAATAAATTTCTTACCAGCAACCAACATCATATGATGTGCTGAATAATAATAATAATAATAATAATAATAATAATAATAATAATAATAATAAAAAGGAACTTGAAATAGAAAATCTCAAAAATGACTTTGAAATAGAAATCTCAAAATGTGGCATATGGGAACATCAACAATCCCTGTTGTAGTTGGAGCCCTAGAACTGATTGGAAAAAGATTCCAGTAGACTAACTGAAGGGTTCCTGGAAGTCCATGCCTCAAAGAGATACAAAAAATGTTCTGACAAGTACAGCCCACACTTTACGAAGAGCTTTATCTATGTAATTTTTTTTTGTCAGTGGAAAGTGTCATGATGCCATTTCTAACCTTAGGTCCCTGGGCGGCACCGGAAAGAAATGTGTAAACGCCAGAAATCAAAGAAAATAAAAATAATAATAATAATAAGCTTATTGCTAGCCGCCCATGACCAAGGTCTGATGACTAATTCTGCCTGGAAGAACATGTACCACCAAGTGGATTTGGACAAGTGCAGGGTGCGTGACAAGGTAGTAGAAAATAAATGCCTCTATAAAACATATGATATCCTACCGAGGCATTTGAGACCCACCTACCGGAAATGACGATGCATTCATTATTGCTGGGAAATGCTCAGAAAAAAAACGATGACCTCTTTACTGTTATTTTAAATAACATCAAATCAGTTTACAAACATTAAAATAACTATTTGATGATGATTTATTTTTTGTATAAAAAATTGTTAATGATTTTTAATACATAACCAGTTCACTTCTCATTGCTTTTAACTCTAACCCTAATCCCCTAACCCTAAATCTAATCCCCAACCCTAAACATAATCCCCAACCCTAAACCTAATCCCTAACCCTAACATATTTCATACTTCTAACAGTTGGTAAACATCATACCATAGTAGGAAATGAATCTCTATCTATAAAAGGCAGGATGTGTATGTGTGTGTGTGTGTGTGTGTGTGTGTGTGTGTGTGTGTGTGTGTGTGTGTGTGTGTGTGTGTGTGTAACGAATGCACGGCCGCAATTTTCGACGGATTTGCACCAAAATTTACATGCATATGCTCCAAGTTAGCGGTAAGGCCAAGACCGACTTTGCATTTCCCAACTCCCATCGATGGTGGAAATAATCGATTTTTTCAGGCTTCTACGGCAGTTTTCATGTAGCTTGCGGCCGTTTTGTACTGGCCAGAGTGAGAGCCAATAGCTGGCTGCCACGAATAGGCAGGAAGATTCTATTGGCCAGCGTGAGAGCCAACAACTGACTGACACGAATGTTAACTAGCATGCTAGCATGCAAAAATTCGATAGCTGCATTCGTCACAAATGGGAAAAATTTAAATCTGCATGGCACTTTACTTTAATTGGCTCATTCGCTTGCTTAAACTCAACGTTGATTCTGATTCCGCAGAACTAGGTTGGGTGTGAAAAAGTATTTGTTGTTAACATTCTTTTTTCATTCGGTTTTTCCAGTTACGAGTCCTTTTTAAAGCTGATCGTTTTGTGTTCATTTTGTTTAGTGCTTTTTTCGTAACAGATTTAATGTTTAGTGTAGAGCTTAGAAAAAAATTCGCAGTGTGAGATAGGCAAGAAGTAAGGCATGTAGCAACATCAGCACGGAAAGGTCACTCCTTTAAAGGCAAGGAAGGGCAAAAATATTTTAAGTCAAGTGATAGCGATTGCTGTACGAGTCGTACGATTTTTGAATCAAGTACGGACAACGCCGGGCCATGCTGCTAGTAGTAGATATAATACTCTTCATTTTATTTTTTTTTTCTACTATGGTGTTTACATTATTCGGATTATTGTTCTTATCTTTGTCTCCATATTTATTACAACGTTTCGGTCAGAGCGTACAACGGCCCAACCACCTAAAAGAAGTAGGGTAGGGGTAGACTGTTCTAGTTCCACGCCATGCTTAATGGATGTCAGTTAACAATTAACGCCTCTCCAAGTTCTGGTATTGAACTCACACTCTTTTAGGTCCTGTCACTGGATTAAACCAACGCCTTTATCCACTGTGCCATGTGTCCTTGAGGACATCTGTCTATGAATTTCTGGGTATTATAAACCTAATATCTTCAGCAACCATTTTTTTTTACCAGTGCTCATATTGCAATTTTTCTGTTACCATCCATGTTTTTACCAGTAGCACCGGAAAAAAAAAAGTCACCCATTATTAACGCTTGTGCATTGCTTAAGCACAAAGAATAAATGATAACATCTATGTATCTCCACTAATTCGCTGAAAAAATAGCATACCATTATGGAAAAAACCCCAAACTTTATAAAAACAAAGTTTTGTTGTCAAAATGTTTATGTTATTATTAAGAGGAAGACCAAAAGTATTTTGATTATTTTATTAATTTTTTTAATCCTTTTTGTAGCACGTTCGAAATTTTGGTTAAAAATCTTTTTTTTTTTCTGCGTCAGCAGTCGGCCTAAGATTAATTATCCTTTAAATCAGATAATATTCATCAAATAAAGTTTCAGGAAAGTATATTTTATTTTGGAAGATTTTAATAAAGAGAATTACATTGCAATAAACGCGGTTAAAAAATGCGATAAAATAAGATTTTTTAGCAACCCATCTTATCGCATCTCGTCTGAAGTCCATCTCTCACAGACGCGTCGTTGCCTCCCTCTGTCTTTTTAAGAAATACTTTCACGGTAACAGCACCGATGAGCAGCTTTCGCTGGTTAGGGAGAGAATTATTGATAGGTACCGATCGGATGATAGGCATTGTTAATTATTGATCGGGTTATAGGTATTGATAGAAATTGACAGGTATTGATAGGAAGATAGGAATTGGTAGCTATTGATAGGATGATAGGTATCGATAGCTATTGATCGAACACTATACGAACTGAACAATTTTTAATGAGATTATAAAACGGAAAATATATCAATGAATTTACCTTCATTTTTGCACGTCATGCACAAACGTGAGCATTAAATACGATTGGGCCAACTATGGTCTTTTTATATTTACCCCAAGCAAGGCAACAAAGCCACTAAGACGCAAGTGGGTTACCGAGTGCGAGAGAATATGAGAAAAACATTATTAAGGAGATAGAACAATAAAAGAACGAGAATTAAGAATAAAGAATGATAACGATTGACATTTCATTTGAGTTTTTGTCGATTGGAAAGTAAGAAGCCGGAAGTGAGTTCAAAAGCAAGAAGTGAGAGAGAAAAACTGTTAGCGTAGAAATTACGGTTGCATCTAGTGATTTCCAGTGTAAAATGATGAGACCTATCTGCCAATCTAGCATTGCGGTTAAATTCGTAAAGTCGAGGTACCAAAGAACGGAAAGCTCATCAGAACAATTATGAAAATATTTATAGAAAAGACACCGAGAAGCTATGTTATATCTTTAATTAAGGGTGAGAATCACAGTGTGGTTTTTTTTTCAGTGACTTACCTGAGTACCTCGCCTTGGAGCAAATAACAAGTTAATTTCGTATACTCTTATTAATATAGTGGGTTCGATACTCACTGGGTACTCCACACTTGCTGCAAAAACACGAAGCGAAACGAACATTTGTTATATCATATATTTTGTCTAACTCGTGTTTGTAAAAAGATATCAAGATTGTTTATACAAAGGAAAAATAATCTTAATTAACATTTAAATGTCAAAATTTAATAACAGATACAGAATATTATATCGAATTTTTATTACCTGTCAATATTTCTGAGATGAGATATTTATATTATTTACGTTGCTCGGACTGTTGTACTCTTCTTTATTGCCATATTCACGACGTTTCGGCCGTTGTATACCCCGGCCTTCTTCAATATTTGTCTATATTTCGGAGATGAGGTAATATAATTATTTACATTATTTATATTGTTCGGATTGTTGTCCTCATCTTTATTGCCATAGGTACGGCGTTTCGGTCTTCGTTCGAAATTCCAATCACCTGAAGAAGGCCAGAGCGTGCAACGACCGAAATGTCGTAACATGACAATAAAGATGAGGACAACAGTCCGAACAACGTAAATAATGTAAATATTGAATTTTTATTATTAGATGAAGCATAGATCACTATTAATTTAAATTATTATTTCCGTCATCAGAATTTTACTTGCCTTTTATAATGATTAGTATTAGTAGTAATATTATGCTGAATTTTTATTCGATGAAGAAGTGTCCGCCATTATTAATTTTTGACTAGAATTCCTTTCATTTTAATTTCACTTGCTTTTCATCTAGTAGTATTATTATCTTGAATTTTGATCAAATGAAACGTTGTCAATCATTATTAACTTTTGACTAGTATTTCTTTCATCTTAATTTCACATGTTTTGCATTTTATAGTTTTAACAGTAATATTATCTTGTATTTTTAATTAAAAAATAAACAATAATAAAAGTATGAATAAATGAAAAAAATCAATAATATAACTGTAAATAAAAAATGAATTAAGAATAACAAGGGGAATACTATTACTACTACTAGTAGTAGTGCTACTACTACTCGTACTACTACTAATAATAATTGTCGGGTTACTTCCTTATAATTTTCGAAACTGCTTCTAGGGGACGCTCTCTGGACTATAAATGTTCTGCGATAATTTTTTATCGCTCTCTTCTGAACTTATCGGCCAACATGTAACCTCTTGCTGAGAACGCGTTCCCTTTGGGTAACGCATGAACAACACACACACACACACACACACACACACACACACACACACACACACACACACACACGTACGTACGTACATTCAATCACTACACATACTTTGGACCAAAAAGGTTTCCACATTCATTTGTTACATCCATTATTGTCTATGTCACTTGAATGCCTTTGTTGTTAATAAATTATCATTTGTTTGTACTTATATATTTGGTTCTTGTCGTTTTTTTTACATTTCTTTACGTCGACTCATATCCCGAGTCCGCCATGTTTGTTGTTGGCATTTCAGGAAACACACGTGTTTATCTCTCAACGCATACACGGAGCCGCAGCATAATATTAACAGGAAATAAAGCTTAGAGATATTAGATTGTGATTTGGAAATAGAACCATAACAAAAAACTTGCCTGCTAGGAAGATACAAACTGTCGGGGAAAACAAGAAATGCTTCGTCTGCTTTAAGTCACAAGTAATGACCTGAAAATAAATTTCTTACCAGCAACCAACATCATATGATGTGCTGAATAATAATAATAATAATAATAATAATAATAATAATAATAATAATAATAATAAAGGAACTTGAAATAGAAAATCTCAAAAATGACTTTGAAATAGAAATCTCAAAAATGTGGCATATGGGAACATCAACAATCCCTGTTGTAGTTGGAGCCCTAGAACTGATTGGAAAAGATTCCAGTAGACTAACTGAAGGGATTCCTGGAAGTCCATGCCTCAAAGAGATACAAAAAAATGTTCTGACAAGTACAGCCCACACTTTACGAAGAGCTTTATCTATGTAATTTTTTTTTTGTCAGTGGAAAGTGTCATGATGCCATTTCTAACCTTAGGTCCCTGGGCGGCACCCGGAAAGAAATGTGTAAACGCCAGAAATCAAAGAAAATAAAAATAATAATAATAATAAGCTTATTGCTAGCCGCCCATGACCAAGGTCTGATGACTAATTCTGCCTGGAAGAACATGTACCACCAAGTGGATTTGGACAAGTGCAGGGTGCGTGACAAGGTAGTAGAAAATAAATGCCTCTATAAAACATATGATATCCTACCGAGGCATTTGAGACCCACCCCCTACCGGAAATGACGATGCATTCATTATTGCTGGGAAATGCTCAGAAAAAAACGATGACCTCTTTACTGTTATTTTAAATAACATCAAATCAGTTTACAAACATTAAAATAACTATTTGATGATGATTTATTTTTTTGTATAAAAAATTGTTAATGATTTTTAATACATAACCAGTTCACTTCTCATTGCTTTTAACTCTAACCCTAATCCCCTAACCCTAAATCTAATCCCCTAACCCTAAACATAATCCCCTAACCCTAAACCTAATCCCTAACCCTAACATATTTCATACTTCTAACAGTTGGTAAACATCATACCATAGTAGGAAATGAATCTCTATCTATAAAAGGCAGGATGTGTGTGTGTGTGTGTGTGTGTGTGTGTGTGTGTGTGTGTGTGTGTGTGTGTGTGTGTGTAACGAATGCACGGCCGCAATTTTCGACGGATTTGCACCAAAATTTACATGCATATGCTCCAAGTTAGCCAAGACCGACTTTGCATTTCCCAACTCCCATCGATGGTGGAAATAATCGATTTTTCATGGCTTCTACGGCAGTTTTCATGTAGCTTGCGGCCGTTTTGTACTGGCCAGAGTGAGAGCCAATAGCTGGCTGCCACGAATAGGCAGGAAGATTCTATTGGCCAGCGTGAGAGCCAACAACTGACTGACACGAATGTTAACTAGCATGCTAGCATGCAAAAATTCGATAGCTGCATTCGTCACAAATGGGAAAAATTTAAATCTGCATGGCACTTTACTTTAATTGGCTCATTCGCTTGCTTAAACTCAACGTTGATTCTGATTCCGCAGAACTAGGTTGGGTGTGAAAAAGTATTTGTTGTTAACATTCTTTTTTCATTCGGTTTTTCCAGTTACGAGTCCTTTTTTAAAGCTGATCGTTTTGTGTTCATTTTGTTTAGTGCTTTTTTCGTAACAGATTTAATGTTTAGTGTAGAGCTTAGAAAAAATTCGCAGTGTGAGATAGGCAAGAAGTAAGGCATGTAGCAACATCAGCACGGAAAGGTCACTCCTTTAAAGGCAAGGAAGGGCAAAAATATTTTAAGTCAAGTGATAGCGATTGCTGTACGAGTCGTACGATTTTTGAATCAAGTACGGACAACGCCGGGCCATGCTGCTAGTAGTAGATATAATACTCTTCATTTTATTTTTTTTTTCTACTATGGTGTTTACATTATTCGGATTATTGTTCTTATCTTTGTCTCCATATTTATTACAACGTTTCGGTCAGAGCGTACAACGGCCCAACCACCTAAAGAAGTAGGGTAGGGGTAGACTGTTCTAGTTCCACGTGCCATGCTTAATGGATGTCAGTTAACAATTAACGCCTCTCCAAGTTCTGGTATTGAACTCACACTCTTTAGGTCCTGTCACTGGATTAAACCAACGCCTTTATCCACTGTGCCATGTGTCCTTGAGGACATCTGTCTATGAATTTCTGGGTATTATAAACCTAATATCTTCAGCAACCATTTTTTTTACCAGTGCTCATATTGCAATTTTTCTGTTACCATCCATGTTTTTACCAGTAGCACCGGAAAAAAGTCACCCACATTATTAACGCTTGTGCATTGCTTAAGCACAAAGAATAAATGATAACATCTATGTATCTCCACTAATTCGCTGAAAAAATAGCATACCATTATGGAAAAAAACCCCAAACTTTATAAAAACAAAGTTTTGTTGTCAAAATGTTTATGTTATTATTAAGAGGGAAGACCAAAGTATTTTTGATTATTTTATTAATTTTTTTAATCCTTTTGTAGCACGTTCGAAATTTTGGTTAAAATCTTTTTTTTTCTGCGTCAGCAGTCGGCCTAAGATTAATTATCCTTTAAATCAGATAATATTCATCAAATAAAGTTTCAGGAAAGTATATTTTATTTTTGGAAGATTTTTAATAAAGAGAATTACATTGCAATAAACGCGGTTAAAAATGCGATAAAATAAGATTTTTTAGCAACCCATCTTATCGCATCTCGTCTGAAGTCCATCTCTCACAGACGCGTCGTTGCCTCCCTCTGTCTTTTTAAGAAATACTTTCACGGTAACAGCACCGATGAGCTGCTTTCGCTGGTTTCCAGACTTCATGAATTTAAGCGTTCTACTAGGCTGGCATCTCGCTCTCACCCTTTTACTGTTGAAACTGTTAAATGTAGCCGTCTCTTCTACTCCAATAGCTTCATGTCTCGCACTTCTCATCTATGGAACTCCCTCTCCATTTCTTGTTTCCCTGATAGCTATAATCTCCAACTATTCAAATGTAATCTCCAGATGCCTTGATCTATCCCCTATCCTTCTCGTCATCATTTCCTCTATCACTCCTATTTGCTCTTGCTCCAACTCTCTTTAACCCTTTGCGTGCTAGTGGCTTCCCGCCTTACTTGGGGTGAAATGCTTAAAAAAAAAATCTCTTTCTAGATAATTTACATTAATTTTGATATAAAGCAAAGTAATTTGCTTATTGGAAATATTAAATTTAATGTATTAACTTGAATTTGGAACTAAAATAAATGATTCAAGAAAGATTTTTCTTTTTTTAAAATTCATTTTAATTCTTAGGTATCGCGAATCTGTGGAGCTACCTAATAAAATGGCCTCCTATTTACATTGGTGCTGGTTTAGGGAGTATGAAGTCGATGAGAAATCTTACCGTCACAAGCCTGAAGAAACAAAAACGACAAAACCATGGTTTTGCGGATTTCAATATCCAAACAGACCGTTTCCTTGAGGCAACAAAACCAGTTCCTGATGACCAAAATATCGAGGTCAATGAAGTTGGCAAACTTAAAACGCACATCTACTTCCGGATTGAAGTTGCCGGAATGTGGGACGTCCCGCTCACTATTGTCCTCCACCCCGGGTATTATTGAGGTGTTGGAGTCTATATCACCGATGTCCAAAATCGAGAAAACTTGAGCTTAGTATTCCATCGCATAAGAAGTCCGTGTTGTTTGTCATCCCGTGAAATGTCTTATCTATCTTTCTTCAGGCCGTACGAATTGATAGCGTCCTGTGTATGACGATAAACTACATCCGCGTCCTGGGTATGATGATAAACTCCGTCCAGCAGCAAGGCCTCTGATAATGCGCTTTTGAAAATAATGTTGCCAGCTGTATGTTTTTGACAAAAATAATATTACCAGCTATAAGTTTTTGAAAAAAAATAATATTACCAGCTATACGTTTTTGAGAAAAAAATATTAACAGAAATGGATTTTTGACAAAACAAAACTATTACCAGGAAAAAAAGAAAGTTGTCGGTATTAAATAACCTATTGAGGTTGATATGCCACAAAACAAACAAACAAACGAATTGATAGAGAAAATCTCTCATTGAAAATGCAATAATCTAATAATAATTGAAATGATGAAACCGTGCGGTAATATAATAATAATAATAATAAAAAATAATAATAAGAATGGTAATAACCAAGAATGGTATTAGGCAAGCTCTAACGAAATCCCAAAAATGGAAATCCCCAGGAAATGACAAGGTATCCAATTATTGGCTTTGTCATCTGTTATCAATCCATAAAACCATAAACCAGATTTTATCAAGGATGATTAATAATCCCACTGAAGTACCAGAATGATCCCTTAAGGTATTTCATATCTCCTACCAATAACGGGTAAAACAGATGATCCGAAAAATTATAGGCTAATAATATAGTCACCATATATAAAGTGATCACGTCGGTCCTGACGAACTGTACTTTTTTCTCGATGAAAACAACATTCTTCTCCTGGAACGGAAGGGATGTCGGAGAGGTTCATATGGTTACAAAGATAAAAAAAAATAGTCTGGAAAATTGAAAGAGATGATGAAGAAATCTTCTTACAGCATAGATAGATTACCGTAAAGTCTTTAATAATGGGCCACACTCTTGGATCCTTAAGATTTTGGAAATGTGCAAAGTCTCCTCGGTGATAGTAAATTTCTTTAAACACACCATGAGAATGTGGAAAAGCACATTACATGCAAATCATACCAAAGGCAATGTCACTTCCAGCCGCCTGAATATCCGACGAGGAATCTTTCAAGGAGACTCCCTGTCACCCCCTTCTGTTTTATTCGTCTTTAAACCCCCCATTGCATGGACCAAACAGCAAAAGATATGGTTACGAACTAAACAAGAAAAAATATTTAATCACCTACTCTACAATGAGTTGAAGAGTCTTATTAATACTGTAAAATGTTTCAGTGATGATATCAGTATGGATCTCAGATTAGATAAATGTGCAAAAGTAACATTGAAGAAAGGGAGAATCACAGAAACACACTCAATAGATTTAGATTTTGTCACAAAGTTTAGGGAATTGGAACAAGAAGAAACTTAAAAGGTAGCTATGAATTAGGGAAGGAGATGGAATACAGCATACTCGAATGAAGGAGAAAGTAAGAAAAGAATACTGTCGACCTGTGCACCAGGCATTGAATACCGAATTGAATTCAATAAATAGAATATCAGCCATAAGTACCTTGTATGTATCTGTAGTACACTACAGTTTCAGCATCCTTAACTGGATCATAGCTGACATTAAGCTAATGGGTGCCAAAACGAGAAAGCTTCTCATCTGCCATCGCATGCATCATCCCAAGGCTGATGTTGATTGTCTGTATGTGCCCAGATCCGAATGAGGTAGAGGATTAGTTCAACTAGAACTGTCTTACAAAGCTACAACAGTTGGCCTTCAAACTACTGGAAACTACTGAAGACTGGATGATGATCTGTGTCAAGGAACATGAAAGAAGTAAGAAACTTTATTCAGTAATAAAGGAATCCCACAAGTTCAAAATGGAATTTCAAGTGAGCGAAGAAAAGCAAGTAAAGCATAATACAACTACGACAGTGGCAAAAAAATAAAAATAAATAAATAAATAAAAAAGAAGCAAAAGGAAACGCAATGAAGCATATACGCAAACAATGGCAAAGTAAACCTCTACACGGTCAATATTCTGTCCGTACCAAAGAAGCTGATTTAGACAAACCCCGTACTCTTCGGTGGCTATGTAGAACAGTGTTAAAAGATGAAACCGAAGCTTTTATTCTTGCTGCACAAGATGAATGCTTGATAACTAGAAATTGCCAAGCGCATATACAGAAAAATTGTGTTAACCCAAAATGCAGAATCTGTGATAAATATCCAGAAACAATTAACCATCTTGTATCAGGTTGCACGTTATTGGCACCCACTGTATATAAAACCCTGCATGACAGAGTGGGACAATATCTACATTGGAAAACCTGCATCTTTTACCGAAAGGAAACTGCAAGAAACTGGCATGGACATCACCTATAGACATATGACTTGTAACAATTTTATGGAACTTTAAAATACACACAGAACAATCAAAGCTAATCGCCCAGACATCACCAAAACAAAATGCATCTTCTTATCGATATTGCTGTCCCTTCAAACTATAATGTATCTTTGGAGATCTTTTAAAAACTATCAAAATAAAATGACCTTGAAATCAAAATCTGAAAAATGTGGCACACGAGGACATCAACAATTCCAGATGTAGTTGAAGCCCTCGGGTTGATTGGAAAAGATTTCGATAGACTCATTGAAGAGATTCCTGGTAGCCGAAGCCTTAAAGAAATATAAAATAATGGTATTCACAAGTACAAATCACACCTTACGGAGGGCTTGATCTATGTAAATCGGGTGTGATCTTCGTTTTGTATTTCCCTAAAAGTGGAAAATATCATCATGTCATTTCTGGACAGAGGTCTCTGGTTGGGATCCCGAATGAAATGAGTATACACCAGACAGATATGAAAGGAAATAATAATAATAATAATAATAATAGTAATAAAAAAATTAAATAAAATAAAAGACAAGAAATTCAGGAAGTATATGCTTAATGACATAGCATTAGCATCTGAGAGAAAAACTTCCATAAAAATTATCGAGAAATTGTCCAAATACAAGGACCTGGAGATCAAGATGAACAGGATGTAGGGAATGAAGACTTAAACTATACAAATAGTAGTTGGAGCTCTGGACATCGCGGGAAAAGGAATGGACAATTTTACTGAGAGTGGCCCTGCTAACATCAACATACAAGTTGCCCAGAAGATCGCCCTACAAGGAACATCCCATATACTAAGAAAAGTGCTATCAATTAAATGAAAATTCTCGTATAGGGCCTAAGGACTATTGTTTGGACCCAGCTCTACAGGATCCGAAGCAGGAAACATAACATATACAAATGATAATAATAATAATAATAATATTTTTTGAACTGCCTGCATGTAAGTTTAAAATTTTGGAAAAGCATGAGAGATATTTTTGTGTGTGTGTGTGATCGTGTGCGTGTGTGTGTGTGTGTGTCTGTAGCACCTTTGAAGGATTGAAAAAGAAATGTTAAAGAAATGGTTGTTTTTCTTTTGCAAAACTCATTAATTGAAAACCGTGGAAAGCGAGATTAGTGGATAAAGCGATTACCGTATTTATTAAAACTTTAAAAAAAAAAAAATCTGTGGATTAATTACATAAAAGAAACATAAATTCTCTCTAAAATCTGGGATCTCACGAAATTCTTTTTTTAGTGTGTGTGTGTGTGGTGGGAGTGTAAATATGCTCCGTTACTGTGAAAATGTTTTTCTATAAACAGTTTCAAATGCCATGAAGAGATACTAACGATCGTTTCTATTTAGTATGAACCACGTCGGTTTGTATTTTGTCTTTCGTTTGTCGATCGACCTTTTTTCGCCCTGCGTTCACCTTTCTGTCCATGGCATTCATCCCGAAATCAGTTTCTGCCATAAACTCGTATTTAGAAGGTCAAAAAGAATGGGTTTTTACTAAACACAGATGTTTTCCCGACTTTTCCGCGTCAAACAATCTGTACCTTCTGGTTTCTGTGTCTGTCTAGGGTGAGTAGTGACAGTTGAGTGTTCTCTAGATATTTATAAAGCTTAACCTAGTTTGGCCTAAGGTCATGAGTAGAGCCCATTGTCACAGCATTCTGCATTGTTCACGTGTGACAGCACCACCCCCACAAAAGCACTCTAAAACACTCAAAAATGCAGAAGCACAAAAACACTCACAAGCACACACAGACACGCAAATAAACACACACACAAATCCACACAAACTTACGCATAAAAACATACACAAACAAATACACACAAACACACAGATACACTCATACATTTTAAACACATACTCACACACAGAGACATTAAACATACACAAACACATATATACACAAGTACACACACATGAACTCATACATTTTAAATACATACTCATACACACAGGCATAAATCATACGCAAACACGTACAGGCAATCACACACACGTACTCATACATGTTAAACACACACTCACGCACACAGGCATAAAAACGCACAGAAACACATACACACATGCACTTATACATTTCAAACACACTCACACACACAGACATAAAACATACACAAACATATATACAAAAACACACGCACTCATATATTTTAAACACACACTCATACACAGACATAAAACATAAACAAACACATATACGCAAGAACACACATATGCATTCATACATTTTAAACACACACTCATACAAAAAGGCATAAAACATACACAAACACATATCCAGAAACACATACACATGCACTCATACATTTTAAACACACATCGACACACACACATAAAACATACACAACGACATATACACAAACACGCACACATACATACATACATTTTTAGCACACACTCACACACACAGGCATAAATCTTACACAAAAACATACAAAAACACACGCATGTACTCATACATGTTAAATACGCACTCACACACGCAGGCATAAAACATACACAACCACATATACACAAACACACACACATAGATTTTAAACACACACTCACACACACAGGCATAAATCATACAACACACACACACATACGGTTGCATTTATACATGTCAAATACACACACACACGTAGGCATAAAACATACAAAAGCACATGTACTCAAACACATACACACATAGATTTTAAACACACACAGGCATAAATCATACAAAACACACACAAAAACGCACCTATGCATTTATACATGTCAAATACGCACTCACACACGTAGGCATAAAACATACACAAGCACATGTACTCAAACACACACATACACTCATATTTTTAAATATGCACATGTATTTCTAGTCTACGAATTATTCTGAGAAGCTGTTTCATATTTTTCTGAGTAAGTTCGAAAACTTATGAAAGGAGACGTGATAAAAACAGCAAATCTGATTCATACTTGTATTTTGATGTTCGACATAATCCTTTGTTAATGACGGATTGATATCTTCCAAAAGAACAGCAATAATAATCTGTAGACGGATTATCGTCATGATGGCAATTAATAGATAAAAAGCAAGGTAATCACAATTGACCTTTTAGTTTTTGAATATTCAGTCAGTTATGTTCTATGCGTAATTACACGCTTAGGCAATCATGTATCTTTCGATACATGTCTAACGAGGCAGATTTTTTTCCGCGCAGTAGGATGCCATTTCTTTCTGCGGTAGACCAGTTGCCATCCAAGGCTATAGAATCCTGGCTATGCTGCTATTTGCCCATAGCTTGGGGGTGGGGAGAAGAGGATTCATACCTTTCACAAATCGTAAGTGAATGTAATGGATTCGACTGGAATTCGAACTCGGCTCTCCGATTCCCCAATCCGAGCTGCTATCTATGTCCCTTTTCCAACATTACTTTTATTTATTTATTGAACATTTCCTTTAGTAGAATATCGAATCTTCTGGTGGATTATTTGCTATCTCTTTTCTTCGATACAATTCGAGTTTAAAAGGAGAGAGAGAGAGAGAGAGAGAGAGAGAGAGAGAGAGAGAGAGAGAGAGAGAGAGAGAGAGAGAGAGAGAGTCTTGTTTGTAATTTCCAAACGTGCAAACGTAGGTCTGTGGTAACCTTTATTTGTCAGTTGAGACCATAACTGCAGATGGCATGTCTGATAACACTTAAACTTAGAACAGAAGAAATTTCTAGGACACATTATGAAGTAAGAGGGTTTGGAAAATTTAACACTCGTAAGACATTGCAAGAACAAAGAATAAAGGAAACAGCGAGTAATCTTCGTGAAAATGGATGGCAGTGCGGGGACAAAGAAGAATGGGGAAGAGTCAAAAATTGTTTAGAATTACAGGAATTACAGGGAAGAGGAAGCTGTGGAAAACCATTATCGCCCAAGCCCTGGAAGCAAACAATATATAAAAGTAGAAGTGGTTCGTGAGTTGTTATTTACTAAGCCTAACTTATATTAGGTATGAGGTCATAAGTATAGGCCCTTCGATGAGATTCGAACTCACTTATAATGTCTAATCAAACTAGCCCCGTTAACTTACCACTAGGTTGTCCTCGAATTACAACGAGGTTTCGTTTTCACCGCAACATCGTAAGTTGAATATCAAGCGGATCATGAATTTACACCTATCACGATGAACGAATGTTTTCTCAGAGAGAGCTTCTGTTGGGACTTAAATCCAACCCAAATCTCAATTCGAACTGGTAAATACATTCCATCGCTAAAGATGCTGGGAAAAATGGTCGGTTTCCTGCGCGGCTCCAGTAAATATCTGACGCCTCCTTCTAGCCTTTACCATCACAGGAGCCAGATCAGGCGGCAAAATGGCGTACTGCTGCCATATATGGGCAGGAGATTCCCAGTCTTTACTTCCTAGTCTCGATAGAGTCCAAAGGCGTCTCCGCGTCCTTGTGGGTGATGAATTATTTTCAACCTTTCAATCCCTTTCCCACAAGCCTCTAATGTGTCACTATTTCCCTTATAAAAATGTTTAGACGGACTACATTCTTTAGTTCCACCAGTCGTAACTTTCACGGCTAAGACCCACACATTGTATCAAACCATCCTCACTCCCTTGGTATTTCATTAGTGATATGCAAGTCCCACTCAGGTAGCTTCTTGCAACGAACCACTGCTTTGTGGCACCCACTTTCAAGAGCACGCTTCCGCGATCATTACAATCTTAACCTGTTCAACAATCTTTTATGCTGCAGTGTAATTTTTTTAAAACTAATATACGACTATAAAGGATTATTCCTTAATTTTTGAGGTTTAGAAGACAGAAGTAACAATAAAGAAAACTTTATCTGTATATAATTACAGTCACACTTAAAAATAATGACGTTTCTTTCTTTTTTAATAATTTCACACCAAGCAAGGCAATAAAGACACAGAACACAAGCGGGGTCACTGAGGGTGAGAAAATATGAGAAAAACATTATTAAGGAGCGAAAACAATAAAAAAAAAAGGAGTTAAGAAGACAGAAGATAATGATTGATATTTCATTCAAAGTTTTGAAGATCAAAGTTGACTTGAAAGAAGCCAGAAGAGAGTTCCACAAGCGAAAATTACAAGAGAAGAAACTATTAGCATAGAACTACGGTTTCATCTAACCATTTCAACTGTAAAATGATGAGACCTAACTGTCAATCTAGTAATGCGCTTAAATTCATAAAGCTTAGGTACAAAAGAGGAAAGCGATATTAATTCTGTACAATACAGAAATGTGGCACAAGGCCGTAGGGGGGATTGGGGAAAGGACGGTCTTCTGTCTTAACTATAATTTAGCTAGCCGCAAACACTGACCAGTCGTACGAACAATATTCCGTATACCAAAGCAACACATTCATACGTACCTTTCTTACTACATCCATCATAATACCTCAGTGTCTCTATGAAAATACTAACTAGTCTAACTATTTACAATTCATTGTCTGTATGTGGAGGGGAATAAATACAACAATTCTAAAAAAGACTAGCCCCAATGAGGATTTACAATATGAATACAAAACTATTTACAAGAAACTAAAGAAAAATAATATTAGTAATAAAACCACCACAATCACTAAATGTGGCAGAAACATCAGTTCAATGGCCGAAAACAATGCGGGACTATAATAGTATAAAACATTCATTCATCCCAAGCACTCACACTGACATGCGCTCATTCAGACACAGCAATAGAAACGAAAAACAAAAACAAAAAAAAAAAACACTCACACGAAACGAAAGGCACCCCCGCATCCACCAGCGAACGGACATCACTGACCCCCTAACGAAGGAGCGGATGGGGAATTAAACTTAAAGAAAAAATAGGGACAGAAATAAAAGAAGAAAGACCATCAGGACAATTACCATGAAAATATTTATAGAAAAACCACGGGAAAGTAGTATTATGGTGATAGGAAAGTGACTGAAGCTGTGATGCCAGGGCAAGACCAATAATGTCACAGATTCTTCTTTGGATTAAATCAAAATTCTCTAAATACATAGCAGAACCACCAGACCAGATATGATAGCAATTTTCAATGTATGAATAAATGACAGACTTATAAATAACGAAAATGTCTTCTATCAAAAATGGCCAAGATGATTTGAGAAGTGTACAGAAAAATGTCTGATATTATTCAACACGTTCGCACCAACATAGACTGGAATTTATATTTATTTATATTGGGGAGTGTCAATCTTTCTGAATGTTTACACCTACAATGCGAAGCAGGTGGGGGTAAGGTGTAAGGGTCTTGTGGCTCCAACACCCACCCACCCTAAATCTATGATAATTATATACAGCCATTTCTCACTTGTGGAACTCCCTTCCGGCTCCATGCTTTCCAGTCAACTTTAATCTGCCAAAAATTAAATGTAATATCAATCACTACCTACTATCCTTCTGATTACACTTTTCTTTTTCCACTCATTAGTAATGTTTCTGTTCCTAATTCCTCAACACCGTATAGCCCCTTGTGTCTTAGTGGCTTTACTATCTTGCATGGGGTGATATGGATTTAAAAAAGGAAAGAAAAACAGTTACTTCTCCTGTTGTGGCTCTGTTCCTAGTTAGAGTAAAAGTAGTGTCAACACTATTTTACACGGGGGTAAGGAAATGGGAGACAATTTCTACAAGGCAATATTTTATATATTTGTTGTTATATAACTAAGTAGAAAGAAAGATAAAAATGTATGAGCAAGATTTTAGAAGAAGGAAGATATTAAAACTTAGAAATTGTAGCGGGTGATACACGTACATATATATATATATATATATATATATATATATATATATATATATAGTTTTAAAACTAGGAAACCATTGATTTTAACATTAAAAGTCTCTAGAGCCCTTTCAGCCAACATCTCATCAGGAGACAATCGTTGGATTAGCGAAATGAATAATAGCGATATTGAAGAGCAAAAAAGAGGGGGACACACTAAAATAACGAACAAGTATATATACTTGTAACGAGGAAGGGTTATCGTGTAAATAAATAGCGAGGGACAGTTAAAATAAAATATCCCCAACAGATTCAGAGACCTTATAAATTCTTTCTGCCGGCAGAGAGAAGGTTTTCTAAATCCTATACAGACCGATTCCAAAATCTTCAAATGATTATTGGAATCAGCTGTATGAATAATTCTAAACCACTCTTTTTTTATACAACTTGGCACAAGCTATATTCTCAACTAAATGTTGAGCAATAGCCGATTCCATATTCATGGGGGAAGATAGCATATTCTATCTATCTTACCAAGTCGTATTTTGAAGGAACGTGCTGATTAATTCTAGTTTCCAAATGCAAGGTTGTACGCCCCACATAACCAGCAGCACACTGGCAATTAAATTCATACACTAAATTACTCAATTTGATGTAGGGCAATACATCCTTGCGAAAAGACGGAAACGCAGACCTAGTTTGAAAAATGCTACGTAAGGCAACTGATGGGAAACAACCGGAAACCAACTTGCTAACCTGCTTAATTAATTGTCCCTCGCTATTTATTTACACGATAACCCTTCCCTCGTTACAAGTATATATACTTGTTCGTTATTTTAGTGTGTTTCCCCTCTTTTTTGCTCTTCAATATCGCTATTATTCATTTGGCTAATCCAACGATTGTCTCCTGATGAGATGTTGGCTGAAAGGGCTCTAGAGACTTTTAATATTAAAATCAATGGTTTCCTAGTTTTTAAAACTATTTATAAATTTTGTACCTCCAAACATTTGTTTATATATATATATATATATATATATATATATATATATATATATATATATAATTTTTAAAATATGATTTCATCGGTACATAAGAGTTCTCATGTTTCAAAAACCGGAGCTAAAAACTTCAATTTAATTATAAAAATTATCAAGCTCTGTTTCCTTTTCAAGAGAATTTTTTTTTTGAATAGATATTTATTCATACGATTGTACAAAATGTGGCACAAGGCCAAAAAGGGATTGGGGAAAAGGACGGTCTTCTGTCTTAATTCTAAACTTAACTAGTCACAAACACTGACCCAAACATACCAACAATAATCCTATCACCAAAACAACACATTCTCTCCTACCTTTCTTACTACATCCACCATAATACCTCAATGTCTCTATGAAATCCTATCAGATCATCCCATAAGTTCTGTCCGAATTTTGAATAAAGAAAACAAGTGACCAAATGTTACATTTAATTACAGATTCAATGAACAATGTATCTTCCCTGATTATCTATGACTTCCTTCCATCTATTAACAAGCTTACTAATTCCATTACTGTAAAATTCTTTTGACTTTGATTCAAAGAACTCACAAATGTCAGTTTTAACCTCTTCCTGTGTTACAAAAGCTGTTTCTTCCAAATGATTTTGCAAGCTACGAAACAAATGGTAGTCTGAAGGAGCAAGATCGGGAGAATTTGGTGGATGAGGAATTTTCTCTCAACCAAGTTCTTCGATCTTTTGTGACGTGATTCTTGCTATGTGGGGTCACGCATATATATATATATATATATATATATATATATATATATATATATATATATATATATATTAAAAAGAAAGAGAGAAACCGCAAACGATTTTGGTTGTAATGTGAATTTTTTATTTCATTATGGAAAATAAAGTATAATATATATTAAAAAAAAATTACAACCAAAAACGTTTTTTTGCGGTTTCTCTCTTTTTAGAATACACACTTTTCTCTTGTTGGAACAACTATAAACTCTTCCATATATATATATATATATATATATATATATATATATATATATATATATATATATATATATATTTTTGTATGTGCAGTACTTAGTCGAAAGCGCTCAATATCAGTGATAGAGCTAAAATATTTAATTATATGGATATGAGTTTGTGACCCTGGGTTTCACGCTTTTGCGATCATCAGACAAACCGGTTTATTTTTTAAAATTTGATCTATTTATGCTTGTTTGAATATGTTTGGTGGTGGGATGGGGAATTTCTTTCTGTGCTTGTTCGGGATGACACTCACATACACATAGACACACACATATATACAGGTGTAGGCATTTTAGTTCACACAAACGCATCCATATAGACAATCCGAGGCCAGGCGCAGATACACATCCATACGTTCGGGCATACATACATAGGCAATTTTAATTCTATTTCGGTGTCGGGAGTGTAGAATTTTTTTTTTTATCATTACAATGCCCACAAACAGAAGTCGAAGACCCAGACGAATAGGAGTGTATGTGCGCGTCTTCATGTGTGTGTCTGTGTGTGTGAGGAAGTATAAGTTTCTCTGACGACTCAGGCGGTAGATCTGAAAAGCGTCAAGAACACCCCCTACTCGTTCCTTGTTAAAAGGAACATCGCTACACATATACTTGTAAATTATCTCAATTTACAAGGTGATAATGATCATCAACTATATGTAATCCTATATGTATGATATATATATATATATATATATATATATATATATATATATATATATATATATATATATATATATATATGTGTAAGCAAATATATGGATATAGATCCGACAGTATGAAGAAAATTATACGGAAAAAACAAACAAAAATCCTAATATGCAATTATGCTGTTTTAATGTTAATATAATGTCAACGTCGGACGTTTCGGTCAAGTAGACCATCTTCAGGACATATTCATAAAACATAATTAACATTAGACTATATTCAATTCAATATGAAAAGACGATGGACATAAGAGTAAGACTGATCAAAACAGATAACTGAAATTTTTCAAGATCAGCGTTCCGTTTCAATATGATCACGTCGACCTCACGTGGGCGATGTTGTGAAAACATATTTCTAAAATAGAGTATTTTGAATAAAAAATGAAAAGAATTTTATTTTAATCTAAAACTTATATGTACGTTTGTCGAGCATTAATCTTGCTAGAAAAGGGGAAATATTAAAGAAGCCGGGTCTAGTATTCACCGTGCGTGATATAGATATTATGCCTGCCTCATAAATCCGCCGAAGATTTTTATTATGAATATGTTTTAAAATCTTCACAGAATCAAAATCGAAATTATGATCAGATTTAGTTGTTTTCATGTTGAATTAAATATAGTCTAATACTAATTATGTTTTATGAATATGTCCTGAAGATGGTCTACTAGACCTAAACGTCCGACGTTGACATTATATTAACATTAAAACAGCATAATTGCATATTAGGATTTTTGTTTGTTTTTTCCGTATATTTTTCTTCATATATATATATATATATATATATATATATGCCAGATGTAACTGCAAAATAGTCTAACACTAATGGACTCAACTTTGAGCAATAAGAATGTATAATTACTCTCCAAGCTTATCAGAAGAATCATGAATGAAAATGACATGTTCATCATTAATTAATCATAGCGAAGAATCGGAAACTCACGAAAGAGTGAAATAAATGTCAAATATATATATATATATATATATATATATATATATATATATATATATATATATATATTATTCCAGGATCATTTCCCAACTTATTCAAGATGATCTTTGTCTTCTCTAACCTTCTAGCTTTCTGTCTTAGAGTAACAAGGTGCCTCACAGGTTTCACGTACGATTTCATTTTCAAGTATTTTTTCACTACTGTTTAGCTGTCAAAGCTGAAACTCTTCTCTCACGTGCCAAACGTCTTATGGATTGTAATGGATCTTTTCAAAAATTCTTAAAGTGATACATTTGATGAAAAACCAAAAGATAAAATCCAGAGACGGATATGCAATGTAAATGGCCTTGATCTGGCATCTCGTCTGCAATAGCTCTCTCACAGACGTAACGACGCCCCCCTCTGTCTTTTTAACAAATACTTTCATGTTAACTGCTCCGATAAACTGCTTTCGCTGGTTCCCAGACTTCATAAATTTAACCGTTCAACCAGGCTGGCATCTCGCTCTCGCTCTTTCACTGTCGAAACTGTTAAATATAGCTGTCTCTTCTACTCTAATAACTTCATGTCTCGCACTTCTCGCCTGTGGAACCCCCTCCCCATTTCTTGCTTCCCTGATAGCTATAATCTCCAACTATTCAAATGTAATGTCAATTGACGTCTCCAGATGCCCTGATCTATCCCCTAACCTTCTCTTCATCCTTTCCTCTATCACTCCTCTTTGCTCTTGCTCCAACTCTCTGTAACCCCTTGCGTGCTAGTGGCTTTCCGCCTTGCTTGGGGTGAAACACTTTAAAAAAATGTATATGTCTGTCAATACCTGTATGTTGCTATGTGCGTACTTCTGATAGTCATTCTTTGTCGTGAGGGGCTTGCGTGGTCTAATGACCCTGAGAACGATACCGTCGGGAGCTCTAAACCGTTGGTAGGGCAACCCTTGGCGGCAAGGTCGAAGACAAGGACTCAGACTGAGGGTGATCAACTCCTAAAGATCCCATTGGTGGAACAAGCGGATGCGGATTGCAACAAATCTCAACGGTTGAACCATCGAATGAAGAGGGGCTACGCTTGATGAACATGAAAAAGAAGGCGCCTCTCGAAATTATAACGTCAGTCCGTTGCAGTTTCATATTCTGATTCTAAATGTCTCATTCCATACTTGCTGCAGAGGAAGGTCATGAAATCAAGTGTGTGGGTCACTCTCTGACAAGGTGAGGCCCAAGTAAATTAACGTTATCGGCACTTTCTTCTACTCAGATTTTCTTTCACTTTCAATCAACTCTTGGAAAGCTAAATGGTGGTTGGAAATGGATGACGGGAGTGGGTTTTTGGTGAAACTGGAAGCTTTTAGTCCTGAACCTGCATGCTGGCGAGGAATATAGTCATCAACACTATCAGCATAAAGGAAGGGATCAGCAAAGAAGAAATTAAATTCTAGGATATAGGATAAAGCCGACGACGGGGAAATACTTTGAGTAGATGGAGATCGTCAGCGAGTGAGGATAGTCCATCTAAGAGAAGGAAAACTCGAATTTTAAACCTTCGCTCCCTTCAGCCATACACATTCATAGGAATCCTGAGGACAATTCCGGAGTCGAAGTCACTAAGACAGTCCGTTGTTATGTTCACCTTCGTTCTGGCAATTCCTGCAACGACGCTGGTGCCAAGCTCTATTGGCCTTTACCTTTCCCTTGGACAAAATCGGTGGCATGGGGCGGGGGGCATGGGCAACCGCTGATCTCTCATAAAACCTTGCCCAGGCCTGCAACCTGGATAAGACACATCGTCAGCGTGCTGCGCTATAACAGCGAGATTTGGAGCCTCAGACAGAAGAGACGCCTTTCATCTTTGTTGGTCACCAATGCCGTGTTACCCAACATATACGCCCTTCTCCAACAGCTGGCTTGGACATATACACCGTATGCCGGATGGGAGGATTACGAAGGTCCTCCGTGTGGGGAACTGGCCACTGGCAAGAGGGGCACGAGTGTGGCCTTATCTTCGCGTCAAACACGTCTGGAAAAGAGACATAAGGGCGATGGACATGGACATCGAGAGGTGTGAAGACATCGCTAACGATCGCTTACACTGGAGACACGATTTACACCGTGGTTTGGAGAGAGGAGAAACGGAGGCTTGTCGCCTGGGAGAAGCGCTCTCGACAGAAAGAAATTAACACGGTGACATCACTGTCCTGGGTGTGACGATAAACTACATCCGCGTCCTGGGTATGACGATAAACTACATCCGCGTCCAGGATAAAACGATAAACTGCGTCCAACAGCAAGCCCTCTGATGGGGAGGCTTTGAGGAGTGTGGAACCACCTCTTAATTGATGGTGTTCCCAGGTCCACCCTGACCCGGGGTGGTAGCACCTGTTAGGGTCCCAGCTATGGGCAAATAGTTAACCCTGAAACTGAAGTAAAAAGCATTATAAAAGTGTAAAAATAAGTTTTGGTACCAGAAATACTTTGTAAAAATTTATAACCAGATATAAATTTTTGAAGAAAAAAAAAACTATTACCAGCAATACGTTTTTGAAAAAAAATATTATCAGAATTTTTGAGGAAAAAAATATTAACAGAAATAGATTTTTGACAAAATAAAAATATTACCAGGAAAAAAAAATGTCGGCATTAAATGACCCATTGAGGTTGATATGCCGTAAAACAAAACAAATAAACGGCTACATCAGAGGTTAGCGTCTTCATATTTATTCGTTGCAATCGAGACTGTCGCTCCCGTGTGGGCCTGTACAGCCATAACAGATGCTGCATCGCCATCAGCAGCCTAGGCATAACTCTTTGGGTGCAGATGCATGTAGTCTCTCTAGTTCGACGGATATCTACATATTGGTAAGGAAGAAACAATTTAAGAATGATATAATCTTATATAAAGAGAAAAAGGGAAGTTGATGTTTAAAGACAGAAATCTCAAGTTGGGCTTAAAAGATTTTCATATCATTATTATCTCCAAGTATTTCTCCGAGAAACACATGTAAAACGATTGCTATAAAATTAACATGTCGCACTTTCTTGGCGTTTTCATCGACACATGTAGCTTTCTTGTAAAAACAACACGGTGCTGTCTGCTGACGTTCTACTTTTTGAAACCCGCCAGATGTATAACTATAAAAGATGGCGACAGGTTTATTTACAAGACATCGCTATTAAACGGTTGTTGACAGAAGGAAGCTGAGATAAGGTTAGGAATCCGGATAAATGTGAGAATTGCCGGCGTCGCTAATGTCAGGCAGTTTTCCCACCAATAAGACATCCTTAGTACACAAGTCCTTGGTCATATCACGATGGTTGTAAGTTCAGGCTATTGTAACTTGTGTATGTCGTAACATGAGAACTATCTGTGTATAGTTTGTAATTCAAAGATGGCTTTACGAAACGCATATGACAAGCCAGTGGCTTGTACATTCTGAGCAAATTAGAAATCAAGATGACGTGAAATAATCATAATTACATGCTAGAAATGAACAAAATTTTTTTTTGCTCTTTGTCGCCTTTTCATTGGCTGGAACCGTAACTATGGTAAAAAGTGAAGGGTTTCGGGAAACGTACATGTTAAAAGATTAGTGATAAACATATAGGTATATAGATATGAAAAGAATGAGAAGTGGCTAGAATGACATAGATACATTGCTAGATAGATAGAATTGAAAAGACGTTGACAGACAGACAGAAGTGATAAGAACGAGAAAGAAAGAAAGAAAGAAAGAAAGAAAGAAAGGTGAAAGACTGAGAAAGAAATAAAATAACCCACATAGATAGATAGGTAAATAGATAGTATTTGTCTATATTTCCGAGATGAGGTTTTATGTACATTATTTACATTATTCGGACTATTGCCCTCATCTTTGTTGCTATATTTATTACAACGTTTCGGCCTTTCAGTATCTGTCTATATTTCAGAGATGAGGTTTTATGTACACTATTTACATTATTTGGACTATTGTCCTCATCTTTGTCGCCATATTTATTACAACGTTTCGGCCCTTCAGTATCTGTCTATATTTCAGAGATGAGGTTTTATGTACACTATTTACATTATTCGGACTATTGTCCTCATCTTTGTTGCTATATTTATTAACCAGGTATTGAACTCACAAGGACACATGGCACAGTGGATAAAGGAATGAAAAGATCCTTGTTTTTATAAATTTCTGTTGCATTAGTTCTTATTTTTACTCTTAGTAATAAGAGGACAACGAAAATATATGTATTGTTGTATCCGAAAAATGCTATTAGAAATGAGTTATTGTTTTTGGAGCGTGCTGTCGCAACGCTGAGTCTGAATTTAAATTTTACAATTGTGCGTTCTTGTACAAATATGGTGATAAGTGAATTCTTTTTTACTGGTAAATTTTCTGTCAAAACTATATTGTTCAATAATTACAGTAATGTCGCACTTATTATCCATAATAATATTGGATAATATGTGAGACATTACTGTCCTCTTATTACTGAGAGTAAAAACAAGAACAACATCTATTCCATACCTGAAGATGTCTGTAGGAACAGACGAAAGCTTGTAGTAAAAATAAGAACTAATGCAACAGAAATTTATAAAAACAAGGATCTTTTCATTCATAAACAGGTTCGGGGTTTTTGTATATTATTTGAATTGTTCGCGACGATGGATTTCTCGCCAATTAAATCATTAACCTTTGTATTTGTTTTTTGTATGAATAATTCATGAATATATATATGTACATTTTTTTCTTAATTTTCTTGGCTTTTTTATCGAGAAAATAGAGTCTTACTAGTTACCAAGACCAAGTGAACCAAATTAAACACGATATATACGCGCATATTATGAAAATGTTAAATTTATAAATTAACCTAACAGGTCTGAAAGTAAAAAATAAATAAAAAATACATCCCAACAGAATCATGGAAGAAGCGATTCTTAGTACTTACAGTTCATGTTAAATCTTACTAAACTCGAGTCGCTGGACATTTAGTGAAAATTTTACTTCAAATATTACTATAAGGTGATAAGTATTTTGAGAAAAATCACATTTTTCTTCAGCAAAAATCTTAAGCTTTTACGATATAAAAGATCTTTCAATTTCGCTTTTAATGATCATTGTCTTAAAGGGATGAACTAGCTTTTATCTTACTGTTAAATACGAATTTAAGTTATTAAGTACTACTTTTTTACCCCAACACACTCAAATATATTTTAAATTACTAATTACAATAAACAAATATTGAAATAAGAAAACTTTTAACTTTAAATTTAGATTTAGTAATTTAATTACTTGAAATTCAGTGTTAATTATTAGTCCTTTTCTACCTTATAAAATTGCTAATTAAAATACTTAAATTATTGTTTGTTACTACTTATACTTTTTCGGTGAAATGTCCGTCGGCCAAATATCTATTCGGCCAAATGTCTCTCGACCAAATGTCCGTCGGCCAAATGTCTGTCGGCCAAATGTCCGGCCACGATAAAAAAGACTTCCTCCCTTATATAGAACTTTGCTTTCTTATCACCAGAGTTATTTATTTGCCAGAGAAAATTACGTCATTCACCACAGCAATCTTCCTGCACCCGATTCAAAATGGCGCATGCACTGAGAAAACAGGGGTCTCGTATTGTAATTCAATTCTATCCATCTGTTTGGCTTATAGTCCGAAAACCACCAACATCAAAACAAGACGCTATCTGCATCTTTTCAAACCGATTTTCTTTACTTTTCCCACCCTCATCCTCAAATTTATTTTCTCAGCATTCTCTACACTGTCTGCTCTTCATCTTCAATGTTCCGACATCTTTTTCATCCATTCAATCAATTCTCTTTGAAATGTGTTTACAAACCACCTTTCTTTTGGTTTTCACTCCTCAGAAAAGATAACTTTGGAATAGCTATCGTGTTGTTTAGAACATCGTCCCAATCTTTCCCTCCGTTGCATACTGGTGTCATTTTAAGAAGACTGGCCCGATGTGAATTCTGAGGCGAGCAATTATGTACCTCTTGCCAAAACCCTGCGTTGATCATTGGCAAAGACCGTTGATATTGTGTAGAATGCACGTCACAAAATCCACGGGCCAATCAGCATTGTGAACGACAGAAGAGATTGCGGCAAGGAAAAAAAATGAATAAATGTAATTGTTTATTTAGTCTGACTGCAGAAATTACGAGAGTAGGAACGAATCTCAAAATATCTAACTGTTTTTTTCTCTCTCTATCCTTTCTATATTCGTTTGTGTCTATCTCAGTTGGTTCCTACTTATATCGTAATCTGTTCATATGCAAATATCTATCTATCTCGAGTTGTTTTTTTTCTTTCGTTTGTAAATACAGACATATGACAAAAATATTAGGCTGTTTATAAAATAATGGCGTTTCTATTGGAAGAGATTTTTGCTTAACGCTAAAAATAACGGAAACAAAATGCTGTACATAGTTTTAAGAAGAATCAAAACCAGTCAAAGAGACGTATCCCGTGGTCTTCAGTTCTCTGGCAAATTCCAGATGCTTACCATTTCTTGCTTTTATTTTTTTCTCTGTTGTCTGCTTTAATATCAAAACCCACGATATGACAAGTTTATTTTTTTCCTTGTTCACAACAGTGGAGTAATAATTCGATATTCAACTAACGGAAATGTTCAATAAATGAATAAAAGTAATGTTCGAAGTGGGCATGGTGAAGTAATAGATAGAGGCTCGGATTGAGGAATCGAAGAGCCGAGTTCGAATTCCAGTCGAATCCATTACATTCACTTACGTGCTAATACACATGGGAAAGGTATGAATCCTTTTTTCTCTTCCCTAGTTATGGGTAAATAACAGGACAGATCGGGTTCTATAGCCTTGGATGGCAACTGACCTACCGCAGAAAGAAATGGCTGCCTACTGCGGGAAAAAATCTGCCTTTTCAGTATCGAAAGATACATGATTGCCTACGCGTGTATCACGCATGGCACATAACTGACTGATTGTTCACAACAAGACCCATTTCAACCCAAGCAAAGCAATAAAGCCACTAAGACGCAAGGAGTTACTGAGTGTTAGAGAAAATTACTATTAAGGAGAGAAGACAATAAAAGAACGAGAATTAAGAAGACAGAAGATAAAGATTGACATTGCGTTTAAATTTTTGAAGATCAAAGTTGACTGGGAAGCAAGAAGCCGGAAAAGTTTCACAAGCGAGAAGTGCGAGAGAAGAAACTGTTAGCATAGAACTTACGATTACATCTAGCCATTTAAAGTGTAAAAAGATGAGACCTATCCGCCAATCTAGTATTGCGCTTAAATTCATAAATTCTAGATACGCTAGAGGAAAGTTGACGATGAGACTTAGCTGTCAATGTAGTATTGTGCTGAAATTTGTAAAGACAAACTATCAAAGAGAAAAGTAATATTTATTCTGTTTTGTACAGAATTGTGGCACATGGCCGAAGGGGGCTGGAAAAGGACGGTCTTCTTCTGTCTTAACTATAACTTAGCTAGCCACAAACACTGGCCCAATCGTACAAACAATATTCCTTACACCAAAACGACACATTCATACGTACCTTTCTTACTACAGCCACCGTAATACCTCATTGTCTCTATGAAAATACTAACTAATCCCCGTATTTAAAATTCATTGTCTGTGGGGGGGGGGTGAGGGGAAAAATACAACAATTCTAAAAACTATCCCCAATGAGTATTTACAACATGAAACCAAAATCTATTTCCAAGAAACTAAAGAAAATAATATTAGTAATAATCAAAGAGAGAAGTTCATCAGGACAATTACTTAGTATTTATAGAAAAGTCTCAGGTACGCTATATTACGGCGGTGGGAAAGTGACTGAAGCCGATATGCCGGGTCAAGACCAATAACATAGCAAATTCTTTTGTATTAACCTAGAAGGTGTTCCTAAGGCCCCTACTTACAGAATCAGGCCCCGAAAGATGTCGATGAAGTAGAATTGACGTATCTCGAAAATGACCTCAAGTCTGTTGTTAATTTGGGGCCATTTTACCGGCCTCAAAACGAATCTGTTGTCTTTTAATCTTTTTAGAAAACCACTTTTACATTCCATCATCATGGCTGGCGCTGACATCCAAGCGACAGATAGGTGTTTTCTTGAAAAAGCCTTCTTCCCTTGAACGTCTATTGGTACCCAAGCCCTTCCCAGGCCTCAAGTACAATTCATGATCTATTTTAGAAGATGCTGTGAAAACGGCCAGTCGATAGCAGCACCTAAGTAAATATCTGATTCCTCCTGCTATACTCTTTACAAGAGCCAGATCAGAGCAACAATACAATATTTCTGATAAATCTAGTCTGAAACTGCCAAGTCCTTACTTACCTGTTTTGATAGACTTCACCCTATATACCCTTTCTTATAGACGAAACGTCGCGTGCCTCTTGTCACTCTATCATTATTTAAATGACACGTGTCCTGACGAGCTACGTTTCTTACTCCCACAACCTCTGACCTGTTATGCAACATACACAATGGTGAATCATTCCAATTCCCGTCCGTGTCCTGGGTAAGACGATAAAGTACATCCAACAGCCAGGCCTCTGATCAGGAGGTTTTGAGGACCGTGGAACCACCTCTTAATTACTGATGTTCCCAGGTCTCCCCTGACCCGGGGTGGTAGCACCTGTTATGGTCCCAGCTATAGGCAAATAGTTAAGCCTCAAACTGGGGTCAAAACGTGTAAAAATAGGTCTTAATAACCAGGATACATTTTTGTAAAAAATTATTACCGGCAATAAATCTTTCAAAAAAAAAAAAAAAAAAAATTACCAGCAATACATTTTTGAAAAAAAATTACCAGCAATATATTTTTGGAAAAATATTACCAGCAATAAAAATATTGTCGGCATTAAATAACCCATTGAGATGTTGATATGCCGTAATCACAAACCAAACCAAACCAAATCATATTCATTCGATTCATATTCCAGTTGTAAGTTCCTCACCTTCTTCCCATGATCTGCTGCTTTGTGGAACAGACTCCTGGCAATTTTCTAAATCATTACAATTTTATCCTCTTCAAGCCGGGGGCTAGTTATTACGTTTTCTGTATAATCCCATAAACTTCACTTCTTGTTTTTTCTAATGTTCATGCAACACCACACAATAACCCTCTAAATTGAGTGGCTCCTGGGCCTTGTATTGAGTGAATACATTAGTGTAGAAAAGAGAACTCATAGCATATTCTCGGATCACTGACATTAAGTGAATCGATTATATTTAATCAGTTGCCAGGTCTGCTGCTAAGAAACTTGGTTACTGTGTCGTCATATACAATTTTATCGCCAGAATCTACTTTCCGTAAAACTTCTTCGTTGTTTACTTGCTATTCTCAGTATCCCCCTGTAGGACAACATATCTGTGGTAGATTCTTTGTTCATTTTCATCAGTGACCATCTTGGTGTCATCATTTCCCAACTCAGTATCTGTGCTGATGACACAATTATTTACTCTTGTCTTGGTGATAAGTCTGATCCGTTTAATAAGCTAAAATTGCCAGCCGATTTAAAAAAAAATAACCTACAATCTGTTGTTAACGGGGCAAGAAATGGCTTGTTGATTTTAACACCGATAAAACAAAATTGCTCTCTCTCTTTCTCTCAATTGTCTTAAAGAAACTTTTTTGCCCTTCATTAGCATGGTTGATACTAATCTTGTTGTTCGTTGTTTTAAAGTTCTTAAATGACGAAGTGGAACGATTATATTGAATCAATTGAAAGATTTGCTGCTAGGAAAGTTGGTTCACTGTGTCGTCATAGACAATTTTTCTCACCAGGAATCTATCTTACACATTTATAAGTCTACCATTCGTCCATGCAGCTAATGCTGCTGCCACGTCAAGTTCTGGTGCTTCTCTCTAGAGATTCTTGATTATTCGTCCTGACATGGCATCTCGGCTTCAGTCACCATTTTTATAGTAAATGTTCTGATCAGTTTTCCTCTTTGGTACCTCAACTTCATAAATTTAAACGTCGTACTAGATTGGCAGCTAGGTCTCATAAAATCACAATTGAAATTACTAGTTTTAACGTAAGTTCTATTCTAATAATTTCTTCTCCCGTACTTCCCGCTTGTGCAATTGCAGCTTTCTAATTTCCTGTCAACTACGATCTTCATAATTTTTAATGCATTGTCAATCATCATCTTCTGTCTCATTGAATCTTGTTCTCTGTCGTCCTCTCTTCTCATGAAAGTTTCCTCAGTTAGTGGCTTCATCGCCTTACTTGGGGTGAAATGATTAAAAAAAATTATAGTATATACACATGCATAGCTACGAGGGGAGAAGATTTCCCCACCACCCGCTACAAGAAGATAGAATGTTCGAAGAGAGACCCGAAACCACATACCCTCGATTCGATCGACGTTAATTTGACGGAATCCAGAAGTGAATAAACATTTTTTTTTTTTACATATGGAAAATGTTGTCTCGTATTCTTATCACTGGTTCTCGTCCGATAACCGAAGTTAAGCAATGTCAAGCCTGGTCAGTACTGCTGTAATCTTGCGTGTTAGGGAAGTGTAATAGATAACGTCTCGGATCTGGAATTCAAATAGCCGAGTTCCAATTTCAGTTGCGTTTGTTATATTGGGATATAAATGTATCGATGGTACCATGTCCACAAAGTGAGGGATCAGTTTACATATTGATTGGCATATAGGATTGGTCTCCCACTTTATGTCCACATTATAATTTCTTGTTTGTTTATTAAATTCTCATTAGGTATGAATCCACCTCTTATCCCCCAGCTCTGGGTTAATCAGTAAGACTTGTATCACTGACCCATCATTATCTCCCCCCAAAACATTTTTACAATCTAAAAAAATTATTTTTTGGCTTTAAATAACATAAAAAGATTGATAAACCGTAAAAAATTCAATCAGTTGTATTCTTACCAACATTAGACCTGCAGCTGACGCTGTTTAATCAGTTTGCATTTAGATGTCATCTCACGGGGTTCAAGATGTGACACATGGTCTGTTTAATGTGGGACACGCATGCGCTTACATGTAGGCCAAGGACAACAACTGCTCGATCTTCGAGAATGAGAGACCCTGAATTGGGACTTAGAGATTGCAACCGATTCTCCAATCTCGGCCAGAAGGCAAATTCTAGTTGTTGGCAAGGAAGAAAAAGAAAAGAAAAGTATCAGATCATTGATTTTGGTATTAAAGCAAACAACAAAGAAAAAAAGAAAAGGAAAAGATAATAAGTACCTGGACTTTACTAGAGAACTGAAGAAAATTGAGGGAGGTTCTGCTGCAAAGTTTAAATCTCCGGGACCATACATCTGTCATTACAGAACTATGAACTGAAAAAAAAAGAAGACATTACACCCTAATTCCGATTCGAAGGTCGTTAAGCGGGTGCGTTTTAGTATCTTCTTGTATTCTTTTAGCAACATTTTTGGATTTCGTCACATACTTTGGGAGAGTCCCTTCGTTATTCAACAGAAGTAAGTCCTACGAACAACGTTTACTTGATAGACACTATTCAAGGCCGATAAGTCCTCTAATTTCATTTTTCTTATTATTACATGAAATCCGAAGTCGCATTGGCATGACTAAAGATGCCTTCCAAAAGCTAATCAATGTATTAAGAAATAGAAAAATTTCGTTACAAAAAAAAAGAAAAAAAAAAGACTCATGGCGCAGTGGATAAAAGCGTTGGTTGAATCCAGTAACTTGACCCAAATAGTTGTGAGTTCAATACCTGGCTACTGTAGTGTTAAACAGAAACTGAGAGAGTTAAATAGAGATACCTGAGACATTCGGAAGAGGCACGGCACGTGGAACTAGAACAATCTACCCTGGTGGACGTAATAAAGGGTTCAGTTCGAAATTCCAATCACCTGAAGAAGGTTGGAGCATACAACGGCCGAAACATTGTGAATATGGCAATAAAGATGAGGACAACAGTTCGAACAATGTAAATAATGTGAATAAAAAAGAAAATGAAAGACTATTGAGCCATTCCTTCTATATAGCAGTGAATACTGGACAATCTTCTCACATAATGAAGAAGGACTTGAAGCAAAATAAATTTGGTTCTACAGAAGGATTCTGAAGATACCATGGACCGAACATGTGAGCAACGGCCAAGTTTTAGAGAAAAAGCAAACAAAAAGGACGCTTATGTTCCACATCAGGGCACACAATAGGAAAAGAGGGGTTGGAAAATTTGATACTCGCATAACATATTGAAGTTGTTTTGTAGTTTTTGTTTAACGGTATACCAACACCTCTATGTGTTATTTCACCTGCGCTGCCTTAGACGTCTGCTGCACATTAAGTGGCAAGACTGGGTCACTAACACAGAGGTCCTCCAACGTGCCGGCATCCCCAGCCTGTTCACGCTGCTCTGCCAAAGACGTCTCAGATGGCTGGGGAACGTACGCCGCATGGGTGTCGGCTGCATCCCAAGAGTCATCCTGTACGAAGAGCTGTGTGGGTGGTCCCGCCCAACTGGAAGACCTCAGCTCCGCTTCAAGGATGTCTGCAAACGAGACATGAAGCTGGTCGACATCGACCCCAATACCTGGGAGGCCGCGGCTGTCAAGGACACATGGCACAGTGGAGAAAGGCGTTAGTTAGATCCAGTGACAGAACCCAAAGAGTATGAGTTCAATACCTGGTTAAGGCAGTGGAGAACATTCAGAGGGGAATTAACAGGAAATAACTGACATCCATTAGACATGGTACGTGGAACTAGAACAGTCTACCCCAGTGAGCGAAATAAAGTGTTCAGTTCGACATTCCAACCACCTGAAGAAGGCCGGAGCGTACAGCGGCCGAAACGTTGTGATAAACATGACAACAAAGATGAGGACAATAGTCCGAATAATGTAAATAGTGTAACGAGTAAGTATACAAATTTACGATTAAGTGTCACCAAAGCACTTTTATACTCCAGGTTACTATATTGTATGCTTTATTATTTTAGTAGAATTTTTATTATTTTAGTAGTATTGTAGTTTGCGTGATTACGAATCGGATTTTCAGTTCTTTATGGATCATATGGCAGCTTATAAGGATAATTTTTTCTATTTGCCATCACCATTTACTCTATGAGGTTCTTTGCCTCGAACATCTATTGAGACGGAAGCGCCCTCAAGACCTGAATTGGAACTCGCTTATTCGTGCCATCGCAAAAGAAGTTAGAGATCGGTTCCTTGTATCGCACAAGAAAGTACCCTTTACAAGAATCATTTTAAAAGAAAATTCTTCTATGTGCCATCACAATTTACCCTAGCTCTAATGAGCAGTGATGCTCTCAATGAGGCTCCTAGCCCCGAACATCTGTTGGGACTGAAGCGCACTTAAGACCTCAAGTGGAACTCGCCAATTCGTGCCGTGACTAAAGATGTTAAAGAATGGTCAGTTACTTGTATCGCACAAGAATGTACTTTTACAAGAGCCGATTTAAAAAAAAAATTACCATGTGCCATTGCAATTTACTCTAGTCCCGATTGGCGATCGCGCTCACAATAAGGCTTGTTGCTTCGAATGTCAAATAGGACCGAAGCGCACTCAAGAACTGAAATGGAACTCGCCTATTCGTGCCTAAAGATGTTAAAGAATGACCTTGTATCGCATCAGAAAGTACTTTACAAGAGTCAATTTAAGAGAAAATTCTTCCGTGTGTCATCACAATTTACTCTAGTCACGGTCGTGGTCTCAATGAACCTCCTTGCCTTGAACATCTATTATGATTGAAGCGCATTTAAGACCTGAAGCAGAACTTATATATTCGTACCATCGTGAAAGACTCTGTAAGAATGTTTTGGTTCCTTGTACTGCGCTAGACAATACTGGACGCCCACAGCTTTGATCTTTCTTTACAAGCGATTGTTCAGACCAAAAATGGAGTATTGCTGCCATATCTAATATGGTGCTGTCCAGTCGATTAGACAGCCTTGTGCGTGATGAAATATTTTCCACCCTGCAACTCCTTTCAAACAAAATAGCGGGCGGTTAGCATTTTTTTCAGTTGCTAATCGCCTGCTATTTTGTCGCTATTTCCATGGCAAATGTTCAGCCAATCTTCAATTCTTAGTTCCACTCGTCCATCCAGACCTTCGCAGCTAGGACCCACCATGTCACATACACGGAGTCAACTCATCCTTATTCCCTTCATATAACGTTGGCAAGGAAGAAGTTCCACCCAGACAGATTCTTTTCGAGAACGGTTATTTTGTGGAACAGTCTGCTGCAAGGATGTTTCTCCGATTATTGTAATCTTAACCTCGTCATGTGTAGGGTCAAACTTTATCTATCCCACATATCCTCGTATTTATGTACTTCCTTCTTTTACGTCCTTATAACAATCACATTCAGTAGCCAGTGGATTTTCGACCTTGAATTCGGAGATCAAAGGTATAAAATCTCACTTTCAGATCGTAGCTCTATACATTTTATCATTTGTTTTTTTTTTTTAATTTTTTTTAAGCATTTCACCCCAAGCAAGGCGGGAAGCCACTAGGACGCAAGGGGTTACAGAAAATTTAGAGCAAGATCAGATAGCAGTGATAGAAGAAAGGATGAGGGAAAGTGGATAGATCAAGGCAACTGGAGATGTCGATTGACATTACACTTGAATAGCTGGAGATTATAGCTCACAGGGAAACAGGAAAAGGGAAGGTAGTTCCACAGGCGAGAGGTGCGAGACACGAAGCTGAAGTAGAAGAGACGGCTATATTTAGGAGTTTCGACAGTGAAGGGGTGAGAGCGGGATGCCAGCCTCGTGAGGCGCTGGAACTCGTGACGTCTGGGAACCAGCGAATGCAGCTCCTCCTTGTATCTCAAAATAATATTTTTCTTCCTATTATCCCTCCCTGTTCTAATATCTATTTACACAACATCGTTAGGTAGGTTACTCGATGTTTTCCTTATCAATATGTCCTGTGAGTGTCACATTTTCCAAACCTTCTTTCCTCATTATGTCCCAGAAATTTCAATTGTCTCTTTTTGATACTAACTATAAATTTTTTATTGCTTTTTGAAAACTTCCTTGTTGCTCACATGTTCATGGTATTCACAGCTTCCTTCTGTAGAACGACATCTTTGTTGCTCAAGTCTCTTAATCTCTGAGGGGATTGTCCAGAATTCACTGTCATACAGTAGGACTGATATTACATACCAGTTCAGCACAGTTTTTTTTATTATTTCGAACGTCCTGATTCTTATTAAAAAATTGTTAATAAAAACACTTCGTTTTAGATTACTTATGTAGAATAACAATAGAACAACAACACTTACCGGCATAAGGGTCCCAGCTAGCGTCCAGCTGGCAGACAAAAATAAAGCAGGTTGTAACTCAGTACAAACCCCGCAAACTGACTGGTATCAAGCTGGTATTTATACAGAAATACCTCCACTTATGAACCAGCAGCCAATCACAGCCCAAACAATGGACTATCCCACTTGAGCACAATGAGATGCTCCGTGGCACCATAAATAGCTCTCTTTCTCAAGGTGGAGGAGGCTTTGCTCAGTTGAGTGTTTGTCTTGACAACGTGATTGTTCTACAACTTCGTGTGGGTCTAAACAAAAATATACCGAAGAGTAAGGCGAATAAAGAAGAATATAGATATATAACTAACTTTGAATCTGATTGGTCTTCGTGGTTAAAGCGTCGGAGGCTTTTTTCATCAATTTACCCTAAGAAAGGCGATAATGCCACTAAGACGCAAGGAGGTTACTAGGAGTGAAAGAGAATGAGAAGACTTTAAGAGAAGGGACCGGAAACCAATCCTAAACAGGAAACAAGGGATGAACCTTTACTTTTGTTCAAAAGACTGGGAAGGAGTGTGAAGTAGACGACAGGCAAACCTATATAACTAACCTCTACTCCTGCTCAAAAGGCCAGGGAGGTGTGTGAACCGGGCGATATGCTGAGGAGAAGAAAAATAATTAACTAACTAGTAATTGAAATTTCAGTGTTCAGGCGGCTATGCAAAGTTGAAATAGACTTTAGAAGGAACCGGAAACCCAATCCTAAACAGGGAACAAACAATAAAAGACAGGAAGGAGTGTGAACTGGGAGATAGGCAAAGCTATCTCTCCAAACTATGCTACATGCTTAACGATTGTAGACAGTAAATCGACATGGGGCTGTGACAGAAAAATGACGGTAAGAATTTGAAAGATAAATTAATAACGTTGATGACGCTAGATCGCTAACTCATCTCAAATTCTGACAAAAAATATTTAGAGAGGTATTTTAAGCAAAAAAAAAAAAAAACCTCTTAGTTATATATGGGTGAATTCTTTATAGATACTTGACTGAGTGCTCCTACACGGGGAAGGTCTTCTAACAGTTGAGCAATTTTATAGTTGATGATTTTTTGGGGGAAAATAGATCTTAGCTCCGCACTTGAGATGAAATGTCTGGGCTGCCGGGTGTCTCTATTGGTCCTGGTTCTTTTAACCTGACACACAAACACACAAACCCACACAAGAGGAGAGATGCTTCAACTTGGAATGCGATGTTATTCATCGCAGTCTGCTCTTAGTTTAAAATATTTCTGCGGCAGAACGAGTGGCGTGTCACGTCGAAGCAGATAATGTGAAGAATAAACAATCAAAATAAGAGGTTAATAGTCTGAAGACAGTTTACAAAAACAATTCAGTGTTTTGTTTTTTAGAAGTGGAATGCTATCATTTAATTAATACAAATGGCGCTTAAAAAATAGATTTTAGCCTCATGATATAGATTGCAAGTCAAACCCTAATGCTAGTCATGGCCTTAGTTCTGATCAAATTTCCTTTAAAATCCTACGTTCAAGGGATATAAAGTCTATCTATCTATCTATCTATCTATCTATCTATCTATCTATTTAAGCCTTTTCACATCTATCTATCTATCTATCTATTTTTGTCTTTAAACTATCTATCTATCTATCTATCTATCTATCTATCTATTTTTGTCTTTCAACTATCTATCTCTTTTCATCTATCTATGTATTTTTGTCTTTCATCTATCTATCTATCTATCTAAGCCTTTTCATATCTATCTATCTATCTATCTATCTATCTATCTATCTATCTATCTATCTATCTATTTTTGTCTTTCAACTATCTATCTATCTATCTAGCTCTTTTCATCTATGTATTTTTGTCTTTCATCTATCTATCTATCTATCTATCTATCTGATATGTCCCAGAAAGGGATATATTTGTTCGAAGTAGCAAAGTTTGTTCATTATCTATCTATCTATCTATCTATCTATCTATCTATCTATCTATCTATCTCAGTCTGCCCATTATCTATCTGTTCATAACCATATATATATAATTTAAATTTGAGTGAGAAGTTGACTGAATGGTATATAAGAAACATTAAAAGACGAAAAAAAAAATGAGGATGTTATTTCTATCTAATTTTTAACATTAAAAACTCCCTATTAAAATTTCTCTGTGTTTCACTTCATCATAGGCTGAATGTATTCCATCAATTGTTGTACGCATACAGTTTCAGTATGCCGAAATTAAAGATCTTATCAATTTTGGTGCTTCCTGATTTTATGATAAGGGCTTCAATAAAAGAAGCGGAAAAGACGAAGATATATATATATATATATATATATATATATATATATATATATATCAACCCTCCCGTCGAATTCGACGTATGAGGGTCAAGCAAAGGAAACTGATATCCCGACACCAGCACATGAGATTTGATTATAGTGGTGAAGGTTTTGTGCAGAGCCATCGACACTTTTTGAAGGGCCGAATACAAAAACTTAGTGCACTACGTGCCACAGGGTCTCCAAACAACCCTCCGCAGGTTTTGAATACAGAGTTGTCCTTCGCCTAGACCAGTTGCCATCCAAGGCTATAGAACCTAGTCTGTTATGCTATTTAACCATAGCTGGATGGAAAAGAAGGTGATTCCCACCTTTCCGAAGAGTCTTAGCACTTAAGCGAATGTAATGGATTCGACTGGAATTCGAACTCAGCTCCCATATTCCTCAATCCAAGACGCTATCCATTACTCCACACTGCCTTTTTTTATATATATATATATATATATATATATATATATATATATATATATATATATATATATATATATATATATATATATATATATATATATATATATATATATATATATATATATATATATATATATATATTTTATGTAAATTCTTTTCATATCGTCTGATAAGCTTAATAACATTATCATTAAAAGAAGAAAAGAAAATCACAATATTGATACATATTTTTTGATCCTATCTAAGCTTTCGGCTTACATAAGCCATTATCAAAGATGACAATTACATTACAATATATTAAACAATACACGGACAAAACAATAATGAAAGTCTGTTAATATTTGCTCTGTTTTTACATTGAGCTCTCTGGATTATATCCTCCCTGGAGTTATCTATACGGATTACCAAACATTTCTTTACACACACACACACACACACACACACACACACATATATATATATATATATAAAAGTGAACATTGAAGTCAGCACTTGGGGGAGACAGGCTGTTTCATGCTAGACACAATCGTCACGTGTCTGCGTCTAGTATGAAACAGCCTGTCGCCTCTGAGTGTTGACTTCAATGTTCGCTTTTATATTTATGTACGCTCTATCTCTGATATTGAGCACTTCATCCCATAAATATTGCACACCTTAAAACAATATATATAAAATGTCGACATAAAAACAAATTCAAATTTCAATGATATAGGTTTAACTTAATTAAGTACTATATTTCCATAATATTCATTCTCCTCTAACTTTTTAAAATGTCGAAAGTATAAGTAATTCTATTTTCTATATTCCTCCCTCTATAACCTCTTTACCTATATTAATTACAATATCTCCCCAAGGCTTTTTCCATTAATCCCTTACATCTATATATTTAAAAGTTATTTTTAAACCCCTTTTTATTCCTCTTTTAATTTTAAATCAATATTTCATTCTTCATATAACACCAAATTAATGGCATAAGGTTGATATTCGGGTTAAATTTTATAAAACTTCTTTCCTTTAAGAAAAATTACCATTCAACTTTCCCTGATCCCTGCCTCGTGCCTTTCGTCTGACTGAAACATTGAAATGGATAAATTCTGTATTAGTTTTTCGATTTTTTTTTTTTTTTAGCTTTCATTATTAAATTTCTGTTTCTGGCACGAACTCAGTGCACAAAGGGGTTGATAAGACAGACGATCGATATCTTCGTCTGCCGAAAAAGGCTATTCCCCATATGAGGTGACTTTGGATTTCATTGTTTATATATATATATATATATATATATATATATATATATATATGTGTGTGTGTGTGTGTGTGTGTGTGTGTTTGTGTGTGTGTGTGTGCACACAAATGCATACACAAAGTTTTATATATATACTTAAGGGCGTGACAGAGTAATACATTCACGTTAACACATAGCAATATAAAGAGGAAGGCAGGAAGAAAACACATACGCATATATCCATGACGTGTGCGACGGAAAAGTACTAATAAATTTTAGTCGGTTTTGCCCCCTTGGGTTTTCACGCGGGAAAGGATAAAAATAAAGCTTTTTACTCAAGTGTCTGGTATCTTTCATTCGTTTGTAACAAGCGCATCGGATAATCGGATAGAAAGAACTACTTTTGCGAAACGTCTGCACCTGTCTGTCGATCTGTCTAATGTCGGTTTTACCTGCTTAGCCATACTGCATTTGTGCCAATAGGTAAGCCGCTGTCCCGTATCGGGTTGAAGACATTTCGCTGTTACAGACGAAAAAAAAAAATATAACAGTCCCTCCTTATCCGCGTAGGATAAGTTCCAACTACGGATACAAGCGAACCCTATGTTTTTCCTGTACATCTATAATAATAAAAATGTAATTAATAGATTAGACGCAATAAGTAACCACGACCACCTTCATCATCATTTGTCCCTCGATTGCTTCAATCGTTGTGAGACCTAAGGGCAGAACAGACAGACAACCTAATCCACGATGATCTGTATAATATAAACAATAAGAATGTATAATTAATCTCCAAGCTTAACTGAAGAATCGTGACGAAATCGATCATAAACGAAAATGACATCTTCATCGTTAATTAATCATAGTTAAGGATCAGAAGCTCATGAAGGATTCATATAAAGTTCATATATATATATATATATATATATATATATATATATATATATATATATATATTATTCCAGGATCATTTCACAACTTATACAGCATGATCTTCGTCCTCTCTAACCTTCTAACTTTCTGTCCTGGAGTAACAAGGTGCCTCACAGGTTTCACGCACGATTTCATTTCCATGACTTGTTTCACTGCTCATTGGACTGTCATAGCCGAAACCCCCCTCTCACGTGCCAAACGTCTTATGGACTGAGTTGGATCTTTTCTAACTGATTTCTTTAGCTTAAGTTAAAATGATGAGTCCTCTTTCAGTTGTAACCACCTGATCCAGTTTTCCTCTCTACTGTTCCATCTTTTTAAATTTATTCACCGTTCTCTTGATGGTTCTTGAATGGACTTCGAAGGTGGAAGCCAGAGTGTGAAAAGAACCTACATTAGTTTAGTGCTTCTTGAGATATTAAATATTTTGTGGCATGGACAATTTTGCTGTTACACGATTTGGACAATTTTGCTGTTACACCCGGTATATATTACCACGACATTTAACACATACGCTCATGCACGCGCATACATACGCACACACATACGCACAAGGGCAAACAAGCACACACGCACACATATAAACACACAAAAAAAATCAACCTGAGATGAGGAAAATTATCCACGTGAAAATAGTGTAAATAATATATGATGAACTTGGAAAATAGACAATACGATCAGAAATAATCATTAATTTTTTTTTTATCCATTACTACAGATTATGAATATTAAAATATTTTTAGTTTATTTTTTTACGGCTTATCAACTCTTTTTGGGTTATTTAAAGCCGGCACATATTTTTTTCGAATGATTATTGTATTGGCAGTTGCTGGGATATATCAATAGTTTTTAGCACCACACGCTCATTCGATTGTGAAAAGAAAAAAAAAATTAATAAATTTTATAAAAGTTATTAAAGATGGGGTAGTTTACCGTGTAAATCCATTGTAAATTGATCGTCCTACGGAAGCCAAAACAAAATATACTCATACGACGTGATTTCTTAAAATATAGAGAAAAAAGATTTATTTAATTTTTAAACTGGAGTTCGTTTTTCATATATTACTATCGATTAGGTAAATCTAGATTATGAATTTATGAAAATTAACAAAGAATACATTTTACGGAGTCAGCTTGTATGGGCGTATTTTTTTCCTTCGGTAGGGGATATCAATTAATTTAAAGAACAAAATGAAGACCCTATTAAATTTCATAAAATTTAATAAAAAAATAAATTATTTTTGATATACGTGATTTCAAGTGTTTAATGTATTTTTTAATTACGTTATATTTACCTTAATATAATATAATAATATAATATTTATATGATATAATATATAATATATCTTATATATTAATATTAATATATAAAATATATTAATATAAATAATATATTAATATATATAATATATAATATATTAAACATATTAATATAAATATATTAATATAAATAATATATTAATATATATAATATATAATATATTTTATATATTAATATAAATATATAACTATAAATATATTAATATAAATAATATATTAATATATATAATCTATAATATAAATAATATATTAATATATATATAATGTATAATATAAATAATATATACATATAATATTTATAATATGATATATGGAAGAAAATATGAAAGAAATGCTAAAGAAAATATGAAAGAAATGCTAAAGAAAACATCATTATTTTTGGTCGCAGTGCTTACTGTAGATCATTGTCATCAACATCATCATCTATCTGTGAAGGAAGGCAAACATAGTTGTCTCCCCTTGAACTACTTAATAAAAGAAATGGTGAAACCTCGCTTATGAGCAGTCGTCAAATTGCATTGAATAAAGGAGCTTCGTTGCAAGCTTAAACGTCTGTTTGTTTTCATTTACAATATTGAAGTTCGTTTTAAAAACTTGTCTTTAAACGCACTTTTTTCCTCTCGTTCTTATGCTGAATTCTCACGATCAAATCTCACAGTCAAACAAAAATAGTGAAGCAAGGATTGGTTCTCTTCTGTTAAATGTTGCAATTCCAACTGAGAAGGTGACAAAAAAATTGCAGTCTGTATATTATCGTAGGATAGCTGAAGAGAATATCAACGAACACATTACGATAAAAACATGTTTGAATAAACTACAGAATAAAGAAACTCCTCGTAAAGATTGAAATAAATAACAGAGATTTTACAAGTAAGCCGCTGTGCTGAGTAAAGACGGAAGTGTTTTATCACACTAAAGTCAACAATCGAAACAAAGAGAAACTTCAACGTGTTCTGTCGGTGATTCCTTATGGAAGTGAAACATGGCCGCTTAACACCACCAACTGCAATGACCGTAGCAGTGAACCAACGTAAAATGGAGCGAAACAAAAACGATAAAGATACAATTCTGAATAAACTATAGAATAAAGAAACTCTTCGTAAAGATTGAAATAAATAACAGAGATTTTACAAGTAAGACGCCGTGCTGAATAAAGACGGAAGTGTTTAAAAATAATGATTTCATGTTTTCGGACTGCTTCGAAATAAAACTTTGAGCTTTTATGCTTTTAACAGAGAAGCCATAATTGCTGCAAGCGTGATATCTCTTTTCTTACACTAAAGATTATCTGTCTATATCTCTGAGATGGGGCATTATGATTACTTGTATTATCTACATTATTCGGACACTTCATCTTTATTGCCATATTCACAACGTTTCGGCCGTTGTACGCACCGGCCTACTTTAGGTGATTGAAATTTCGAAACAAACACTTAATTTCGTCCACCTGGGTAGATTGTTCTAGTTCCACGTGACATGCCTCTTCCGGATATCTCAGTTATTTCATTTTAATTCAACTCTCCAAGTTTTTTTTTGTTTCACCACTTCTATGGCCTCACAACTCTTCCTCAAACAGTTGTGAGTTCAATACCAGGCGATAGCAGCGGTGAAACAAAACCTGGAGAGTTAAGTTAAAGGGAAATAACTAAGATATCCGGAAGAGGCATGGCACGTGGAACTAGGACAATCTACTCTGGTGGACGAAATAAAGGGTTTGGTTCGAAATTCTAATCACCTGAAGAAGGCCGAAACGTACAACGACTGAAACGTTGCGAATGTAAATAATGAAAGTAATCACCTTAGAGATATAAAGGCCGAAACGTTGTGAATATGGCAATGAAGATGAGGATAACAATCCGAATAATGTAAATAATGAAAGTAATCATAATATCTCATCCCAGAGATATAGAGGCCGAAACGTTGTGATTATGGCAATGAAAATGAGGTTAACAGTCCGAATAATGTAAATAATGAAAGTAATCATACCTCATCTCAGAGATATAGAGGCCGAAACATTGTGAAGATGGCAATGAAGATGTGGATAACTGTCCGAATAATGTAAATAATGAAAATAATCATACCTCATCTCAGAGATATAGAGGCCGAAACGTTGTGAATTTGGCAATGAAGATACGGTTAACAGTCCGAATAATGTAAATAATGAAAGTAATCATACCTCATCTCAGAGATATAGAGGCCGAAACATTGTGAAGATGGCAATGAAGATGTGGATAACAGTCCGAATAATGTAAATAATGAAAGTAATCATACCTCATCTCAGAGATATAGAGGCCGAAACATTGTGAATTTGGCAATGAAGATGTGGATAACAGTCCGAATAATGTAAATAATAGAAGTACACTAAAGAAGTCAACAATCAAACAAAGAGAAAGTACTACATGTTCTGCCGGTGATGGCTTATGGAAGTGAGACATAGCCGCTCAGCACCACCAACTCTTAGCCAACGTAAAATGGAGCGAATCATACATCACCTTACGGGACAGGAAGATCAACGCTTGGATTCGACGTCAGACTAGACAGAGTAAAGGGCCTAATCAAGACCATCAAGAGGGGACAAACATAGATGGGTTGGCCACGTTTCTCGTCTCTGAGACAACAGGTTGACCGTTAGAGCTACAGAATAAACACCAAGGTAATAGAAAAGAAATAGACGACGGACATAATCAAGATGACGTGACGATCGGAGCCGATATCCCTGCCCACATTGTCTAGTATGACCAGAAATAGGAAGTGATAGAGGCCAACTAGGGTAGGGTTCCTCCAACCGGTGTGTGAAGACCCTGGATTTTTAAACAAGGATGGACGCCATCCGGGCTATCGATTGATTTGTTTTTTTTACGGCTTATACAGGTTATTTCAAGCCAGAAAATATTTTTAGATTGTAATAATTATTTGGAGATGATTATGCTTTACCGATACAAATTCTACTAATTAATCTATAGTTGGGGGAGAAGAGGTGGATTCATACCTTTCCCAAGGGTATTTATGCGTAAGTGAATATAATGAACCTGAGTGAATCGGAACAGGAGACTCTGATTTCCAATTCCGAGCCGTTATCGATTACACCACCTGCACATCCAAGTCTACAGCACCTGGTATCACCCATCTAGATTTTGACTAGGCTGGACGTTGTTTAAATTCGGTAAATCACTTGGTAATTATTCTTGAGAAAACCAATTGAAATATTTCTGTGGATAAGTTTTCCTTTAAATGCTGTCCAATTTACAGTTTTTGTTTATTCAAAGATAAACTGAGAATTGGAGAAGTAAGGAAAAAAAATAACAATTCTGTATTGCATAAAGTATTTTTAAACGGTAAAAAAAAGATAAGATAGAAAAAAAAGAAAAAATTGTGCGTCAGAAGAGGTAAACAAATTAAAAATAATTGTTAAAACAACAATAAAATAATAACGCTAGGGAAGGAAAAAAACCCAGCAAATCAAAATAAAACAACAGAAAGATAGCAGAATAACAAAAGTTAAAGCAGAAACAACAGGCAGATCGTAAATAAGGATTAGATTCGTAATAGAACGACTCGTACTAATATAAGTAGTAAGTGCGGAAACAGGAAAGCGTTAGAGTCAAGGGAAATTTATAGAAAATAAATATAGATTGGAGAGGGTGAGAAGAGGCCCAGGAGAAAAATGAGAGGAAAAGAGAAGAATGAAGTAGAAAAAGAAATAGAAAGCAGATCGTGAAGAGAAAAAAACATTGAAGAATACGAAGAAGAAGAGGATCGAGAAGAAGAAGAAGAAGAAGACAGAAGAAGACAGAAGAAGAAGAAGAAGAAGAAGACCGAGCAGAAGAAGAAGACGAAGAAGAAGAAGACTGAGAAAAAGAAGAAGAAGACAGAAGAAGAAGAAGAAAAGAAGGGATGAAGAAGAAGAAGAAGAAGAAGACCGAAAAGAAGACCGACAAGAAGTAGGAGAAGAAGAAGAGGAAGAAGAGGAAGAAAAGAAGGGAAGAAGAAGACCGAGAAGAAGAAAGAGAAGAAGAAGGAGAAGAAGAGGAAGAGGAAGAAAAGAAGAAGACCGAGAAGAGGAAGAAGACGACGGCCGAGAAGAAGAAGACCGAGAAGAAGAAGAAGAGCAAGAAAAGGAAGAAAAGAAGAAGACCGAGAAGAGGAGGAGGAGGAAGAAGATAGAGAAGAAGACCGAGAAGAAGAAGAAGAAGACCGAGAAGAAGAAGAGCAAGAAAAGGAAGAAAAGAAGAAGACCGAGAATAATAACAATAAGAAGAAGACCGAGAAGAAGAAGAGGAGGAGGAAGAAGAAGAAGAAGAGGAGGAGGAGGAAGAAGAAGAGGGAGAAGAAGACAGAAACCAAAAATAAAGTGGATTAAATTCTTTGGCTATTTTGTCAATAGAAAATGATCTTCTAAGGAAGATAAGTTTTAGGAAATACCATGAAAAGATTTGCCGATCTAAAGAAGAAAGAAGAAAAGAAAGCGAAAGGAAGAGATGTGCAATAGGCAGGGCCGCTCAAAGTACCAAAAACTCGGTTAGTCGCCCGGGGCGCCATCAAAGCCGAAAGCACCATCATGCCGCCATGTTTTGTGTTTATGATCTTCCAAAACTAATGCTTATAAAAACATACTTGCGGTCGTACATGACTTAAGACAAATTAAATTCTTTGGCTATTTTGTCAATATAAAATGATCTTGTAAGGAAGATAGGTTTTAGGAAATACCATGAAAAGATTTGCCGATCTAAAGGCTAGAAAAATGATTTCGGTAGGATAACGAATGTTTTCTTCACCTTGTGTTAAGTTGTATATTGTAAGAAACTCGTTATTCTACATTTTCAGTTTTTCTCCTGGGGCAAATCTTTTACAAATTACTTGTAAGAGCGCCGGAGTTCAGCTTTCATGGGGTGAAAGCAATGCTAGAGTCATCACTGCCAATAGGAGAAAGTTTGTTTTTTTTATTTCAAATCGTCCGACCGCTTCCAACAACGATTACAACGCTGCTCACCCAACGACGAAACGCTGATTGCCTGAAAATTTAAGAGACGAGAATAAGAGCGAAAATGCATTACTGATTTCTTTGTGAAATCCACATCAACGCTTTGAGGTGTGTCCTTGTTCAAGTGATTCCACGAAAAGTCGAGTCCTTTAATTCCGCCATGTTATTGAACATGTCCTTGTTCCTTGGTTACTCCAGTCATAATCCGCTTTGTTTGTACCACAAAATTATAATAATGTTAAGACCGGTATGTTTATAACTTTGATAAGAACACGGAAAGACGTTTATTTTTATAATGACATTATGTTGATGACAGACTCAGAAAGAAAGCCGAAAGAATTTTTAGATGAGGTAATAAAAGGAAGCAAGAGTAAAAGACTAATCATTAATTTTAAAAAGACAGAATAGAAGTTAGCAAAAGAGTCAGATCAAATTGTGAACTACATATTGGGGAAGTCAGAATCAAGAATCCAGTGTGATCTTTGTCAAGACGCGTAAGTTTAACTTGCTCAAAGAAAACTTTTTCAAAGAAATTTATTTTTATACTGTTATGGGGTCCTCCACTTTTTTCATATAAGTGGACTCGACCAGAGTGTTACTTGGACTGCTGTCGTTAAATACCCACAGTCAGTCAGAATATACGAACGGAGATAGAGATAGAGATAGAGATTGTGATTGAGTTGGAGGTAGAGTAATAGTGTGAGGTAACCGCTTGTTGAAGTCAGTTACAAGCACGCCCGACTCTAAGGAAGTCCTACTTCAAGACTGTATATACAGTGTAACCCGGATATAAGAGACCCGGATATAAGAGAAACCCGGATATAAGAGAGATTTTCTCTGGTTCCAAATTAGAGCCTGTGTTAATGTATATAAAATAGACCAAACCCGGATATAAGAGACTTCTTCTCCGGTCCCGACAACTCTCTTATATCTGGGTTACACTGTATATATATATTTATTACGACTTACCGCGTTCCTGGATTTACTAACAGTGTTACCCATTGTATTTTTGTGTAAATACATTTAATTTCTCATCTTTATTTCTTGCGTTTGTCATTCATTGGAGACCGAATTTCATCTCGGATTCCACAACATATACCTTGATATACAGATGACACTATGTCGATTGTAGACTAAGAAAGAAGTCAGAATCAAGAATCCAGTGTGGTCTTTGTCAAGACCCGTAAGTTTAACTTGCTCAAAGACATTTTTAACCATGCCTTTGAATGAATGAATCCTGTAGACATTGGCGAAAACCATCCTTCTTTGAAACTTATGGACTGGCACTACAGAATCGCAAACAAAGAATTGTACAAAATAAGAGAAACCATGTCACTTGACGACTTTCAACAGTAGGAAAAGACTAAAATGGGTATGGCATGTAACTCAAAGAGAAAATGGCGACGTAATAAATATGTTGATTTTCCACATTACACCGAACAAAAGGCTAGCTAGGAAACGCCTTCAATAAAGAGCGATAAATTGAGGAACCTACTTTCCTGAAAACGTATTTTAACATTTTATAAAAAAATTTGTAATATTTTATAAATTTCGACCAAAAGTAGTACTGACTGTTCGGACAATGAATTTTTACTTATAAAGAAACGACTAATATAACGGTTACCATTAGAGATGAGGAGAAGAGATGATATGCTTGATATTTACTCCCGCCACCCCATCACCAACGACGGAGGGCACGAGGCCGATTGAATGTGGGGAGCCGAAGCGCGTGCACATGAGTCTAGGCCCAAAACTACCCAGTCACCGCAATCAACGTCGATATTCTACGAACCATCCCTCATCGGTGTAATTAGGGAGGTGCTGCCGCAGGGTTAGAATCACCGGGACCAGGCATCTCTCATTTATTTGTTACGTTCTATTTTGGATTGTGACAGAAGAGCAGTTGGGAGATTTGTCCGCCCGAAGGCAGATACTACATTTTGATCTCAACCCGATAACCAGAGTGAAGAAAAGCGTAGCTCAAGTAGAACTTTTATTTCCATGTTAAAGTGGACGATGATGCCAAAAATGGTTGGGAATGCCTGAAAGTATACGATCCATAGCCAAAGAAACTGGAGAAATAGTCCGTTCCTTGTCGCGTTCCATAAAATACCTGATTCCTTTCCCAATCCGTACTTCCCAGCCTTGATAGAGTTCAAGGTAGCTTGTGGGCGATGACCTATTTCCTCCTTGCAGTCTCTTTCTCCGTAGACGCAACCTCACAAGCCTCACGCTAATACTATTTCCATGGCAAA